>OZ026525.1:80277050-80639550 GCA_964019695.1 Loripinus fragilis
TTTCATTCGACTACGAAAAAAAATGATGTACATAATCAGCACAATGCCACCTGTTCACACACTAAGTTGCATCAAGCTAGTTTGAATAGTTTTTGACTTGTCTTGGGATCCATATCATTTGCAACATTTTGGTTATTTCTGTTATCATAGCAATCACAATTTTCATGGCTCGACGAGAGAAAAAATGGCGTGCATAATTAACCCATCACATCTATTTATCCCTAGAATGAGCTCAGACACTATATGGGAGTAACCAGATAATAATAATAATAATAATAATAATAATAATAATAATAATAATAATAATAATAATAATAATAATAATAATTCTTTATTTCCTCCAATAAGAAGAATACATATACAAAAGAACATATATACAATGCAAATACAATGGAATATAATAGATAAGATGTCTATGCAGCTTATACTAATGATGTTTAAAAAAAAAAAAAAAAAAAGGTGAACGCTTATAGAGTACGTACAGGCGAAGTTAATTAGCACATAAGCTACCATTTGCAAATGTGCAATAACTTGTACAATTACGTATGTGCGAAATTGTTCAATTAGTTACACATTCTGCATAGTCTCAAAGTTTCCAAAGTACAATAAACCAAACGTATATACAAAGTGAATATGTACACACACGACTGTATACGTGTAAAAACAACTTGCGTACTGAATGTAGCGCACATATACAATTGCGGCTGTAACACTATCAATGTTACTAGTACATACGTCGGGATAAGATCAGATCGACGTTGAATTTATATCACCGACGTAATATCTCGGCCTTAATCTAGTGCGTGTACCTACTCACTTTTGCCCATATTTTGTGTAGACCAGACATGCATAGGTATCTAAACCTTTGAGACTGGTGTCCAAGCAACAAACTGGTCGCATTATCTTCAAGACCAAGAAGAACTAGTGTAACAAATGCACAATCCAAATTCATCAAATGAACGTAAACGTCATCATTTAGTTGCAGTATATTGTACCATAAACTGACTCTCTCTGCATCAAGATATGAGCAACTGTGAACATAATGATCAATAATATTGATATGTATTTCTCTATTGCAAAACTGACAACATGCATGACTGAAAGCAGTTTCAGCCATTCCTGCTATCATTTGCAAACAAGACCTACTTATTGGGAGTAAATTACGGGACTCCTTTGATTCAATCCATAAAGTATGTGGACTATAATCAGTGTGCAACTGTCTGAAACGATTAAAATCAGGAGCAGATAATCTATTGTGCCAAGAATTGACCTCATTGTCATGTATACGACTTTTAACTAAACGTTTCCAAATATTTTTAGAAGGAAATACATTGAATCTAATGTAAGATTCAAAATATTCCAAGAGCCCATATTTTCTCATAATTCTATATATATCGTTAAAATAACCTGTTTGAGTTTCTTTATTTACCATATATGATGCTAGCCGCCTGTAAAAACATTCAAATACCCAACATTTCATATTATTTCTACAAAATTGTCCAAATATAGTCAGCTTTCTCTAGGTCAATTTCGGACTCAATAGAAAATGACCTAAGAAAGCTGACTCTACCTGCCAAAATGTTGCTAGGCAAACCCTCGTCACCGTTTTGGATACCAGTGGCTGGACAAAATTAAAACAAATGAGTATGCAAAATTTGATCCAAATATCCTATAACGTTCAAGAGCTGTGAGGATTTTCACTAACTGACCACAACAGGCTGGACTGATGCTCAGCAAATCCTTGTCCATCAAAAAAGGTGGTATTGCATGCCAGTGGTTAGGGAATGTTGACATGCATATGTGTGCAAAATGTTTTTAAACTGTACCAAGTGGTTTAAGAGTTATAATCATTTTTACTAACTGCTAACAGACGAACGGACAGTCTCATAAAATGATTATAGTGCAGACCCAAGAGACGTGCAATTCCACCATATGACTATTGGAGTAGAGGCTTCCCTAAATACGTGACTCATACTTGTCTGAATAAACATCGTTTAATTTATGTGCTGACCAAAAAATGTTAATTCATACGGAAGCACATTTGGAAAAAGACATCGGAATAAAACCTTTCCATGACAACTCCGTAATCGTCTCGCTAGAGAACCATTGTACTAGAACAGCGCAGTAATTGCGGGATGGTTGCAGTCGACGAGGGCACAAATAGTGTATCTGGCTGTTTAAATGCGTAAATGTGTGTTTTTTTTAAATAGTTGGCAATCCGAACTGAAAAAAGATGCATATTTTTGGTTTTGTTGGCATTTTTGAGTACATTTGTTAGACCACTTTTAACATAATATTTAGCATGTGTACAAAGCCATATGGGTGGATGCCAAGTTTGAATTTGCATAAGAAGGCCAGAAATTAGGTCAAAGGTCATTGAGTGCAAAAATGAGAAAATATGTACTACTGTAAAACAACTTTATCTTTTTATATGTAAACATATTTCATTTCAAGCCAAACTTTGTATGCTTATAGTAATAAGTCTGAAAAACATTGAGAAAATGTTTTTATAACTAAATATTCATATGTCGCCTTTAAAATGGGGTCAAGGTCATCAAGTGCAATAATCGGAGCATTTTTACAAACTGTGTTTCTTTTTTTCTCTGGTCCAACAACAAGATACTTTTTAAACTCTAAAAAGGGTAGAAGTCTTTCAGAAGGTTTAAATTTACATGTTTATCATCAAAGGAACCCCTTTGGAAGCTTCCTTTTATGGATTTTACAAAGACAAACATCGTAAGTTTTGTGCAATTCTGACGGAAATTCTCCCTCAATTGGGCTAGCCTGAGATATATGGGCTACTTTGAGAGTTTGCTCCACCACTCAGAAAGTAAAACTATTTTCAGTTTGTGACGTGTCTTGAGGCCTTAGAAACCCACAATTTAATAACTTTTCTGTGATCATTTTTTCTCTAAATCACCTGTAATCAACGTTACCCTACTGGCATTGAAAATAACAGTACACACAATACAAGGCTAATGTTGATTTATCTTAATAGTATTAGTGAAACAGTTTAAGCATAAAATGTTTAAACTTGACATAAAAATCAATTGCATACGAGGGTTGTCCCAGTAAATCGTGGACTTTTGGTATAACACAAGACTGTTTACCAGTAACTTTATGATATTTAATGGATGGGTTAAGATACATATTGGAAACATCTTGTATAAATATAGGTGGAATCGCAGTTCAGATAACAAATTTATGAACCTTTACTTGACAGTATGTTTGCGTGAGCGGCGCACGTCAAAATATTTTCAATGAAACTCATCTAGTCTAAAAGGTAGTGTACATTTAGACAAATTTGGCTGTTGTATTGCAAACAATGCATTGCCACATCAACTAGTAGCTATGCAAGGTAAAGTGTTGAAAACTTGAAATGTTTGTGGCCATTCACATTGATTTTATTAAATATTTAACATACCTACTACATTTCTATTTTTCAGAATAAGTTATGAGAACGGTATGGCGCAAAAATTAGACTTTCAACATTGTTTGGCTAATTAAACACATAAAACTACGTTCTTTTAATGTTAAATGATTGGTAGAACAGTCACTAGTATCGTAAAATGGATTTCGTGTAAAATTATTTTAGTAATATCACAAAGACAAGCTCCTTTTCGTCAATTTAACAGAACACATGCTATTTTTCTGTTGGTTATTTTAATGGTAAATATGTTATCTTGTATTAACTCTAAAAGATCTCGCTTGTTTGTGTGATTAACATATCTAAGCTAACTATTTAGTCATTACTTGAACCAGGGAGACTTACTCAACAAATAGATGACAATATTTGTTCCCATTTAAGCTTAAGTAAAAAAAGTATAGTCAAAACATTTGACCAACCCTCTTTGAAAATACAGCAAAATAATTTGCAACGTGCTCCACATACGCTGAGCTACCCTCAAGTAAAGGTTCATAACTTTGTTATCTAAGCTGTGATTTCATCCATATTTGTAGAAAATTTGTCTTAGATGTATATAAACATATCATACAAATTTCATTGAATTTCTGATACACTGTCTTATTTTATAAAAAAGTCCACAATTTACTGGGACAACCCTCGTACATCTGTGCTATGTATTTCTGCTCGTCAGCGATACGTATGTTACATTTTATATTAAATTGCAGATAATGACTTTTTACAAAGTACATGTATAAGAATAAACCATGATACATGACCTTAAATCGTATACATTATATTGATCTATATTCTTTTTGAAATGTTCATTTTCATATATTTGAAGTTGTTTATAACTTTTAATTTACAATGAAGTGAAATCAAGTAAATATTTAAATATGCTAATTAGTATGTAATTTGTACTGGTTCCAGCATGTAACGCATAGCTGCTTACAGATTCATTTTCTCTATTATTTACATTGCATTGGAATTGGCAAAATATCTTTCATAACGAAATCAAATTTTAACTATATTAACAATAATGGATCTTAAATTGCTGCACATATATAAATGAGGTATCGTAGGTAACAAAAGGTGCCTTACATAAATGGATAAAGGTAGTACATTGTTGTTAGGCTTATATAAAATTTGGGTCTGCTCTCCACAATTCGCTCACATATACTACACACATTTTATTCTATATAAGACTTAATTTAAAAGAGTGCTATGGGTTGATCTGCAATATGTGAATGTGGCATTTCCTGGTCTTACTCAATTACTTTTTGCTATTTGCTTGGTTCTTTACATTCATATTACAGTTTTTAGATTTCTACCAATGGTACTTAACGATAAACATGCAATCTACATCATGATTTAAATATTGACTTAATATCAATAATTTACTTAAAATAGCATAGCAATATTTCATACATCTAGTGGCAAGGCAGGAATTAAGGCAGGGGTAGTGCTGAGTGTCTTCTATAGCAGGTATAGGTTTTTGAAGATTGCAAATATAACATCGTCATACAGAACCAGCATGGTTTATGTCCAAATATAGGATGTTACATGGATCTAGTATTAAAGATTAAATCATTCGAACGTTAGTGATACTTTATTTTAAAGATCAGTTTACTGCTTTATTTTTAAGCATAAAACAAAAACATGACTCCAAAATTCACTAGTATGGTTCGTTTGCATCTCTGAAACTCACAGATTAATCTGAATGTTGAAAAAGTAGTGTCACATGCAGCTGATTTCTCTGCTTTTCTTATTCACAAGGTATATTGTTTTTAATTTTGCTTATGCAGTATTTCATTTTGTTGAGCTATTTGTAACCCTAGTACATGTTTTATATATGTCCTATGAAAAGTGAGTTATGGTCTGTTTGTTGGTTTTAAAAGCTTTACTAAATTAGGCTCATTGTGATAGTCTTTAATATATATGCAAAACCATCCAAAATGTGAACAAAATTGCCGACAACAGCTTGCAGAAAGCATTTTAAGCATAAACTTGCTCACTCTTGTAGATATTTGTGAAGACTAACACTGTTTGAGGACTGTCTTGTATATAGTGAAAGACAAGTCGTTCAGTTTTATTTCAAGAATAATGCCATATTAAAACTACACATTTCGAGCATGTTTACAGTTACAAGTGCTATCCAATCTGACATAATGCACTTGTATCTACGAGCAGTAGATGCATACATTAATGTTAGTCACCTACCCAGGTAAAGCTATATGCAATCAATCCCTGTCTTAGCAAATTGTCATGGTTAACAGATAGATCCTACACTAGAACAGGCGAGTTAACTACCTTAGGATCTAATATACATCAAGCAAATCGGAGATGTTAAACCAATGGATTATGCTAGTAAATGTAGATATTAGATAACTATTTCAGGTCACATTTACTCTAAATAATAGGAAATGACCCCAAACTGATGGAAAACTATTAACACAATCAAATCATCAGGTGCTCCAATATGGTGAATGCCTGTGCTCCCAAGAAGTCACCAGACATCTGTTTTGGGGAAATTTAATTTGGAATAAAACTTGCATTGGCATTTTACAGTTAAAAAGAATAACATAAAGAAACACATGCCAATTAACTCATAGTATTTGATCTCTATCATCATTGCAAAAAATAATAAGCGAAATATGTTTAAAAATGATACTAAGAATTGAATTTATCGACACTGAAACAATTACAATGTATAAAAAGTTGCGCTGTGAAAGACTTGCATATATATTTTATGGTACATGTATCTTAAAATTAGAGGTTACCTTTAATATCATATCTATACTGCTTCTATATATGGATGAATACATTTACATAAGCAGCCTGATTTCAAAGAAATGCTGCTTTTGAATCCACATCATTTCATTAATATGAGCAAATGAAAGGACACCCCTACAATTAAATGTTTAAAGTTATATGGAGGATTACACTTAATGTCAGGGCTATTTCCATGATATACCCCACAAAAAGTTAACACTGTTTCACTGGATGGTCATTATTAGAAATGTACCTGTATATTAGCTTTATGTTATGAATGTTACCATCTGCTAACAGGCTGATGTGAAGACCAATGTGAGGATATATTCCTTCCAGTATATGGTATTTACCATATTCTATCATAGTTTCAACACGCCTAATGTTTTATGAAAGGAGGCTTGGTCTTTGTGTTTTCATGAAGCTATGCTTAGTGTATGCAATTAGCAGGTAGTGGCCTTGTAAAAAGTGTTTACAATTACTCATAGATGGGAACAAACACAATAAATGTGTGAAATGAGAAAAAAATATGTTTTAGTTCTATACGCATGAGATCATGGCCAAGTCCTCATGAAAGCTGTAGCTAGGAACATATACCTTTGAGAAATGACTCCATTTCAGATGGTAAAATGTAACGTAAGTAACAACTTAAACACATCTAATGTATAAAAGGATAGATAATTGCATAAAATGACGTATTCATACAAAGCATTAAGCAAAAAGATATTTCTTTAAAATGAAATGGTAATTCTTAATTGTATTACATTTTAATTGATTTTATACAGTAACGTACTTTACATACCTATTATGAATATTTGACAGTGGGAAACTTGGTAAATCATTGCTTTCTAAACATGATAGACACACACCTAGCAGGATAGCAATAAAAAAAATCTTACATTAGGATAAAAGGGAACTTAAAATTTGAATTTTGCCCCTATATAAATAAAACATTGCTACAATTTCACCGATTTTGCACTTAAATGACCTTTGATCCAAACACACATCATGCCTTGATGATGCTTCTTGTTTATATACCATGGCTGTACTATCCAAAAGAGATTTTGCATTACTTTGAATCATAATTTTGGATAGCTAATTGATAAAAACGCTAAGATCTGACGAATATACAGGAATTTGCACTCAGTTGACCTTTGACCTTATTCTGGGACTTTGAGGCATTTCCAGACTTGGCATCCACCCCTATCCTTCTTAAAACACATCAAGAGACACTTTGAGCACGGATGCCAAAATGTACTCAAAAATGCCAACAGATTTTTTTTTCAGGCTCTGGATGGCCAACTAAAATATTTTACTTCTGAAACTGGGGAAGGATGAAAGGCATTTTTGTTTATATTCTGGAATTTGTGCTTACTTTAGATAAAATGCAAAATATCAGTACTTTAATGCTCAAATGTTCGAAATCTGAGGACAGAGTATTTTGAAATTAAGTTATTCAAGCTTTTCATACTGTTCGCATAGTACTGTATATCGCGTGTTCTGGTCCATTGATGCATACATATTGATAATATTCAGAACATAAGTCGATGGCACACTGCCTTTGCATGACTACTCACATTTTGCATACAGCTACAAAATGACGTGCAACTCCACAAAAACTATATAAAAAATGTGCAAAACTTTCTATTCCATCACTTATTAGTATTCTTCCTTATGTGGTGCCATCAAATCATAACTAATGACTTTAATTGCACGCTCATTAGTTTGTGAACACATTTCGGACACAAACACTCCCACTGGCTAGCGAGAAATTGACTGGAACTTAGCTTGTTGCTTTTCATTTAAAGGCACCAATTGAGCCAGAATGTACAACAAAACCTAAGTGATAATTCCAACTGAAAATAAATCATCGTGAAAATTAATAGTTGTAAAGAACGGATCACAGTAAACCAAAATAATATAGTTTTGCCCTCGTCGACTGCAACCAACCCGTGATGATTGCGCCTTTCGAATACAGTGGTTCTCTAGATAGACCATGTAGAATACACTTGCTCTGGTACGCATTAGAAGCATCCCGATTCAATGAGCAAGTAAACCAAATATTTCTTGGAAAATCAGAAATGTTTGCTGTGCACGTCGCAAGAAAAACTGGTTGTCAGTTGCGAATAACAAACGCAAGTCAGTAATTCAGTCACGCCGCGAGAAAATCTGACTTTTTGCATGCGATGCGCACAGTCGATTAAGTGCATTTGTTGTTCGCACTCAAAATAGGTATTGGCTAAATTGATACATGCAAATATTCAATATTTTTTACTAATCTCTGTAGCTAAGCAGGCTGGTTTGGCAAAAATCCCGATGACAGGGTTCAAAAGTTTTAGCAATATCTATACAAGTTTCATTCACCTGTAAAATTCACCTGAAAGTTTCGTCTGCTGCAAAAGTCGTTTGCTAAAATTGATGACTAATGTAACTATAAAGGCAAACAGTGTGGACTCAGATCAGACTGCTCCTGGAGCAGTCTGATCTGGGTCTACACTGTTTGTTGAAGAGGTGCCTGAATCATTTCAGCAGACGACAAAAAGTAGACAACTGTTTTGTCAGTGACGCTAACCATTTTTAAGATGCAAGCACGGGCTAATATTTTTTGTACTTATACGTGTCCGTAATGTGAAAAGGTTGAAATTTTCAGTTCAATGAACAAAATGGTTAGATGACAAAACAAAATCGGTGTGTCGAATGGAAAGTTTAACATCGATCTGAGCTTGAATTAATATTTTTTCATGGACCTCATTTGCTTCCGTACGTTTGATTGAAGTCAGTTTAAGCTCCTGAAAATCCAAAAAACACGGACCATAACAATGGTTGATCTTGAACTGTTTTCAAATGCCAAAAGAAAAAGTACATTATTCGAATATAAGCGGTCATTTTGGTAAGACATGTCAAAACCGACCACATTCATACATGCATATACGTACACGTGCGTTCAAAATGTTCATGTAAAATGTTAATGTAAAATACTTGAGA
The DNA here is from genome assembly GCA_964019695.1 of Loripinus fragilis. Taxonomy (NCBI): domain Eukaryota; kingdom Metazoa; phylum Mollusca; class Bivalvia; order Lucinida; family Lucinidae; genus Loripinus; species Loripinus fragilis. The sequence goes on from OZ026525.1 coordinate 80,286,208, forward strand.
TTCCCCAACCCCAAAAATTCTTCAATGATCATTTTAAACATTAAAGCGCCAATCGCAACACCACCCTACTTCCTTCTATGCTTACATTAGTTAATGAGGTTGGCAGATATATGTAGCAGTCGGACGACTTAAGCAGACGACATTTTCAGTACACTTTTGCAGGCACTTAAAGGGTTAACTTTTTGCACGTTCATTCATTGTTTATGATTTGGTTATAGACCAGACCCGAAAAGTTAAAAACTGTCTGCGACGGTCACCAGCAGACGATATTAGCAAGCAAAGAGTTGAAAATAAAAAAAAAATATTGAAAAAAGGGGCACACCAGTGCCAAACTATATATTGACAGCTACATGTACACTTCTCCTTGCCCAGAGAGTGAGTTAAGAATACGATTCTGATTAGACAAATCTGTCAGTGTGTGTGGGGGGAGGGGGGGTGGAGATGTTCACGGCCACAGTTTAAATATGTTGAAGTACATGTGCGGATCCAGAAAGTTTTTGGCAGAGGGGGCCCAACTCAACTCTTACAACTTTTTTTAGTTGATGAGGGGAGAGAGGATCCAAATACCACTTAAAACGGACAGATGATGGCCTAAGATTAAATGCAGGCTTAGTAGCTTTTTTACAATGGGTCCGGGCCAGTTTTGCTAAGGAAAGCTATGGCTTTGTGATTGTCCAGTGGGGGAGTGGTCCGGACCCCCTGTTACCCCCTCTTGATCCGCGCATGAAGTAAAAAGAATAAGAACGATTTGACCTTAGCCATCACACCGAAGGTACGTTTTTGCGGCCACTGTCCCTATCATAATAGTTTTTCACAGGCCATTTGATTTCGTATTCTCTTGCGTAGAGCCTGTAAGGTGGATTTTATTCCTTGGCTGAGCGCTGGCCGAGAAGGAACGATTTGAGAGAAAAAATGGAATATTTTCTGGTGGTGTTTATTTCTATGATTGGAGCTAGCTTGGCGGCCGAATGTAAGTTATATGTTTTGTTATACTAACTTTATACTAATAAATTAGTAGTATATCATTTTTTTCTCTCCGGAGTATTGGTTCAATGATAATAATAATAATAATAATAATAATGATTAAAAAAAATAATAATATGAAATGATGATGATTCAAAGATAGATGAGAATCGTTGTAAACAAAAAAAAAATAACTAATCCAGGTATTGGGTAATTTATATAGGTATATATCATAAATTGCCTCTGACTGCAATAAGATATTTACCGTTATTTACCTGTTTCTATGAAAAATAATATATTGTCCTATTATTATGCATTTTTGAATCATCATACTGATAATGATAATAATAATTAAAAATAATAATGTCGATGGTGAGTCGCAAACTTAACCGATTTATGCCTGATGGATCCTCCCACCATTAGCAAAGGGACGAATCTACTTCGAAGGTAAGGGTTGTTGGGTAGTGTGTTTCAATTTCATTCAAATTTGAAATTTGTAAGTTAATTTTGTAAGCAAACGGTGGAGACCCTGGTCAGATTTTGCGGCGTCTGATCTGGGTCTGCACTGTTTGTCTATGCCCCACAAAAAGGACGCTATGCTTATATGGGCTAATCTATCGTATTTTATCTAATAAGCATACTACTTGTTTGGTTTAAACATATTCATTTCTCAAATAGATACATACATTTACAATAATTACAAACATTATAAATAGGATTAGAACGAAAGCTAGAGCTTATTTAGTTCATCTCCTAAGACATAAATATATTGTAGTACATACATGGCATTTAATATTTCAAACATGAAGTGGTAGCAATATAGTAACGAGGATTTAAGAAAAGATGAGATAGTATTGGAGAAAAGAAATAAATCGTGAAGATAATAAAGATAGAGGTTGGAAATGCAAGAGGTTGGGTGGAAGGGAATTGAGCTCCGGGATGCAGCCCAGTAATTTAAATTAACTACATATACTAGTATGCCTCAAAGCTTCCAGTAACATATTTACACATTATATTACTAGTGACGTATTTACTACTTGTTTCACAATGCAAACCGTCTCAATTTGAAAACGATGCAGATCCAGATCAGCTGGCTTCTATCTAAGCAAGCTGATCAGGCTCCACACTGTCTTCACCACACGCTTAATCATATTAATGGCGAAATGGCAAAGCTACAGTGCATTTGACATGACTACCACGATTATCAGTTCATACAGTGTACAGTCTCATAAAATACGCGTATGTGTTTATAAAGCATATGCGCTAACTTTAATTATTATGGTACATTTCGTACTTAAGTACAAACTGTCGAGCTTTTTTGCCAGGAAATTTGCACTATTTTTTTTATATATTTGACATAGCGTATGCACGCTAGAGAACCACTGTACTCGAACAGCGCAGTAGTTGTGGGCTGGTTGCAGTTGACGAGGGCACAATATATACTTTTTTGATCTACTGTGAGCCAGTTCTTTACAACTATTAATTTTCACGATGTTTTCATTTGAAATTATCGAATATGTGAAGAAATAGAAAGTTTGGCATATTTCTGAGTCTTGTTTGCAAAGTTGCACGCCATTTTGTAGCATCAGTAAAATTTGAGCAATCAAGGGCATAGTACCAGTAGTCGAGGGTCTAATCATTCAACATGTATGCAGTCGACGACTAACCACTGGGTCAGAACTCTGGATATACAGTACTATGCGCACTGTGTGAAAAGCTTGAATAACTTTCAAAATGCTCTGCTCTCAGATTTTGAAGTTCTGCACATTAATGTACTGAAACTTTGAATTTTATCTAGAGTAAGCATACATTCCAGAACATAAACGAAATTGACTTTCATTACCTTTTTTCATGGAAAAATCACCTTTTCTTACATAATTCAGGCGCTGTATCGACTATCTCTTAGCTCGCATAAATCTTGCTAAGCAGATTCACAGCTTGATATATAAGTGACAATAAGCAGCCAAGACTATTTTCAGAAGTAAAATATTGACAAAAATATTACAGTATAAAATATACAGTTGCCATGCGTGTGCATTGGTTCTGAAGTACCGATGGTAGATCACGGTAAGCATGCTCGTTATTGTTGAAGAGTGTAAAACACTGACTTGACTTGACCAGGTTTTGAAAATGGTATCAAAACTGTAAGATAAGATAATAAGATAGATAAGATTTTTTTTTAAAGACGGCATGGCAGTAACACATAGAAAGCTCTAAAGAGCTATTGACTGTCTATAAGAGGCTTTCCAGTTCCTGTGGAAGCCTAAGAGAGGCTAACTGACTGGAAAGTTCCTAAATTTTAAAAATCTGCTTTGTTAGATAACTAGACATTGAGCCACGATGACCATCGTCAGGTAGCTTAGTTCAGCGTTGCTGCAAGTAACCTCTTCTTCCAAGTTTAAAGGGTACCGCGGTTACAACTATGTACATGTGGTGTCGTTTTAAAAAAAAACAAAAAAAAACCAAAAAAACTCCAGCTGTTAAGTTTTTAGACTTAATTAATCGCAATAACTTTTTTATCTTCAATTTTAGAAAAATGTGTTCGCGATAAAAAGTATACAGAAACATCTCCGCCAACTTCTCCAAATGGTTCCAACATCCTAGATGCTGCAGGTTCCTCTGTGCTTAGATGCACACTTTGGACATTTTAAGCAAAGCGCAAATAAACCAAGTCTATCATGTCAGTCAAAAAGTTACATTGCACCGCCCTAATTCAATTACTAAAGCGATGGATGGCTAGTTCGAATATAATAGAAATCGCACCCGATTCGCTCGTGCGTTAAGCTAGTAGGGTCATCTCAAAACCGTTCAATTTATAGCACGTGCACAAAAGAAAAAAATGCACGTCATGCGATAACCCAGCCTTTGTTCCTACAAATGAGCCTGCTTTAAGTTGATTCTGCATATGCAGGTAAATTCTGACTATGTTAACGGCAGTTTTATGTTATGCACAGCCTTAGTGAAGAACGGGATATGCACCACTTCCGAATATTTTTTGAAACTACCCCTTTCTGTCACGCCTATACGAATTATACCTGTCATTAAAATACTTAGAAATTTAGGACGAAATCAATTTATTGCAAAATCTTCATCTATATACACAGAAATCTGTTTGCGCCACAAACACAAGACCTTTTGGAGAAGTTGGCGGAAACTCTCCTCTACAACTTTCATCGCGAACACATTTTGCTAAATGTGAAGATAAAAAAGTTATTGCAAAAAATTAAGTCTAAAAACTTAACAGCTGGAGTTTAGATGGATCACAGAAAATAGGAAGGCGTGCTTGAAGCCATCCCTGAATCCGCGGAGAGTCTGTGCATCGGTATTATTAAGCTTATGGGTCACTGTAATGAATGCGTAATACAAATGTATGGACTGGTCTACCTTAGACATAGGTAAAAGCTGAAAATGATCATGGTTTTATTCGAAAGTAACTTTATCATCTTGCTGGTTTAAACTTTTGACATCACAAGATACTAAATATGTAAAGCACATTTATAACCTAATGTTGCACATCCCAATAAGGTTAACTGGGCGAGTGTTGGTCAGACACTTGTTGTCAGAGGTCAGATTTTAAGAAGTTTGGGTACAACGGGGGGTGGGAAACTACAATGTACTTATCTCATTATTTAAGCAAAGGCTTACGATTATGGATTAAAGTTGCCGCCTATACATTGACCCAATAGCTTAATGATAACAGCAGAATGTAGTCGATAGAACGAGGGTAAAATGAGTACTGGTTGCGTGTAGCTGATGCCGAAACATGGGCTTTTGTGTTGTTTTGCTAAGCAGACTCACCATACGACAATAAGTCAGTATTTTTAAATGGAGTAAAATCAAGAAATCAAGTGAAGTCAAGTCAAGGCCACGTTTTACAGTCAAAAAGTATACAGTAAAACCTGTCTTAAGCGGTCGCCCAAAACAAGATAAAACAAAGGTCTTAATGGCAAATGGTAGCTTAATGAAGGTCGAAAGTATTGCGGAATGCTCCCATTCTGCAATACTTTTGACCTGCATTATGCGATGGTCGGTCTTGAAAAACAATTTTCGTCTTCTTTTTGAGTGGCCGCTTGAGACAGGTTTTACTGTACTTCTTTGAAGTGGTGCTTTTAGAACATTTAGACAAATGCATAAGACGAGATACGCGGTAATTGCTCACTTAACCATGTTAACCACAGAAGGAGAAAAAACGACACAGCAACAAACAACATCGTTTGCTATGAGAAATAGTTTGTCCTAGAATGAATTACTTATTGATCACTTTGTAAGATGTGGAGCGAGCAACACTACTTTGCTTTGTTTTTGTTTTGCATAGTTGTCATTCCCCCTAAATACATGCACTTGGAAATATGCTTTGCCTTGCCAAATATGCCATGGTTAGCATGTAATAAACATCAGTAGGTCTCTATGATAGCATACTAATGCAAACAATAATCAAAGCCAGTTTCATTTATTTAGATTTGTACCAGACGTGATTTCATAAAGACATATGAATAAAACATTTTGGGCGTAAAATTGAGATTTTTTTCTTATCCATCAGTTTACCCAAGAGAACCGTCACTTTTATGCGGTTCTTTTGAGTACCAACATCGTATGCTTTGGTTAAGGATTGAAACAAATATTTTATGTACGCACTCTTTACTAGAGACCAATGGTTTTAAAACTGTTCCTTCATAAAGGGTACCATTGCATCACTCGTGCGCCACATAACCTATAACAAAGAGGCTGAAAAGAACAAAATGCTAATTCATCTGTTAACAAAGTGTTATGCTAAAATTTAAAATCACAAAATAGTCGGCGTGTGACAGCTTCGTACATATGAGTGGGAACCAATGTGCACTAAGAGTGCAGATACATGAAGAGGATCATTGCAGCGTTCTTAGTGTCGTAATGCATGTGCAACTAGCCTCAGTTTGCCACATATATCGTTTCATTCATGTGGGCGGATGCAGCGTTCTTGGTGTAACGCATGTGCAATAGCCTCAGTTTGCCACACATATCGTTGACTTGTAGTGCATTATAGTTCAAGTTTAAAAGGGTGCATAGCGCTGTAGTGCAGTGTAATATTTTGTAGCTTCCTGGTAACAAATAGAATCAGCATTACAAAAAGATAAACTGCGATAAATTGCTTTAATTAGTGTTGCATAAAGACTTTGCTTGTTTGACTGCTTGAAAATGTGTGTCATCCATCATACTTCTGATAATATGAAACCTGATTAAACGATGAAACTAAATCTTTACGTTAGACAGACAAATGCTAATGACTTACTTAGTAGCTGCATGTGATGGGTTCAGTAGAGCCTCATATTAAATTGTAATCTGCATATTACTATTATTCTGTTGATAAAAGTACAATCCATATGCACACACAAGCAGAAATCGCTATCTTTTTATTTGTTTCTTGTGTTTTGTTATCGCCATATACATGCATTCACTTATTTTAAGTTTTCCCAGCAAGTGCAATGTTCTCACTTGTCATTTTCTAAGCTATCGTCTGATGTTTTACCTTGAGTTTTGCCAGAAATATCGTTATTTTAATGCTTTTTTGTCCCTGTTGTTCAAATTTATTGAGTTTTGCAAACAATTGACCGGTTTTTCTGCTGTCGTTTTGCTATTCCTGAAAAAATCCAGTGTTTCCAGTGGTCTCCTGTCCCTGTTTTACTTATTTACCAAGTTTTACCATAAATTGATGGGTTTCACCGTTGCTTTTGTTTTGTTTTGCCAGAAATCGCCCTGTTTTCACTAACACTAATGGTTTTGTACATTGTGGCAGCAGATGGAGAAAAAGTTTGCGTTATTCATTTGCTAAACTTCTTGCATTTTGCCTGTCCGGTCGACAAAAAAAGAAAATGGCGTCTTGATGGTTATCTGTAGCTGGGCCCACCGTGGCTCAACTTGAGGTTTTCTTTAGCTCTGACTATCTATGAGTCGCGAGCCCTTTTCTTTGATTCATTATAGTGTGTAAATTTGATAAGAGTGTTTCTCCATGATGATACGTTGCAATAGCCAGAAAGCTTCCATGCGAGCTGACATTTCTTGTACTTCAGCAACAGCGGAATCTAGGGCGAAAATTTGGTGCCAGTAAAATGCATTTAAGCCCCCCCCCCCCCCCCCTGTGGCTAAGGCTGCTGTCCGTTCTAAGGCGGCGGTTCTGCTGTTGTTGACTAGTTGTTTAATGTAACACCAATTGTGGGATTCTGTAATTGTTCTATGTTTTTTTGTACGTTACTTGATGTCCATTCTAGTTTGGCAACCATATTGATGGGGAAGAGAGAGCTGGTTGCTTGCTTAGTTTGTCTTCATGGTGTCTCGTGATTGTTGTGTGGCTCTTCCTCGCGGTGCCATGGGTTTGTCTGCAGTTTGTGATTGTGATATTTCCTGATCATACTCACTATTTGTGATTACCTACTACGCTTCCCCCATTTCATTATTTGTTTTGCTCAATTCTGCAAGACATTTATGACAAGTCTAGTCTTTGTACAAGCTTACAGACTGCATTGAAATGAACTGATAATTCTGCAAGTGAAGCACTTTTGTCACGTAGGTTTAGTACTTGCGTTTGACCCTCAGGACTCCATCCAAAACGCAACAGACGACATTTTAAAATTTTACTGTTTCTTAAACATGCCAATCAAGGCTTAACATTACATGTGAATCATCTGCTGGCAGATGATTCACATAGAAAGTTAAGCCTTATTTGTCAGGAAATCAAGAAAGAAATCTCAAATTTTGTCGTCTGCTGCAGTCGCATTTGGAGCTTTAAGCAACTTCCTCCTCTCTTCCAATTAACTCTTTGCCTACCGGTTTCGTCTTCTGTTGGCGTTTGCAAACAGTTTGGACCCCGACCATGCCTAACAGAACTTCGGGTCTGATCTGATTCCAGAGGTTTTTTTTCCTGAAATAAAAGAAGAAGTTGGTTTTGATAAAAATATCAGCAGACGACAAAAATTATGAAAATTAAGAAAAAAAAATCAAAGCATGCAAAAAATTTAGAAAGGCACCCTTATGGCGTAATATAAGATAAAGAATGGATCAATAGGTACATTATGCGTAAATCATGAACGCCCAGCCTGTGCGCAGTTTGAACAGTTTGATAAGAGTGTGTTCAGCATGTAGCATAACCTTTTGGGTATTCTAGAATTCGCGAACAAACTGGACAACGACCAGGCGAGTGTATGATCGTGATTAGTGAGTGTTTGGTATCAGTGCGATCATGCTTTTTCCAGACTTTTGATAGGGACTTTTTACCATGGTATAAATCTAGTCTGGTAAGATGCTCTTGTAGTCGTGATAATAATGTGCACTTTTTTAAGTGTGCTGTGCATAGGATTGATCTGCACTTAGTGAGTGTCTGTTATCAAACTGTGAGCATTGCACTGAAAAATAAAGTTAATATGCTGAGCAAAAAGAAAATAGAATATTAGAATCTATCATAAGTGTGAGGGAAAGATAGAAAATCCGTCCCGAGGATCGCCATTTGGCATCACGAGGCTTGCCGAGTGATGACAAACGGTGATCCCGAGGGACGGATTTTTCTATCCTATCGTTACACGAATAATTTATTCTTTTTCTTGCTCACCACTGTTTTTAATTATTTATCTATGCAGAAGTCCCTGAATGAGCTAAGATGCAATTTCACATGATGACGTTACTTGACGTCCTGGGTAAGATAGGATGGGTAAGATAAGATTTTCTATCCCAGGCTAAAATCTCAGATATCCTCATCCGATGTGCAAGAAAAAAAGAAACGTTGCATATATTTATCCAAAGTTTTTAACTCCCGAAACCTAATCTAACATTGCCATTCATTTCTTTTTATTTTGGCAGACGTCACCAATTGATTTTCCTGTTCGTTCCATCATTCGTTAGTTCGAGTCTCGCCGGAGGCACTGTGTTGTGTCATTGAGCAAGCCACTTTAACACTTGCTTAGTACTGGCTCACCCAAGCAAATGTCTGATATGACCGAAAAATTTTGACCTGGGTATAAAGCATTAACTAAAAGATCAGATTGTAAAACAAATTCGGACCACTTTTAAAGGGGGGCTGATCAGGCCCCAAACTACTTGCAAAGGTTACCTAAACAGTTAACTGTCCTGTTGTTCGTTGTCAGTTCAAGTTTTTATCTCTATGATAACAACAGCTGTTTGGTGTTCACTGCAGTAATCACTTGTTCCCTCCCCAGTTAGCGAAAAAATATCGGGCCACTATCAGCCCGCCAGCGAAACGTTTCGCTGGCAGGCCGATGATGGTCCACTTTTGTATGCTTTCTGCATGGGTCTGAGCGAAGTGCATTTGCACCAAAGATAAAAAATAGACTTCAGAGATATGCTGAAATTATTTAGAAAAAACGGATGCGTTTATAGACGCGGGCCCAAAATTACAATGTTTCCATAAAGTTAAGAACGACTTAAGTTAAGTATTGATATCTCAGCATGTCACACTAAATGCTTAATAAATTGCCAGGATCGATGCGGTACTTATGGTCAAAGATATCATTGTGATCTACAGAAATAATGAAATTATTATGATTTTAATAAGTTCGAAACGTTATTTTTCGCATTAACTTTAAGGAGGCATTGTAATTCCGGGCCCTGATCTTCTTTTTCTGGCTTCGACAAGTTGGTTCGAATTCTGGACCGCTGATCATGTATGCTTCATTAGCGACACGCTGTATATTAAACCTGGTAAATTACACTGCCGTACTGGTTGTTTCTGTCAAAATTGACAATATGTGCAGTTTGTGCACTGATCCAGATTCCTACAGTGCAATATCATGTTTTGATGATAAGCAGAAAATTCCTGACACTGCGTCTTTTCATCAACTGTTAAGTGCTGAATTTCTAAAAAGAGCTGCCATTCAGCTAGACTGGCTCCAGTCCTTAAAACGATTTTTCATCAATGTGTCCTATCATATACTTGTAGCCAGTCTAACTCTGATGGCTCTGTTTTAAACAGAGCCATCAGAGTTGGACTGGCTACAAGTTTCTGATATGACCCATTGATGAAAAATTGTTTTAAGGACTGGAGCCAGTATACCATTCAGCATAAGGTACAAGTTGGCATGTGCAACCAGTGAAGAATCAAATCTGGTCAAAGTCTTAGTTTTCCGCCTGAAGAAAGTTTGGACCTTTGCCTACTCATAGAGCGCCCTTCGAAGACTCTGGTCAGCCTGCGCATCCACGTGGATGCGCAGGCTGACCTGAGTCATCGATGAGCGCTTATACAAACTTGCATATTTTGCTGAATACCGGATCAATTAACCTTTTTGGCTTGAACAGGGATTGCAAAATACAGGTTTGATAGGGCAAATTATAACATTCAGAGAGACACTTCGCCATCTGATTGGAAAATGACATCGTCAAAGTATTCGATATGGTTAAATATAGAATGAAAAAACGGGTTAAGATGAAATAATTACAATCAATTTTCAGTGAAGCTGACATACGACCCATTGCACTTTTCCTTCTGCAGCGATGAAAATTATCTTTTCATAAACAGATATCAAAACAAGACATGCATGCGATATAGGTACAGTAATCAAATGACTCCTATAAAAACACAACCAATGCACATGCAATCGTATAGAAATAGTATTTTTTGTCGACAAGGATGTATTAGAATACTTTATTTTGAAACATTCGGGAACATGTGATATGTGACGTCATATTTGTTGGCCATCTTGGAAATTATCCCCATATATGTCAAGTAGTTTGATTTTTTCTCTATAGCACAAACGTTGCACAAACAAGCAAACATTTCATGAGCAGCCAACAGCTAACGTAATTTAAATGCCACACTTTGCTCGTTGGCCTTTTTTTATTCGACACAAGTTTTAACTAGGTCATTGTCAACTGTCGTAACAGTCATTATCGTCCAATAGATGGCAAGACTATCGCATACTGACCTACTGGTTAAATGTGACATACTTGTTTACCAAATGTTTCAGGAAGCCATGTGATTCGCTCGATTGGCTGATTCAATCTGCGTAATCACGTGTCACTTTCGGCTTCTATGGCCTGGTCATGTGCAAGATGTTTGCAAAAATGTTTAGCGAAGAAAAAATTTAACATTATATCGCTAAATACTATAATACCAAATTATGTTAATGGTTTGGCTAGCAAAGGTGACTCGATGTCTCCACAGATGGAATATATAATGCCATACCCAGCTTGTTACTTTTTAGCGTAAGTGTTTTGAGTAATGTATCAGTATACCGCGTATTAACACAAAAACCATTTTTCAGCAGTGATGTGTCATAGCAGACAGGTCGATCATTTTAGTGTCGCGCCTGCGCATACAAAGTCGAAACAGTCTGGTTTATGTCGAAGTATTTGTTTTACCAGATTACAGAGCATTTGTTACCAACACAAATGCAAATAAAGTACGACTCATGCACAAATCATATCCTGCTTACATCTTAAATAGGCGCAGGAGACACTCTTTAACATGGCCGCGGTCACAATGTTGTTACAATGACGTCACAAATCACGTGTTTCCGCCCCGTGTTTAGAAATGGTGCTCGAATTAATTACGAATTTCTTTTCTGATATATCAATGTTTCAGGGCTGCTGGAGAAATGTATATAAGCAATTGGCCATAGAATAAACGAACTGGCATTTTGTTTACTTTCACACCTCATATACGTGAGAGGTCAATCATTTTTCTGGATTCTGCCAAGTCGAGAAAATGATATTCGAGAAAATAATTTTTTCTCGTGACTTGGCAATATATAGTATTTTTTGGTGTTTTGATCAAGTAAGACTCAAACCAGACTGCTCAATTCCCATAGGTTAACTGACATAAAGCGTGTCATTCGGGAAAGTCAGCCACAATTCGAGAATCGAATCATGGCTCGGGTGTATGTAAGGAGCATTGCGCGTAGCACTATGTACCAAAAAGCTCCATTTTGTTAGCGGGAACTGGCGTAAGGAAAATTAGTTCTGTAGCATGTGGGTTCAGCTCTGTTAAAATCGATCATTCTGATCATCCGAAAAGTTTAATCAGCCGAAATTGAAGTTTATGGGGTTTTTTTTTCAATAAAATATCGCTACAGCGATATTTTATTGAAAAAAAAAAAACAACTTCATTTAAGCTGTTTGTTTTACTGTAATCACACTTGTAATTGTGTTAACATGTTCTGTGACATCAGCGTCACGCAATATAACGTCACCATTACGTTACCACCCGCAAAGTAGATCCTCGGTGTACATCCGTGGTCTGATTCTGAGGTATTACGCGGAATTGGCCGAGGCAGTTCCGATTGAAAGCTAGTAAGTGCTTTCGTCTGTAAAGGAAAACTGCGCGGCTTGAATCCGAGGCAGAGCGAAAGCACGATCTTGCGATCGCAAACAAGTTTTCAGCATTTGCATGAAATGCCATATAAGAAGTTTTGTACCACTGTAGTGGCAATGGAATTCTTGGAGCAGTCTGATCAGGGTCCATAGGCTACCTAACAACATAAGCAGACGAGGCAGAGCAGACCTGTCGAGGTGGGAGAAGGGTTAATGCTGACTTTCCGAAAAGCTGATTTATACCACCACTACCAACTTCAGCACGAAATATATCATGATGTGCAAGGCCTACACTGATGTAGGTGGTATAAAATGTTTATACCTTGTTTGTCCACCTGTACGTAAGATAATCCACTCGCTAAAGCTCGTTTTTTATCTCCACGTACAGGCGGACAACCCATGGTATAACTATTACTTATTATGTCCCCGTCTCCGTTTTGTTGATCTGTTGACAAGGCATCTCGAGACCGACTATAAACGCCAAACTTGAATTGTTCTTGTTTTCGGACAAGATAATCATTATTTGAACAAATGACTAGCCAGGTAATTAACATAGTGACCCAGTGATGTGATCTACCTGTATCCGTCTGGCACAGTTAATCAACCACTGGACATTAAATGAGAACAGATGCATATCATGATTACCGTACGATCGACTGTAATGGAGTAATTCGCAGTGCATACATATGTAGTGGGAACTCAGAAGAACCGTCTCTTTGGGCACCCAAAACATATACTGTAAATTCGGAAATTTTCGCGAGAATTTTATTTTCGCGAATAGCGTAAATGGACATATTTACGACATAAAAAATCGCGACTAGGGCATGATTTACCTATAACGGTAAACGCCAGAGTGATTTCGCCATTTCGCGAGGATTTTATTTTCACGAAACTTCGCATATGCGAAGTTTCGCGAAAATAAAACCCTCGCGAAAATATCCGAATTTACAGTAGCATTTGCAGTTTGGTACATATCGCCTGTTTTCTGTTTCCAGTTTCCTTTTTCAACCATTGATTAGCTATTGAATGTTTGTTTGATTTGATTCTTTGCGTACCATCAACAATCTTTCAGTTAAACAGGGACGGGTCTTCCTGGGTTGAACCAGTACTAAGCTAGGATAAATGTGTCTTGCTCAAGGACCACAACGCAGTGACGCCGGTGAGGCTCGAACCCGCGGCCCATCGGTCTCGAGTCAAGCACTCTACCACTGAGCCACTGCGCTCCCTTCCATTGATTAGCAGCTGATATGTTTGAAACAGCTGCAACTGATCAGCAAGCACATCTATAGGTGTTGGATGCAACCAGTAGGTGTGGCTGTTATACTTGCCTCAGACCAGTTGTCATGTCCACTACACAAAGTGTTGTACCCGAGCAACGGGCTTGTCGGCACAGTTGCACAAGACCATCAGGCACGCATTGTACATTTACACCCGATCAGCAGCCGTGTCTTTATAAGTTGCATACTGCCACACAATCATTATGCATGTCTGTTACAGTTTCATATTATCAGCATCTATAGATGTCTGTTACATTTGTACCGAACCAGCAAGTATCTCGTTTACAGTTGCTCTGGTCAAGAAGTCATGTTTGTTGGAGTTGTACCAGGCCATCAGCCATGTCTGTAACAGTTGCGTCTGATCAGTAGCCTTGTCTGTAGCCATTTGCACCTAACCAGTAGTCATGTCTGTTAAACTTGCACCTACTAGCATGTATGTCTGTTTCACTTGCACCAGACCAGCAGTAATGAGCGTTACAATTGCACCCGACCAGCAGTCCTATTTTGCAGTTTCACCCAACCAGCAGCAATGTCTTTAATAGTTGCACCCAACCAGCAGACATGATTGTTGTACTTGTACGGGCATCTGCAGCATGCAGATATCTTATAGCCGCCATCTTGGGTGTCATCTTGGATATTTTACTACGCTGAAAAACAACAAAAGAATGTCAGTCAAATTCTCTAATACAATCAATATTGAAAACTATCAGAAAATGATGAATGGGAAAGCACGTAGGCTTAAGTGGGTTAAAATCTGGAACTATTGGCGAAATAAGTTCATATAGCAAACTCTTATCCAGTTGTATGGCATATTGTATCTTTGAGATATTGCTTTGATTTATTATATCACGATATGTGTATGTTTATCAGTAATTTGTGATGCTAATCTTTCGGCAAGCTGGAAACGCAGGGTGGCATCATGGTCGGACAATTACAGTAAACCCACTCAAAAATAGATAAAACAAAGATCTAAATGACCAGTGGTAGCTTAATGAAGGTCGAAAGTATTGCAGAATGGAACATTCTGCAATACGTTTGGCCTGCATTAAGCGATAATTGGTCTAAGAGTGGCTGTTTTACACAGGTTTTACTGTACTTACATTTGTAATTTCATGACATTTCAATTTGGAGTCATGTTAATCAGGCTCCTCCTTGTAGAAGGCATGTAGTGATGGTCAGTTTGAGGTCATGACACCCAAAACACACACTTTGTTGTTTAAGGGCGCCTGGATTTAGATTTATCTTATCATTTTGGTGACCTTAACGGTCAAGTTCGGTAAACTATACAACATGAGCATGTTCAAATTCCTTCTTCGTTATACATAATGTCAGGAAACGTACTGCTTAAATCACTTTAATAGTCTTGTTAGCCAGTATTTTTTTTTATTTCTGGAAGCTATCATACTAGCTTAACATATTGCAAATTACATGCAAAACATCTTGCTGTAGCTGTCAGGGGCGGATCCAGGATTTCTGGAAAGTGAGTACATATGTATAAATGTGTGGGGTTCGCTGTGCTGATTTTCTCATTTTTTTTATTTTTTTAGGGAGCGCAGTGGCTCAGTTGTAGAGTGCTTGACTCGAGACCGAGAGGCCGTGGGTTCGACCCTCACCGACGTCACTGCGTTGTGGTCCTGGAGCAAGAGACATTTATCCTAGCCTATTAGTACTGGCTCAACCCAGGAAGTCCCCTCCCTGTTTAACTGAAAGATTGTTGATGGGATGTAAAGAATCAAATCAATCAAACAAGCAAAATTCTCATTTTTTTAAAAAAAATATCCCATGATAATGAAATAATTTGGTCTCGCTGAGACCAAATTATTTCATTTTCATAGGATATTAAAAAACGGGGGCGGGTAGGGGGTGTTCAAGAGAAACCCCTGAACCCCCTCTGGACCATTGTGTTCTGACAGGAATGTACCTTACCTGGTAGCAATCCAATGTCAGGGTTTTCTCACGTAGACGCTATTATGATTAAGGGGGGCATAATGGCTGCCTGAGCAATGCATTTTTGTTGTATACATACAACAGGCAAGTATTTTCTAATGACGTGGTTTATAAGTCTTTTAGAGGGACTACACTGTAAAAAGTGCAACTTTTCACCAAATTTGTTAGCAGCTAAACTGTCATTGGTCTTACGTATAAGCTTTCTAAACCTTTTAAAGCTATGTTGTATTCGATTGTATTTTTCTCGAAAATTCCTGCACCAAAAACGATACATGTATTTTGTGCGCTAAATTTTATCATTTATCAGTCTCGAATTAGTTTAAGATTGAAAAATTGTTGTAAAAATGCACCCTAAGAGGTGGCAGTTAAGCTGCCACCTCTTTTGATTTAGACACACATTTACATTAACAGTGCATATCCGCTGGCCTTTAGACTGAAATTCAGTCTCCAATGCCAATTTCATTTTATATCATGTCTTCAATCCTCTCTATTAGCACTGACACCCTTCTTCAGCCTTAGAGAACTAAAGTAATTCATAAGGTGAAATATATTTCATAACTATCTTCAAAATAAAAAAATAATATAAGAAGGAGACTTGCATAAGTCCAGCTGGCCTTATACTGACACCTTTTCCGCCAGTCAAACCTTGACTAATATAACAGGGTCAATTTAGAATCCACCCCTCGAATCCGCTCATGCTTTTGCAGTATGCCTATGATCCAATGCACTGCATTCAAGCATAGGGGATGTTACCAAGATTAAAAAAGGTAATGTCGGACAACGGAGGCACGGACACGTCCTGTGCAAATGCGGGCCGTTTATAAACACTGTGGATCCAGATCAGCTGGCTTCTGGCGAAGCATTCTGATCAGGATCCACACTGTTTTCTAATTTTCGCATATTTGCTCAAATGCCTTCTCTCACGATCAGTTTCGTATCAGTCTTGACAGGGAAATGTATGACTGTCGGTCGTCATTATCAGTAAGCCGTCATATTCGGTAGATAGTTTCGACGTTTCTAGGTAACCGTCATGCTTCCGGAGGAATATTCCATATTTCACGCTACACGTAAGAAAAAGGTAACTGCTCTGATCCCAAAATTGGAGTCAATACCGCCAGTATAAGCATTTTTGCACATATTCGTGAATAAAAAAGTGCACATTAGAAATCCGTCCGAAATGCTTGCCCAGCAGGTACACAACATTTAAAGAACGTCGTACAAACGTCGATGCGACGTCATGACGTCGCATAAACTGGTTCCAAGTTGTTCAAATTAACAACTGGTCATGTATAATGTTAGGGGGGCCGTGATTGGTCGGCCAATCATAAGTTGTATTACAAATCGTTAAGTTGACAAGACAACCACAGAAACATGACTGCCTCCACCAACATATCCCGACGTTAACGGAGACGTTGACGTCACGAAAACCATGCCAACAAAATAACAAGTTTGAATACAGCGTTACAAACTTCATAAACGTCATGGGAAGGAAAATGATAACGCGATTTTAATAGAAAACCTTATAAGCTTTTTTTTTCTGCAGCCTGTATGGAATTTTTAAACTGGTTCCGAGTTATCGGCTAGCTCCGTAACATTCCGTGAAACGGGCAGATTTCTGCCCGTTTGATTTATCGATGACCTGTCCCTACAATAGCCAATGTAGGGGAGAGAACCAGTCTAGACGTCGCACCGACGTTGGTTCGACGTTGTTTTGACGTCATGTGCCTGGTTGGTTGCTTGTTGACAGTTTGGTGTATCATCGCAAAATGTTATGATTGTCTTTACATTTTGCATCGACAACGCCAATGCGAACTGTAAAAAAAGTTGAAAATGTCAAAATATTTACATTTTTACATTTTGCGTTATAACAAGATATTTGCCAAATGTGGTCCATAGGGACGGATCCAGGATTTCTGGAAAGGGTGTGTGTGCGTATGTGTGTGTGTGTGTGGGGGGGGGTCCTATGTATAATGGTGTGGGGATTGTATCTCTTTTTTCTAACTGAGACCAAATTATTTCATTTACATAGGATATTTAAAAACGGAGGCGAGGGGTTCAAACGAACCCACTGAACCCCCTCTGGATCCGCCACTGGTTCAGTGAAATAGGAGGGGCTCCCATTTTGCTCAGTAGATTTATTATGAAGAAAAACACTATGGTACCATGCTCGACATAATGAGCGCACTATACGCATAAATTGTATTTTTTTTTTCTTCAAAATTATGTATACACCATTAATGTTGATTCATGTATCAAAGTACGCACACTGTACGCACAACTTTTTTTTCAAATTTCAAACTTCTAGACGCTCCCTTGAAAACAACGTAGAATTAGGCTGTTTCGAGTCCATATTATTATCCCCACGTTTTTTTTAAAAAAATAAGCGAAGGGGATATTGTAATCTCCTCCGTCCATTCGTCTGTCCGTCCGTCTGTCCGTACTCACGAATGGACCCTTGTTGGGTACTTTAAATTTCCGAAATTTCTTATTATGCTGCATTTCATCTGGATCTTCACTGTTTGCAAAAGTGCCCGTTATGGGGTTTTCCCGTATACAAAGGGATAACGAAGAAAATCAGGCGAGCCTTCGCGTTTCTTTTCGAAAATAAAAACAAAACTAGAGTCATACAGCCCTGACGAAAGAATATTTCACATGCATACGACTGTACCCGGACAGGCTATGACCTTGAAGTTCCAATTGTTCAAAGTCATATAATTCCATTGTACGCCTCTAGACCTTGGTACTAACTTACATGGAAGAGAGCACATGTCATTTTGCGGTCATAAACACATTCTATAGTAAGGACGCAATCATTTTGATTTTTATGGGAGTAAGAGCGGGAAGATAATTTGGTGCTTTACGTCCCAGTAAAAAAATCAGTAATGTCGGGACGGTTTCATGTCTTCCTGGGTTAAGTACATAATTTGGATAATTAATGTAAAAAAAATCTTAACTTATTTTGCCCTGAAAAGTTCCAAAAATGTTCTAGAATATTATGAACAGATTTGTAGAATAAACTAGTTCTAAAATGGTAAGAGAAATGTTCCATAACTTAATTTCAATATTTTTGAAAATTTCTTTCAACTTGTACTTAAAATCGAGTTCTATAAATGTGTCGGACAAAAGGATAGAACATCATGTTGCTGGTTAAAAAAAAGTTTTTAATCCAATTTCATTTATTCTGTACCATTGGTCGTAAGTAAACTTTATTGATATCAGTCCACCACTCACGAGATCGCTCTTTCGCCCAAATAGTTTTTTTTCACGAGACAACCCAAGTGCAAGAGCATTGCACAAGTAATATGGCAGCTGTCGCCTCTGTTTTTCAATCAACAGTCTGTACGTGACTGCTGCCAAAGAGAAGCTGGCCTATAACAAGTGCGTGCACCTTTTAAAATACTTATCTGGACTGTGAACGCAGAGAAACATACTTTTACTTACTCCATATAGCAAAATACTTACAGGTCTTGTGAATGGGGCCAATGCCCAACAGTACTGACTCGATTGGAAAACGTTTAAGTGAAACCTTGAACTTTAAATTTGCTCCGGGGGTAACTATATATGATCAAGATCAAATCAGCATCATAAAACTCAATTATTTCCCATTTTAACCCATTAATGCATTAAAACGCCTATTTTAATGGGAGCGAATTAAATCAAGGACTGCATACTCTAGTTTTGTATTCACAAACCCTGGTAACGTGGAAGCATCTGACTACGCAAAAGTGAATTGGGAAGGTGTGGGATCTAAGTCAGAGATTTTCGCATCCTCTGACTTAGATCCAAGTCATATCGTATTCCAGAAAAACTGTATATAAAATTACATTTACAAATTCAAAATGATGGCGGACTCAGGGGGGTGGGAAAGGGGGTGGACTCTACATCCTGAAATTCCTAACATCTCTCAGATCTTGCCCCTATTGAATATATGCTGTTGTCCCCTGTGCCTATACGCATTCAGTGACACCAACTTGGGCTCTCCAGTGACATGCCACACTCCTACATTGTACCTTTTAGATATGATACACTGGACGGTTCCGATCCCCACCTCTGAACCATACCATATACATTGCTCATGATGTAAGGCGCATGTTCTAAGAAAATGATATTGACAAAGTAAGTAAGAGTGCAAGGATCAGGAATCGATACAATCAAGTAACACGTACACCCTACCTTCATCTGTTCATAAGATAGAAGTCCCTAAACGGGTTAATCCTTTTCCCGCCATTCATGACCCGAATCATTGCTGGGGTGTATGTAAGAAGCATTACGCGTAGTACTATTAACCAAAAAGCTCCATTTTGTTAGCCGGAACTGGCGTATGGAAAATTAGTGCTGTAGCATGTGGGTTCAGCTCCCTTACAATCGATTAATCTGACTATCCAAAAAGTTATAATCAGCAGAATAAATAAAGTTTATGTATTTTATTGAATAAACATAAACTTCATTTAAAGCTGCATACTCTGTAACTATGAACATTTTTCGAAAAAAAATCTTTTCTTTTTAAATCATTTGTAAAATGTAGAATTAAGCTATGTTTTCACAATAAAGATGTTCAGTACAGCTAAAAACTGCATGGAAAAGTGAATTATCTTATCAAATAGGTGTATTTTTCTCTTGTTGGTAATTATTTGCGTCCCTCCAATAATTATAGACCGTTGAATTTTAACATAAATGCAGTTGTTTTGATAGTGATAACTTGTTAAGATTTACGAAAATGGTAAAATGTTTACCTGAATTTGAATATTTTTACTGCGTTCTTGAAAAATAAAAACATTATTTTTAAAATTAGAAGATCAAAAGTTACAGACTATGCAGCTTTAAGCCGAATTTTTTTTTTGCTGCAATCACACTTGTTATTGTGTTAACATGGTTTCTGTGACGTCAGCGTCACGTTAACACCCTCGTTATCAAAGTAGATCCTCGATGTACATCCGTGGTTGATCGCGGAAATGGCCAAGGCAGTTCCGATTCGGTTGTCGCCTGCTCTCTTCTCTGCTTGTGTACTTTGGTAGCCTTTATTTCAAAACATGAACCCAGATCAGTGACTGCTCCTCTCCCTTAGGAGCAGTCTGATCAGGGTTCATGGTGTTTGTTTCCATGGTCAAAAGTGTTCTGGAGCGCATATGAAAATATACTTAAGGACTTTGAAAACGCATCACCCAGACTAAACCATTTATTGCTAAAAGACTAAGCATGACAGAGAGATGCATAACACTGCATACCAAGTTTTTAGAGTGGCCTAGTAAATTCATGGCTGTAAGTTGCTTTTCAATCACATTGACCGTTTGCGAGAAAATTGCAAAATTATGGTGATACGTTTTCAAAGCCCTCTAGTATAGCGTGGTAGCTCAGTGGTTAGGCACTTGCCTCTGGTGCTAGAGGTCCCAGGTTCGATCCCCGCTCGTGGCGAGGCAAATTTCGGTGTCCGAACACGCTTTCCCTAGTGTCATTTGCAGGGATGACACTAGATAAGTGCATCGTCCTTCGGATCGGGACGTTAACTGGATGTCCCCTGTGCATGGAGAGTCACCCCTTGTGCAGGTTAAAGAACCATACGGTAATTTCGATATGGTTACTTGTAGGCTTTCATCCTGCAACCCGGAGTGTACAAAGTACACCTGCCGATAATACTCGAAAGAGGGTCTGGCAGTATATAGAAAAAGAAAGAAAGTATATATAGCAGACAAAATGAGCAGGCGACATTTTTCAGGACAAAGCTATTGGTAGGATTAGTGTTAAAAAAATGTTAAAGCGCTGACAAAAAGACATCTGAAAATGCCTGCTGAAGTCGTCTGTTACATTATTGACTAATTCAAGTATAGGACAAACAGCGTGGTCCCAGATAAGACTGCTCATGTGATCTGGATCTACGCTGTTTGTCAAAGAGACTTCTGAAACATTTAACAGACGACATTTTTGATTGGCGGTTTGGTGGTTAAATAAAATATTTCAACATGCTTGCATCTTTTGGTGATGAATTAAAATGGAATCAATTGAGTATTTGGTTTTGCGGGTATGAGGCCTAGGCAGACGACTTCAGCAGACGACATTTTCAGATTTGCCATGCATCATCTCATATTCTTTTATTTTAATCCTTTGCCTGCTGCGAGAAAAATGCATTTGAAAATGTCGTCTGCTGAAATCGTCTGCGGCCTGTAAATGTTTACGTCAATGACTAATTTCGCAATACAGGTAAACAGTGTGATCTATGGCCACACTGTTTGCTACGGAGACCCTTTAAAAGAACCAGCAGACGACATTTAGTCGCGATTAGCAGCTGAATGATTTTTAATGAAAGTATGATAGTGACAGGGTAATTTTGAACTGTTGATATAAGTTCAAGAACCTCCGAAAAACGAAATTCATCACTTCTTTTTACATCATTCACGAGAAAATGAATTCATCTTTCATCTTTATTTATTTTATTTAAAAACTGTGTTAATTCGAATAAGCGCATATGCTCTAATGAGCGCACATTGGGCATCTACTCTTTGCATGCTTTTGTTGTCGCCTGCTGACTTTTTCAAATTTATTTTTTTCAAAACATTCACTCAGGAACACTACCCACACCGTACAGCCGGATGTTTTGAAGACAGATGCAGATTGTTGTTTTGAAGACAGATCATGTCAATTGTTTCTTAGAAGGGTTGGGGGGGGGGGGGGTAAGTAAAGATTGGTTGTCATATTTGGGCGTGAAATAAATTCAGATTGCTGTTGCAGTATCTCTAACGACAGTGGCGGATCTAGAAGGGGTTCAGGGGGCTCGCTCGAACCCCTCCCTGCCCCCCGTTTTTAAATATCCTATGAAAATGGGATATTTAAGAAAAATGAGATAAAATCAGCAAAGCGAGCACCGATCCTTCATACATATGAACCCCCTATCCAGAATTCCTGGATCCGCCCCTGAGTTCTCTATCAGCAAATAAAGTCCATAGATTCGCTCTACGTTTAAAGGAAACAAAAATATTGACCTACCGCTTCCTTGAAAAAAAATGATGCGATCTGTTTTCAAAACGGTTATCTGTCTTTAAACAGTCAGTGGTCGCCGCGTAAACTAGTGGTCGACGTGTAAACCAGTGTCGCAGCGTAAGCCAGTGGTCGTCGTGTAAACCAGTGGTTCGATCCCTGTAGGTGAGATTTTAAGTCATGGTCACGTCTCCACACGACCTTCGTTTAAAAAACACAGAAAAGCTAATCACAAAACACGCTCATAAGACCCAGTACGGTATTTTTATAATCAGCCGATTACATAATAAAAGGGTAGTTGAAAATGAAGTTAACTTGTAACTGCTAGTGAAAACTTTTCAGGCTC
The DNA here is from genome assembly GCA_964019695.1 of Loripinus fragilis. NCBI lineage: Eukaryota > Metazoa > Mollusca > Bivalvia > Lucinida > Lucinidae > Loripinus > Loripinus fragilis. The sequence continues at coordinate 80,309,002 of OZ026525.1, forward strand.
GTCGACAGATAAACTTTGAAACAATTTGTATCCAGGTCAGGCCTGACCTGATCTGGATCTAAACTGTTTGAGGTTGATATTATTCCTAAAAGAATATTAAAAAAAACTTTGAAAAATATCTGCAGTCGACAAAGAATCGTAAAAAGGCAGCATGCAAAAGAGCTATTTAAAGAATGACTCAGCAGAAAGTTGAAATCATAATTTGGTTAAAATTTTCATTTTCAATTATAGCGAAATAAAGTACAGGTACCCTCCCAATGCCCGCTGGAATAAAATTGGCTATGTATTGACCATTACGATATGAGTTTTGCCACGAGAAAACCGGATTTCTGTTTCATGCGAACAACAAATGCGTATATCACCCTGCGAACCCGCGCAGGCTGATCACCGTCTTGTCGCTCGCTATCTTAAAAGTATGATAGCTGAACTTTCAACATCCGGCGGCAAAATTTCAATATCCTAGCTAGTCTCTGTAGCCGAGCAGGCTGAATTGAGCATTACTGTGACCTGGTCACATACTAGCCCAAATTGAGCCGTGACATGTGATTTCCAACTATGTGGCATTTTGACAAGTGTAGACTCAGACGAGCCTGTGCAGCCTCCTTTTAACCTTAGAAACTCCAAATGATATTCAGTAGGTAGCTTAATATTCATAGAATATTCAAGCGACTTGCAAAGGCTCTGATCAGTCTTAGCGTATGCGCAGGCTGGTCTGAGCCTTTGCTTGTCGCACATACCACATTGTTGGAAATCTCATGTCACGGCTCAATTATAGAGTTTTTGTGACGAGGCTTACGTGAAGACTGGGTGAAGACACGACTGGGCAGAGATTAGTAATAAATAGCAATGCTTGAACTTTTGCTCAATTGTATTTTCTAACTAATCCAAAGAAAAAATGTTATTATCTCTTTGCCTACAAATGTCGTCTGTTGATAAACTTTGCAAACAGACTTGGACCCAAATCAGGCCCGACAAAATGTCGGGCCTGATCTGAATCCAAACTGTTTGAAACCGACTGATGATATTCCTGAAAGACTTTCGAAAACGATGATTTTGTAGAAAAAAATCAGCAGACGGCAAAAGAGCTTGCAAAATTTATATTACCCAGTAGGCAAAGAGTTTTTAAGAATTTGGCCACCCTGGGATATTGACCGGGCCGTGTCCCTCACAGAATACATGTATATCGATGAATGGCATAGCCTGCATATCACTAAAGGTTAGTTGGGTGGTCTGCCTGTCAAATTAGTCCGTGTAGGTGAAGGGTCTGTGACGTATTTTCCCTGGTACAAAATTCACCTAATCACGAAAACCCAGTAACGACCGGTTTGATCGCATAAGCCTCATTATGGCTATTCTTTTTTAAAGAGACTAAGTCTGCAATTATGAACATTTTTCGAAAAAAATATTTTCTTTTTAAAGCATTTGTAAAAGCAGATTTAAGTTAAGTTTTCAAGATAAATCTGTTCACTATAGCTGAAAACTGCATGGAAAAGTGAATTATCTTATAAAAACAGTCGGTTTTTTTTCTCTTGTTGGTAATTATTTGCGTCCCTCCAATAATTATAGACAGTCAAGTTTTAACATAAATGCTGTTGTTTTGATACTGATAATTTGTAAAGATTTACGAAATTGGTAAAATGTATACCTAAATTTTAGTTTTTTACTGTGTACTTGAAAAATAGAAACATTATTTCAAAAATTAAAAGATCAAAAGTTACAGACCATGCAGCTTTAATACAAATGTAACCCTTAGGTATAATACTATATGGGTAATATCATTGGAGCGACAGGGCGAGTAAAAATTCGAAAGTGACGCAGTTGTGGTCTTGAGTTTCTCTTGCCTGGCAAATTGCAGTCCACTCTCCGATGAAACTGTCTGTAAACAACTAAGTCCCTATTACCCATTCGCAGTTCGCTTGATAGTTAGCATCTTGTGCGTCCTTCAAGTGGGATCCTCATAGAATCTTCAAAATCAGCAGACCAACGCATTTGCTCGCTTCCTTGGTAGCAAAACACAAATGGGTCAATACACGATATTTTGGTACTTATCCTATCGACGAGCAGCGAAGATTAAGGCGAGCCAGCACAGACTCGTCAGGGCCTTCACTGCTCGTTTAACCTCGTTTACCAAAGTATGGATGTAGATGAAGGCTCACACCAAAATTTAGACCTCTTAGCTAGCATGGGCGTTTATAAGGCCCTATCACAAAGCAAACGTTTCAGCCAACTTATGCCAACGGATGAAAAAATACCCAGTACCCTGGCATACGCTGAAGTCGAATTTAAAAAAAGTAGAGATAGTGTCTCTGAGCATATACAACGTGTATGCTAAACGGGTGTATATATCGTATGTCAAGAGCACATGAACATAATCCGCTACTTGCGATTACCTAATGTATAGGTAACTTATTTTATGAGTATGTTATGAAATAAACACCCCAAAGTTCATACACCATGTTTCTTGAACTGACCCAAATGATTTAGCACCTCAGGATAAAAGCTACTAAAGAGAACGGGGTCCATGCATGCCAAAACCAACATATCATCTATTCGCATTAGCCTGGCCATCTACCCAGCCAGCCAAATTCGTCGCTGACCACTCACTGTGAAGCTATATAGACCCATAGTTTCTTCCTCTGATCAGCCTGGGCATCTACCAGGCTGATCAGAGTCTTCACTGTGCTCAATGAGCTCAATAACTGTAATCTTGTAAAACACAATAATACGTATTTATTTTCTCCAAGACCTTAACTGAAGCAATTTCACCTTGGGATAAACTAAGAAGCTACCCTTTTCCAATCTACCATACAATTAGATTGGTTTTGAAACTGGGTTAGCATAAAGTTTGATTGAATGAGTTGATTGAAAAAGCACATAGCCATGTCAAGCGTTACATTGTTTATGCGCTAATAAACTGCATATTACTTACATTTTCACGGCCCAGTTCTTGCGCAGCAGTTTTGTAAACACCTCAGCTATGAAATAGTTGCACGATACAAATCAAAAGGGTTATGGTGTCTATTAGCCTCTATGCAGATGAAATTCAATGTTTAATGGTGCTGTCACATATTACGGACGCCGAACGGACAGAAAAAATGCAAAAAAGGTTTATCCGGTGTTCATCCGGTGATGAAAGTCGTCTCGGTGGCGATGACGGTCTTCGCGGAACGTGCAAGGAGCGCATAAAACGCATGAGTAGCGCATATTAAACGGACAAGTATCGGACAAAGAACGGCCAACTAACGGACTTTGCCGTATGAGTAACGGATGTATAACGGACAAAACGAATATGTACCGTGTATGCAACGGATAAAACGTTCGTTGAACGGTCACAGAACGCACTTGACAAGTCAGGTGACGGATAGAATATCTTTCGTCAGTTGAGTCAAAATTTGGTTCATAACTTCATGATGTCACTCAAAGAAAAGTCAATAAAAAGGCTTCAAAGGGCATGGGAAGAGGGCGTAAGCCCGGGGTGGGGGTGGGGAGATTACTCTGATTCTCCCATATATACGTAGGCTCGTGCCGTTTTTAAGTGTTCAAAGTTGAATTTCAATATTTTTGGGGGTTTTCAGAGGGATGAAAATTTTTGGGGGTGGGGTGGGTTGGGGTATGATTAATTGTGGATATCTTTAGGGGGCCATCGCAAAACTGGACTATTTTTGGGAGCTGTTGGGTTTTTTCTTAAGGTCAAGATAAGAAGTGGATTTTTTTTTTTTTTTTTTTTGGGGGGGGGGGGGTGCTAACTTCCAATTAATTTTGGGGGTATTCCTTATACTTCTGATATTTTTGGGGATAAACAGTAGATGATTGGTCCAAGTCTACGTAGCAAGATAACTTGAGAGTATCCCCCCACCCTAGGGGCGTAAGAAGACCGTTAAACCGGTTTAAGCCCTCCAGTATAATATTTTACTGACCGTTCCAAGGCGGTACTTCTTTTGCGGATCTTTTATGTTTTTGTTCTGTCTTGTGTTTGCTATGTTTTGTGCGCGTCTGTTTATATGTGCTTCGTGGTCACCTGCTGGGAAAGGGCTGACCTCTTGGCTCTCGTTTGTGGTGTCTTCTGTGAGTTTGTCACTTTCCCATTGGTATCCTGGGTCAGGTGTGGTACTTGATTGTATCGATTCCTGATCTTTGCAACCTTACTTACTTTGTAAGATCTTCATCTCCTCCTCATCTCATTCAAGGCCGACTCTCACACGACAGACCGTGGTTTTGTTATGAATCTCCTTTACTCTTAAACATCATCTCATGTGAAGTTAAGAAACGAAATGAGTATGTGATATTGGGTGGTTAGGGGTGGGGGTGGGCGGGAGTCGAATCTTACTCCAAAGAAAGATAAACGTCATTTTTTTTGATCTCATGAACCACCGTTTCGCATGGATCCGTTATATGCGTTTCTTGTCCGTTTTACATGCGGTACTCGTCCGTTTTAACCGTTACATGTCCAAAGGTTGACCATTCCACAACTCAGGTCGAACGGACATCGACGGATACATACAGGGTGCCTACAAGATGCCTGACGCAAGAGAACCGGATAAACCGCATACAAACGCGCAAGAAACGTTCATCCACCGAAAATCTTTATCCGGTGGCGTCACTCGTTTTACTAGACATATGTTGCCTTACTCTTCGCATGGCTTATTCCCCTGTACTGCTGTGTGCTTCGGTAAAAAACACTGTGTAGAGAGACCACTGTTGTCACACTACATCGCGAATTTGCGTTTTGTCGCTTCCTCCGGTGTTATAGTAAAATTACCTTCAAACTTTTGAAAACGTTTGCTTCGAGGTTGCATCCTCTAGCTAACAACCTGTGTTGTTTTGCTAAAAAAATAAAATCATTTTTAACTGTGTTTTTACAGTTATATTAAAAATGAACCATTACGGTTTTGTCATAATTGTATGGTTTTGTCATAGTTAAAAATTATCCACGGTGACAAAACCGAAATTTGTTATTTCACGCCTAGACATGAAACGTCAAAGTTTTATATAATTTTAAAGATAAAAGATACAATGTGCATTTAATGAACAAAAATCAATCGAAACCCAAGCATTTCGGGTAGTTTATCCGTGATTTAATGAAGATACTGAACATGAAGAGAAAGTTACCTCAACACCGGAATAAGTAGCAATACCCAAATTGCCGGTGTAGTATGACCACAGTGCAGAGTGTAGACAATATTCTTATGCGAAATTTCATTTACAAGAAAAAATGTCCATGCGGGAAGCTGCATCTCAACAGTGACTGTTCTATTCCTTACCAGCAGGCACATAACCTTAAACCAACGGCACATATTAACGCCATGATTTCACATCGACGTTGTTACGACTTCGTTTCGCCGTCCTGTGTCTGCTGGGTTGTGTCTTTATCGCTTACTCTTTCGATTTGACATTTCAAAATAACTGTTTTCTTTAAATCAATTATCAAATCGTGATGTCATGGCGTCAGTCCAACTGATTTGCACCATGGACGGCTAAAAGTCAGATTTTTCTGGGACATAGCAGTGATCTCCGCATCTCCCTACAAACTTGGACTATGTGGTTTTGTTTAACCCTTCATCTCATAGAGACGCCTTTTATACTTTTGCAAACAGAGCAGACCTAGATCAGGCAGTTCTTTAAGAGATGCCTGATCATGGTCTGCTCTGTTTGCACACGGAAATATGATTAGATATGATCCTACACTAGTGGACCTGACCAGTAATTTCTTTGTTCTATGTACAAACGTGAAAGTTTATTTATAAAAATATTCATAGTGGGTGGAGCTTAGAATGAATATTCATGAAGGAATAAGTTAAAATTATGCAACTAAAATTCACTTGACATTAAAAATTAATGGCGTTTCGATTGCCATAGCTGGATTGAAAATAGGATGTGTTTGTATTACATCCATCTTATACAAGAAAAAATGATGATGGTGGAACGGTGTGTGTGGAGGGAGGGGATACTTATGACCAATGGTTAAATAACTGATGCAAGAAACTGGAGAAAAACTATCGCGTATACAGGGCTAAATACGGCGTTTCTTTGACATAAAATAAAATCGTGAAATTGTGTCACTGTATTATGATAAAGTGTTTCTTGTGCCGCAAGCTAACAAAAGATTATCACAGAAAATGTGGTACAATTAACTGAGGCTGAACAAAATGGCCGCCAGAGCTAAAACAGAAAAAAAACTATTTTTGACTCCTTGCATGCTGAGTAATCGTGCAAGCTTTTTATTGTATCTGTAAGAAATATCATCAGCGAGTCAAACAGTTTGGATCCAGATCTGGCCCGACATTGTGTCGGGCCAGATCTGGGTCCAAACTGTTTGCAAATGCAATCAATAGACGACATGATACTAATTGGCAAAAAGTTGAACATGACATCAGCCTGACTGGCTTGACTCGGGTGGGCGACCTAGGGACTTCATTTCCTCTTCCTTCCAGTTAGAAATGCCTTTGGCTGTCCATAATGTAAAGCTACGATTAGAAACGCACTTTCAAAAATGACCACCGTTTTAGTTTATCCGATATCCGTGCTCTAGTTTATAGCGTTTTGACCCGTATTGCAAAAAGAGCGCACATTCTACCTATTCAGGCAGTTTGGAGATTTAGCATTATCCATATAAAGTTACAATTAGATATTTCAAACGTTGTACCGGTCCTAATAAAAACTAGACTTCAGTCGATGGTACACCATCGCAAATACCCGCTTTTGATCTAACCAAAGCACATGCAAAGTTTGAAGTTGCTACGTCCAGAGGTTTAGGAGGAGATGCATTTACGAGAAAGTACATTATTTCACTTTTGACCTTCACCTTATTACCTTCACCTTAGGTCAAGCACAAACATGAAAAGTTGCCCAGTATCCTCTAAATCATATGACCTATGCACCTGCAAAGTTTGAAATTGCTAAAGGAGAAATGATTTTACAATAAAATATTTGATTTGACCTTGACCTAAGGTCAATGTCACAGGAAGCATTGCCCCCTACATTATGTGACCTATGTACCTGTAACGTTTGAAGATGCTACGGCTTATGGTTAAGGAGATGCATTTACAAGAAAATATATTATTTGACCTTGATCGCAAGGTCAAGGGGGTCAGGTCACACAAAATAATGCCCAGTACCCTCAATATCATGTGACCTATGCACCAGCAAAGTTTGGTGTTGCTACATACCATGGTTAAGGAGAAGATACATTTATAAGAAAATACATTATCTGACATTGGCCCTGGGGTCAAGGTCACACGAAATGTTGCCCAGTACCCTTGACATCATGTGACCTATGCACCAGCAAAGTTTGGTGTTGCTACACCGCACAGTTAAGGAGAAGATGCATTTACAAGAAAATACATTATTTGACCTTGACAATCGGGTCAAGGTCACACGAAATGATGCCCAGTGCCCTCTACATCATGCGACCATTGCACGTACAGAGTTTGATGTTACTACGTCAAAAGGTTTAATAGGAGATACATTTACATTTTATGTCACATAAAATGTTGCCCAGTACCCTCTCTACATCATGTGACCTATTCAGCTACAAAGTTTGAAGTTGCTACGTCTAACGGTTTAGGAGGAAATACATTTACAAGAAAATATATTTTTTGACATTTGACATTGATCTTGGGTCAAGGTTACACGGAATGTTGCCCAGTACCCTCTACATATTGTGACCTATTCAGCTATAGAGTTTGAAGTTGCTACGTCTAACGGTTTAGGAGGAGATACATTTACAAGAAATGTGAAGGACGGACAAGCGGACAGACGGACGGACAGGCGGACAGACGGACGGACGACGGACCGACTTTGTTACGAAATTTATATACCCTTTTTTCTAAAGAAAAAAGCGGGTATAACAGCTGTATCACACTGCTATGTGAAACAGCAACGAATCGATCAGGTTGCTCATTAGTTATACCTTCGCTAACGGCAGTGATTTGGTTACCACTTTTAAAAAAATAGTAACTGTGGGTCGGAAGCAACACTATTCGCATACCAAAATGTTAGTAGGGTACCTTTTCGCTTGGAAGCCTCGGATGAAAGTGCCACCTGTCGATTTCATTTGAAATCTGATCATTTCATATTCGGGTCTTGCACCAAAAAGACATATTTGTTTGTCGCGGTGAAAATGGATTTTTCATGGTGGTTGCCAGTCTTAGCCTTGGTAAGATCTGCATTCAGCGCTGATTGTAAGTAAACAACTTATATTTGAACCAGTTCATATCATTGAAGTTTTTATAACCAGCATATGCGTAAAGTAAAATCATCATTTAAACTAGTGGGGCTAGAGCCCTAATCTTTGGTCTGAGCCTTCAGCCACATGGGGGGGGGGGGGGGGGGTACTCTGATATTTTCATACACACGTAGGCTTGGGTCATTTTTTTTGGGGTCAAAATTTTGAATTTCAATATTTTTTGGGTTTTCAGAAAAAAAAATATTTTTTGGGGTATGAAGATTTTGTGGATATTTTTTGGGGTCATCGCAAAATCGGACTGTATTTAGGGGCTATTTCTATGCATTTTAGTGTCTTTCTTAAGGTCAAAGTTCAGAATGGGGGATAAAATTTGTGTTTGCCAAAATTTCAAATATTTTTTTGGGGTGCTTGAAATACCTGAATTTTTTTTTTTTTTGGGGGGGGGGGGTGATTGGTGGTGGTTAACAGCTACGGTCTTGTCGGGACGGTCAGTTGACCTATCCACACTTTTTCCTGGGCAAGCTTGACTAAGCAGTTTACCAGTACTCCGGGCACATACTTTCACTTGTAACTGACAACAAGTCTTCTTGAATCGGCTGAAGGGAGGATGTGATTGCAAATTTTGGCTCATGCAAACTCGAGCATGTGAACAATATCGTACCAATGGTTAAGCTCATATCAATGGTTCTATGCATGATGCCTAAAAGGGTTGTGAGTGCACAGTCACTAGGTCAGTACTGTGAACTATTTACCTACTAGCGGCGTCTATTAACCTTTGCAAACAATTCGGACCCAGGTCAGGCCCGTCGAAATGTCGGACACTGTCTGGATCGAAACTATTTTACACTCTGGTTGTATCCTTAAAGTTAGTTTTAAAAACATTTAGGAAAAATCCGCAGACGACAAAAACATGTAAAATTACCCAGCATGCAATGAGTGCTGTACTTGATATACATGGACATTGGCCATATTTGATGAAACAATTACATATCCAATTACTCAACTTAATCTAATTTTGACTTCAAATTACAAGCATCACATTACGTGTATACGTGTACCACGCTAGAGAACTACTGTACTCGAACAGCGCAGTCATCGCGTTTTAGTTGCAGTCGACGAGTGCAGAGAATAGTGTATCTAGCTGTTAAAAAGGGTAATGTTTTGGTCAATATTTTACTTCTGAAAATATTCTTCGCTAATTATTGTCACATATTTATCCAGCCGTGTATCTGCTTAAAAAAGTAATGTGGATTAAGCGATAGTCGATACAGCGCCTGAGGAATGCCAAAAAGGTGATTTTTTTCCTGAAAAAAAAGATGAAAGGCGTTTTTGTTTATGTCCTGAAATTTATGCTTACTTTATTTAGTGAAAATAAAAAAAATAGTAGCACTTTAATGTGAAAAAAGTTTGAAATCTGAGGCTGGATCATATTGAAAGTTATTCAAGCATTTCATACTGAACGCATAGTTCTGTATATTGGGTGTTTTGGCCCACTGATCGGGTCGTCGACTCCAACATATTGATTTTATTTAGTCACTCGACCACTGGGCCAGAACACCTGATATACCATGTATACAGAACTATGTGTGCAGTATGAAAAGCTTAATTTACTTTCAAATGCTCTGTCCTTAGATTTCAAACTTTGTGCACATTAAAAAAATATCGAAAGTAAGCATAATCTCCAGAACGTAAAGAAACATTCTTTTTATCCTCTTTTTTCAGAAAAGAATCACATTTTTGTCATAACTCTGGCGCTGTTGCCACTATCACTCAACCAACATAAATTTTGTTACAGGGACAGAAGTAAAATACTGACTAAAATATTACCCTTTTTAACAGCTAGATACACACATTCGTCGACTGCAACCAAAACGCGATGACTGAGCTGTTCGAGTACAGAGTTCTCTAGCCCGACTTTTAACTAAAGGCCTGAAAATTGGTTGTTGTCGAGACATTTTCCGGTCTTTGACACCAGAATCTTAAAATAATTAAAATGAGACACAGTGCATTAACTCTTTTCGGTAAACAGGTACTTTGGTAAGTTAAAGGATCTGCACTGTTTCCTCAGATAATAAAACAATAACAATTTTTCATCAATGAAAGTACATCATTTTATAGACATTTTGACCATCAATCCCTTAAAAATACAAAATGGACAATTCCATACATTCTGCATCAATATGTAAGGGTAAATCTTTAGATTGAAAAGGGCTAGACGTCCAATTCACCAACTTTGTCTTCAAATCATGTGATAAAAAGTTAGCTGGAATACAGGGATGATTATATTGCCTGCACTACTGACTTAGCTAGGTATTCATTGTCAGTAAAACAGTTTAAAGGGACCTTTTTCGTAGTTCCAAATTATACAAATTGCAAGGAAACAAGGAGTTTGGGTTTTTTGGTTACAAGAACATATCCGGAAAAAGTGCAGATCGCTTAAAGAAAAGCGGAAGTTAAAATATGAATCATCGAAGGGAAAGCAAAAAATTAGACTGCGAAAATTGTAACACAGTGTCAAACAGTTTGGATCCAGACCGGACCCAACGTTTTGTCGGACCTGATCTGGGTCCAAACTGTTTGCAAATGTTATCAACAGACGACACAAGGAGGTAAAGAGTAAATATGGGAACAACTAAAATATGGAGCATTTCAGGGGGGGGGCATTTTTTTTCAAGAAACTGACATAGCTGTCTTTAAATCACACACAACTTTTTGCTCTGATATTCAAGCTATGGGCCATGAAATGAATCCAGATACTAATAAAACGTAAATAAAGTACGTGCATGACATCATATTGATATGGCTTTATGTAAATGGTGTTATATTGCATTTGCCGAGGACAGATCAGATTGCGAATGCTTGGGTTACTCGACTATGATTTAGATTTAAAATATGTTGCATTAACTTCCATTTATTTTGGGAGTGAATGGTCAAACAGAACAGCTTGTTTGATCATGTACAGTCTGATCAACAAAAATAATGAAATGTCAGTTATTCTAGATCTCCACTGAGCAAAAAATAGAATAGAATAGAATTACATATTAGACGTGCACTTAAAAGTCTTCCCACTTTCTGTGTGCCAGTATAATAGATTTGTCATGCTGTAATGGTCCTTTTAGTCTTCCGAAAGTCAATGACATGTTGACTACTGTGTTTCCAGAGTTGAAGTGACCCCCGTTTTTTCTTTTATTTAACAACTTTAACCCTGCCTTATACGATCGCCGTTTAGCATGTGGATGTAGATGCACAAAGCGTAACTAAATCTTTTTTGGGGGGAACAGCCCTTACTTTGAACTAAGGCCCAAATGCCCTGCAAATCAGAATAACTTAGTCTTTTTCCTTGAGATATATACCCATTTGCGCCTCTTTATTAGTTATCATAAGCTTAATGCACGAGTTTTTACGCTACTGATCGTATATCGATAAGGTACACTTGGGGACTAATTCAAAGTGGACGAACAAAAACACGCAGAAATACCGTCTAATCCCAGACTATATAAAATATCATACTTCAGTGAGAAAAATAATCCAAATACGCGGTCTATATCTAAATTCATTTCTAAAATTTCTTTTTCAATTGAAATAACCATTAAGGAATAAACGGCAAAAAACGGGGGTCACGTTAAGCGTGGAAGCACATTAGATTAACATAACCATTTCAAGTAACATTGTGATACCATTTGTTCGTATTTCGATAGAAGCACAGGCTTCACGCAAACAGTATAGATCCTGATCAGCCAGCTGATCTGAATCTATACAGTTTAAGATGGATACACCCACTGGCCAGATTCAGCAATACAAAAAGGTTAATACGCTGTTAAATTATCTTAAACTACATGCACAGCTATCTAGTGGGAATGTATTTCAAGATTAACGTTTGGTCTGGACGATTTTCTGGCATACCCTGTGTGAACGAATAGCCAAGGTTGGCGAAACTTTAAGTTTAATGTCTACCTTTTCATTGCGCTTAAAATCAGAACTAATGTAATAATGGGTGTTGCTTCTATCAATTTAATCTGAATGTACTTTCCCATTCTTTTCAATTTCAATTTAAGAATTGTTCTGTGGTACTTTTCTTTTACAAATATTATTAGAGTACATGTATTCTGTTAGGAAACATTGAAGACCCTGATGGGACGCCGCGACTTGCGGCGTCTGTTAAGGGTCTGCACTGTTTGCCTTAATCTAATTGTTAAAAGGACACACTGCTAATATGGGTAAAGCATGGAGTATCAATCTGAGCCCTCGCAGTACTTACTTATCTGGAATGATTGAGCCGTTTTTGTACTTACATACAACTATTGTGCTGTTCTTACTGGAGAAACAACGCTTCATAGGATTATGACTGTCATGACCTCGGTGTTGTTTTAAAACACAAAATCCCTCTAATCTTCTTTTTGTACTAGATATAATGGTCTTTAAATGCCTTTGGGGGAGCTTTTTGTGCTAGCTGAAGTACTGGAGTATGTTTTGATTTCCCCAGTCAGCCTGAATGCAAGTTTTACGAGATCAAGTCTATTCATGACAAAAATCATGCTTAGGCCCAAACCTGTAAATGTTTTTATTTAGACCTTCATTATTAGCTGTTCATGTAAACTGTGGTCCTCACAACTCGTAAGTCACAATGCGACTGCTGTCCTAGTTAATACGAGATACCCGGTGACCGCCATGATTTACCACTTTTTAACCCCTAAATGTGGACACCCTACGTGGGAGGAACATTTCATTGACAAATTATCAAGATGCAAAATCATTAATGAGCCGCAACATGAGATTTCCACCAATGTGGTATGTGCGACCAGCAAAGGCTCAGACCAGCCTGCGCATACGCGCAGTCTGATCAGAGCCTTTGCTAGTCGCTTGAATATTATATGACTGTTAAACTATCGACCGAACATCATTTCGAATTTCTACACTTAAAAGGAGGCCGCACAGGCTCATCTGAGTCTACAATTGTCAAAATACCACGTTGTTGGAAATCACATGTCACGGCTCAAAATTTTGTCGAAACACTGCAGCAAATTCAGGTCCTCCAGAGTCACAGTGTGGATCTCGAAGGAAATTGTGGGCGTGTGTGGGCGTGCGTGAGAGGGTGGCGGTTTGCGTTCTAAAGTTCTTGTCTGGAGGTAATGAGAGTCGTTGATTAAGGCCAGAATTTTTTTATTAGTTGATTTACGAACCCTCCTACTGTAATTTTCAGGAAAGTAGGAAAAAATAAAATTTAATTTCTAAAAAAAATTTTTTATTTTATCCGCCGACTCTAAATGTTATTTGTTTGGTTGAAAAAAAAAATAATATTTTTTTGAGGTTCTGTATGTGCATTTTTGAGAATGACAAAAAAGCTGAAAATATTAAAAAAAAAAAAAAAAAAAAAAAAAAAAAAAAAAAAGCTCTGAAAATGACCAGTTAACTGGTCATTTTCAGAGCTTTTTTATTTATTTTTTTTTCGTCCCCCCGACCCTAAATCTGAAAAAAATTTCCCGTAAATCAACTAATAAAAAAATTCTGGCCTAAGTGTACCACATGTAGCGCCCTCTCTTCTTCTATATCCACCCATACAAATCAGTCGGTATATTGGTGGGTGTCCTTGTAAACTAGATAGCTAAAAGTGCAGTTGCCCGGTGTCAATGTGCTCGGGTCGCTGAATCGGAACTCACTATGGTGTCTCCTTGAGCAAGACACTTTACCATCTACTTAGTACTAGTTCAACCCAGGAAACGTCCCAACATTACTGAAAAATGTTGACAAGGATGTGAGGTATCAACACAAAGATTAAAAAAGCAAGCGTTCTTAATGAGTTCACATCCCAATTAATTTACTGAATTTAAGTTTTTCTTACATGTCTGGATGAAAAATAATAATTCCAATTCATTTCTTTTTATGAAATCTGATATCCTCCATATTCATTTAACAAATTTAATTCAAAGAATTGATGCTAGCATCAATAGACTGAATTCAACGTCAGTGATACGTAAGGGGGGTCAAATTCACGGTGTTAAAGTTTCCATAAACTCTACATTTCCGTAGAAAACCTTTCTAGTTCCTCTCAGTATATGATGGTGAACTTATATCATATGCATACATTAAGATACATGTACTCTCATATTGGTAAAAACAGCTAGTAAAAACTGGTGAGTGAATAATGTGAATAACTGCCCCCACACCCATTTTGACAACTTTCAAAATGTTTTACTGGGATATTTACTTTATTTGGGGTTTGCAAGTACCTAGGACTGGTACACGTATACTGGTCAGTCGTTTCATGGGCGTGACAATGACCTAATAACCGCGATACCGGGCAGCTATTTTAGCCCGATTTAAATCACTTGAATTCGTACAATTACTTTGCAAAATCTTGTTTTCATGTGAAAATAATTAAACCACTAAACCACAACAAATGACCCCGAAAATAATAGTCATTTCATCCATAAAACAGCTGACCTATACTTGTACCCCGACGCGAGAAAACCTGTCTTCGGGTGGTTTGCGAACAACAAAAGCGCAGACCAGCCTGCGCGTCCGCGCGGACTGGTCAGCGTCTTTGTTATTCGCTTACTGGACTGTATAATATCTAGACTTGCTACACGCGAAATTCTAATTTCCTAGCTAGTCTCTGTAGCTGAGCAGACTGGTTTGAGTCTCACTTTGTCGGTAACCCCGAAGACAGGTATTGTCGCGCGCGACGAGGCTCTCGTGTACCTGTATTAACCCTTTACATGTCAGTGGCAAGATTTTCTGCTAATAGTTGTCAATCTGAATCGAAAAAAGATGCTTGTAGTATGGCCGATGCTTTTTTCTTTGATCTTTGCTGATGTTTAAATCATACACCCTAGAATAACGACGGAGGAGGAGCTTAAAACCGTACTCTAACTTCCAATTTTAGTTAAACAGCGATGTAGGCGGGAACTTCCTAAATAGCGACAAATTTACCGTAGGTAAATGTAATATAATTGACAGCTTAGGCCGGATGCTGGGAGGAGCGAATGTAAATTTCGCCAGGTGTCAGTAACACGTGTTTATTTGCGCCTGCGCCATACTACAAGCTAAATAAAGGATTTTCCTCGCTTTCTGTTTAAACAAGAAAGTCTCGGAAAAGTATCCTTTATCTATTACATATTTTTGGTTTTGTTGGCATTTTTGAGTACATTTGTTAGACCTCTTTTAACATATTTAGCATGTGTGCAAAGCTATAGGGGTGGATGCCAAGTCTGAATTTGCATATGAAGGCCAGAAATTAGGTCAAAGGTCATTGAGTGCAAAAATGAGAAAATATGTACTACTGTAAAACAACTTTATCTTTTATATGTAAACATATTTCATTTCAAGCCAAATTTTGTATGCTTATAGTTATAAGTCTGTAAAATATTGAGATAATGTTTTTTTATACTTAAACGTTCATATGTCGACTTTAAAATGGGGTCAAAGGTCATCAAGTGCAATAATCGGAGCATTTTTACAAACTGTGTTTCTTTTTTTTCTCTGGTCCAACAACAAGATGCTTTTTAAAATCTAAAAAGGGTAGAAGTCTTTCAGAAGGGGTAAATTAACATGTTTATCATTAAAGGAGCCCCTTTGGAAGCTTCCTTTTATGGATTTTACAAAGACAAACATCATAAGTTTTGTGCAATTCTGACGGAAATTTTCCCTCAATTGGGCTAAGCTGAGATATATGGGCTACTTTGAGAGTTTGCTGCACCTTTCAGAAAGTAAAACTATTTTCAGTTTAGGACATGTCTTGGGGCCTTTAATAACTTTTCTGTGGTCATTTTTCTATAAATCACCTGTAATCAACGTTACCCTACTGGCATTGAAAATAACAGTATACACAGTACAAGGCTAATGTTGATTTATTTTAATAGTATTAGTGAAACAGTTTAAGCATAAAATGTTTAAACTAGACATAAAAATCAATTGCAAACTGGACATAAGAATCAATTGCATACATCTGTGCTATGTAATTTTGCTCGTCAGCGATACGTATGTTACATTTTATACTAAATTGCAGATAATCACTTTACAAATTACATGTATTAGAATAAACCATGATACATGACCTTAAACATACATGATATTGATCTATATTCTATTTGAAAATGTATGTTCATTTTCATATATTTGAAGTTGTTTATAACTTTTAACTTGCAATGATTGAAATCAATGAAATATTTAAATATACTTATTAGTATGTAATTTGTACTGGCTCTAGCATATAACGCATAGCTGCTTACAGATTAATTTTTCTATTATTTACATTGCATTGGAATTGGCAAAATATCTTTTATAATGAATAAAATGATAAGTATATTAACAATAATGGATCTTAAATTGCTGCACACATATTAATGAGGTAACGTAGGTAACAAAAGGTGCATTACATAAATGAATAAAGGTAGTAAATTGGTGTTAGGCTTATATAAAATTTGGATCTGATCTCCATAATTCGCTTACATATACTACACACATTTTATTCTATATAAGACTTAATTTAAAAGAGTGCTATGGATTGGTCTGCAATATGTGAATGTGGCATTTCCTGGTCTTACTCAATTACTTTTTGTAATTAGCTTGGTTCTTTTACATTCATATTGCAGTTTTCAGGTTTCTACCAATGGTACACAACGATTAACATGCAATCTACATCATGATTTAAATATTGACTTAATATCAATAATTAATTTAAAATAGCATAGCAATATTTCACACATCTAGTGGCAATGAAGGAATTAAGGCAGGGGTAGTGCTAAGTGTCTTCTATAGCAGGTATAGGTTTTTGAAGATTTCAAATATAACATCGTCGTACAGAACCATCATGGGTTATGTCCAAATATAGGATGTTACCTAGATCTAGTATTAAAGATTATCCTTGTATCCTGAATTCTTCTAATTTTCAATGTTGACAATTACATTATAAAATTAATTTATCATCTGTCCCCATTAAAATCTTCTATGTTTTGTCCAACTAGATTTTTCATATCATATTGTAATGATGATTATCTTATTATATCCTGCAGCAGTTCTGATAGAAACTATTCTGTTTGTTAATTATCTTCGACTAAGGTTGGTTGAGATAAGGTTACCTATCTGACAGACAGAGCCATGTAGCAGTCTTGTTAAACATCTGAACATATTTCATGGTAACATAAACAACAAATCATTCGAACGTTAGTGATACTTTATTTTAAAGATCAGTTAACTGTTTTATTTTTAAGCATAAAACAAAAACATTACTCCCAAAATTCACTAGTATGATTTGCATCTCTGAAACTCAGATTAAACTGAATGCTGAAAAAGTAGTGTCACACGCAGCTGATTTCTCTGTTTTTCTTATTCACAAGGTAGTTTGTTTTTAGTTTTGTTTATGCAGTATTTCATTTTGTTGAGCTATTTGTAACCCTAGTACATATTTTATATATGTCCTATGAAAAGTGAGTTATGGTCTGTTTGTTGGTTTTAAAAGGTTTACTAAATTAGGCACTTTGTGATAGTCTTAAATATATATGCAAAACCATCGAAAATGTGAACAACATTGCTGACAACAGCTTGCAGAAAGCATTTTAAGCATAACCTTGCTCACTCTTGTACCTTTATCCTTTTATATATTTGTGAAGACTAACACTGTTTGAGGACTGTCTTGTATATAGTGAAAGGAAAGAAGTCCAGTTTTATTTCAAGAGTAATGCCATATTACAACTACACATTTCGAGTATGGAACCAGTTACAAGTGCTATCCAATCTGATATATTGCACTTGTATCTACGAGCAGTAGATGTATACATTAATGTTAGTCACCTACCCTATATGCAATCAATCCATACTTTAGCAAATTGTCATGGTTAACTGATAGATTCTACACTAGAACCGGCGAGTTAACTACCTCAGGATCTTATATACATCAAGCAAATTGGAGATATAAACCAATGGATTATGCTAGTAAATGTAAATATTAGATAAACATACATTTCAGGACACATTTGCTCTTAATACTTAGAAATGACACCAAACTGATCGAAAACTATGAACACAATCAAATCATCAGGTGCTCCAATATGGCGAATGCCTGTGTTCCCAAGAAGTCACCAGACATCTGTTTTGGGGAAATTTAATTTGGAATAAAACTTGCATTGGCATTTTACAGTTAAAAAGAATAACATAATGAAACATATGCCAATTACCTCATAGCATTTGATCTCAATCATCATTGCAAAAAAATAATTAGCAAAATATGTTTAAAAATGATACTTAGAATTGAATTTATCGATACTGAAACAATTACAATGTATAAAACTTTGCGCTGTGAAAGACATAGATATATATTTTTTATGGTATCTTAAAATTAGAGGTTACCTTTTATATCATATCTATACTGCTTCTATATATGGATGAATACATTTACACAAGCAGCTGATTTTAAAGAAATGCTGCTTTTGAATCCACATCATTTCATTAAAATGTGCAAATGAAAGGACACCCCTGCAATTAAATGTTTAAAGTTATATGGAGGATCACCCTTAATGTCAGGGCTATACCCCTCAAAAAGTTAACACTGTTTCACTGGATGGTCATTATTAGAAATATACCTGTATATTAGCTTTATGTTTTGTATGTTACCATCTGCTAACAGGCCGATGTGAAGACCAATGTGAGGATATATTCCTTCCAGTATATGGTATTTACCATAGTCTATCATAGTTTCAACACGCCTGATGCTTTATGAAAGGTGGCTTTGTCTTTGTGTTTTCGTGAAGCTATGATTAGTATATGCAATTAGCAGGTAGTGGCCTTGTAAAAAGTGTTTTACAATTACTCATAGGTGGGAACAAACACAACAAATATGTGAAATGAGGAAGAAATAAATTTTAGTCCTATAAGCATGAGATTATGGCCAATTCCTCATGAAAGCTGTAGCTAGGAACATATACCTTTGAGAAATGACTCAATTTCAGATGGTAAAATGTAACGTAAGAAACAACTTAAACACATCTTATGTTTAAAAGGATAGGTAATTGCATAAAATGACATATTCATACAAAGCATTAAGCAAAAAATATTTCCTTAAAATGAAATGGTTATTCTTAGTTGTATTACATTTTATACAGTAACGTACTTTACATGCCTATTATGAATATTTGACCGCAGGAAACTTAGTAAATCATTGCTTTCCAAACATGATAGACACACACCTTGCAGGATAGCAATAAAAATTCTTCCATTAAGATAGAAGGGAACTTAAAACTTGAGTTTTGCCCCTATATAAATAAAATATTGCTACAATTTTCACCGATTTTGCACTTAAACGACCTTTGATCTAAACGCACATCATGCCTTGATGATGCTGTTTGTTAATATAGCATGGCTGTATTATCCAAAAGAGATTTTGCATTACTTTGAATGATAATTTTGAATAACTAACTGATAAAAACGCTAAAATCTGACGTATATACAAGAATTAGCACTCAGTTGACCTTTGACCAAATTCTGGGACTTTGGGGCATTTCCAGACTTGGCATCCACCCCTATCCTTCTTAAAACACATCAAGATAGACTTTGAGCATGGGTGCCAAAATGTACTCAAAAATGCCAACAGAATTTTTGTCCAGGCTCTGGATGGCCAACTATAATAAAATACAGTAAACCCTGTCTTAAGCGGCCACTAAAAATATCAAAATTGGTTTTCAAGACCTTTCATCGCTCAATGCAGGTCAAAAGTATTGCAGAATGCTCCAAGGAGCATTCTGCAATATTTTCGACCTTCATTAAGCTACTATTTGCCATTTAGATATTTGTTTTTGTCTATTTTTGAGTGGCCGCTTAAGACAGGTTTTACTGTATTGCAAACATTTCAATCTGTTTGGACCCAGATTAGGACCAACTAAACATCGAGCCGGTATTTGACATTCTGATGCTGTTCCCGAAAGATTTTTTTAAAGTCAGATTTGGAAAAAAATGCCGCGCATGTAAAATTTACCAGCATGCAAAAAGCAAAAAAAAAAAAAAAAAAAAAAAACCCTGACCTATACATATAGGCAAGAGGTCATGACTGGATTAAACATTTTATGCATAAAATAGTATTTCAGCTGTTGTAGACATATAGCCTATGAGCTTTACTGGTGCTTCAATAGTCTGACCCAGACCCAATCTATATTTTTTTTGCATTTTCTTCTTTTGAAGAGATACTAATATTGAACAGCTATAAATCCTTTACTGGATTAGTTCCATGTTAGAGAACCACTGTACTTAAATAGCACAGTCACCTCGGGCTGGTTGCAGTCGACGAGGGCACAAAATTGTGTACCTCGCTGTTAAAAAAGGCCGCAATACTTTTTGTCAATTTTTTCATTCTTCGCTGATCATTGTCACTTATCCATCTGTGTATCTGATAAGAGTTATGTTTGTTAAGCGATAGTCGATACAGCTCCTAAGTTATCGCAAAAAGGCCATTTTCTCCTGAAAAAAAGATGATTTATGCCCTGGAATTTATGCTTACTTTATATAAAATGCAAAATAACAGTATTTTAATGTGAACAAAGTTCGAAATTAGAGGTCAGAGCATTTTGAAAGTTATTCAAGCTTTTCATACTGTACGCATAGCTCTGTATATCGAATGTCCTGGTCCAGCGATCAGGTCGTCGACTGCAACATATTGGTTTTATTTAGACCCCGACTACTGCGATCCTCTCTCCCCTCATCAACTAAAAAAGGAAGAAATTGTCAGAGTTTGACCCCCTCTGACAAAACTTTATGGATCCGCACATGCTATAAGTTATCGGTCAGCCAGTATCAGTTTGGGAGAAAATATGCACCAATAATGACAGGGGCAAGTTTAGTGCTTTAAACTCTAAACTTGCCCCTGTCGTAACTGGTGCTAGGATAAATGTGTCTTGCTCAAGGACCGCAACGCAGTGACGCTGGTGAGGCTCGAACCCGCGGCCCCTCGGTCTCGAGTCAAGCACTCTACCACTGAGCCACTGCGCTTCCTACTGGTTTGGAAAGGTAAATCAGTTCCTCGAGCCCTGGAACTATGGTACACGTGATGTACCTGCTTTTTATGTTTTTCGCAGTTTTTAAAGATATTGAAACCATCATTTTCAGAAGAAAAATGCCAGTACATGCTCTAGACGTTTTCATTGCCACCAAAATGGTTTGAATTATCCCATTGAACACAAAAAACGAGGATCAAACTTTAAGCTAGCACCAAAACTTTGCATTTCCTATACAATGCAATGGAAACTACTGGGGTCCGTCAAAGAATGTGTATAATGCTTTCGGATGTGGTGGATACCGTTTTCCATAGTGATGTTGCATGGGACTGTATGCCATAAAATTGAGAGCTGAAGTATCCGCAGTTCGTCGTTCAGAATGAACTAAATGTTATTCTACGTTAAGTGTATGGGACTTTACTGGTAACTTTTCATTGGCGCTGAGTATACCTGTACAATTCCTCGCCCTTATTTTCGCGATTAAGGTGGTGGGTACTCTACGCCCTTCAAATTTTCGCGAAATTGATTATATATATATATATATGAGTTTGACGCGGTTTGTATTAGAGAGAGTCTATGGCGTGAATTGCATAGCCTTTTTTAACACTTTTTCTGTGCGTTCTCAAAAACGTCAAAATTCAGGCATGCAGAGAGGAAAACGAACTTGTGTGATAAATCTTCGTACTGATTCTCGTAGCTCTGCAGATGGCAATATCACCTTTCCAATTACATGTATTTTAACATTTTACCTGCTAGAACAACGGTTGTCTGCTAATGCTTTTGTAAACATAACCCAGATCAGGCCAGGCATAACTATCTTGATATCCAAACTGTTTGACACTCTGGTGATATTCCTGAAAGCTTTTTTAAAAGTATTTTTTGAAGAAAAATACAACAGACAACATGTGCATTTGCTAACAGCAAGCATAGATTTAAGCCTGTTGCTGCTGCAATAATTAATAGCATATTTCAAAGTCATTTGTGAAACTAAGAAAGGTTAAAGCATCAAAGATCATGATTATGACACGAGGCTTAGATCATTATTAGCTCATCTGAGCCATGGCCTGGCTCAATATGAGCATTTGTGATCCTATCAGTGATGTCCGTCAGTCTGTCCGTCCGTAAGTGAACAGTTTGCTTTAAGCCACATCTCCTAAACTTCAGGGTGGAATTTCACCCAAGTTCAGAGGAATGATCCATGGATAACCCCCTTTCAAAGATGCTTAAAGATTTCAATTCCATGCTGAATTATGGTTGACATGGCAATAAAATTGAAAAAACTTCAAAATTCTTCTTGCCCAAAATCAAGGCTTAGTGGACATTTGCCAAGTACGTATATCCACAAATTTCAAATTACGTTTTGCTGGCATACAATTTGAACTTCAAGTTTTTCTTTATATTTAAAGAGTCATCAACCGTTTATTTCGATTTCCTATCTTGTCTCTAAATCAAAATATCCACAAATAGTTCAAATCATATTTTGTTTGCATAAAATCTCGTTTTGCTGGCATAACATGTGATTTTCCATTTTTGCTTTAAGATCACTAGATGACCGCTTTTCATACCCCGTTGTATAACTTCTGCTTTCTATATCCCTGTTGACTTGTATTAGCCTGTTGTATTATCGCTTGCATTTGTTATGCCTTCCTTTGCTTTTAAGGACGTATATTAATGCCGGCTTCTTGTGTGGATCTTTTATGCTTTTTTCTGTCTTGTCTTTTCTATGCCTTTGTGTGCGTCTGTTTATACACTGCTCAAAATATTTAAAGGAACAACTTTCATTTATGCCGAGGGTTTTTTTTTTATCTTTCTGTTCATCCTTCAGTTCGTTTGTCTGTTCGTTCGTTCGTTCGTTCGTACTTCCGTTGCGTCAAATGTTAAGCTAAAGGTTCTCCAGTGCTGTATATCTCAGTAACCACTGATCAGAAATCATCCATAGTTTGACCATAGCTACCCTGGAAGGTTAGCATTCACATCAGACCCTATGCGCCTTGCCCTTTGGTGGAACTGGAGTTATAAATCTGGGACACCTTCAAAAAGTATGACAAAGTTTTGATTAAAGTTTCTCAAGTGGTGTATATTTCAGTAACCACTTATCAGAAATCATTCATATTTAGATCACAGGTACCCTGGACGGTTGGCATCCACATCATGACTCCAGTCTCCAGGGTCCTTGCTCCTGTTTGGGGCTGGAGGTCAAAATCTAGAACATCTTTAAAAAGTGCTTTCTGGTTTTTATGACTTTTTGAAAACATTTTTACTACCATTCATAGTTGGCTTCGGGGCTTCGACTCGATGACTTTAGAACCTTGGGTTGATGACCCAGGGTGTGGCTAGAGGGTAAAATCTTGGACATTTTAATTGCTATTATTTTTTTCTGATATATTACCGACCATTTATTAGAAAGCATTAATATTTGGGCATTTAGTACCTTTTATGGCAGGCTTCCACTCGACAGCTCGGCTTGGTGAACTATGGAAGGCAACTAACCCTTATTAGCCTGTTTGTGGGACATTTACAAACGGCGTCTATTCAGAGTTTCCACTGTTTGCTCACAGAACGTCCTACTAAAATTTGAATGAAAATGAAAAATACCACCCAACAACCATTAAAACGGAAATGGACTCGTCCTATTGATAAGAGTGGGAAATTAATTTCGAAACATAACATTTATTGATCACAAATCATACATTTTCCACCTTTTCCTCGAAACGCGTCTGAGACTGCTCGTCAATGTAGCATATCGGTGAATAACATCATCTCAGCATTCGCTTGATAATACAGGAATTTGTTGAACAGTTATAACATTGTTTACAGCTCACACGGTGCAAACTTGCCAGGGGCCCAGTCTGTAGGAAAACGGTGCTCAACGTTTACTTTAATTAGTCATAGGGTCAGTTAAGCCAACTTTCTGAACGTAAAATTCTAATTATTTTCTTACCCGTGAGTTTAAACATGTGTTATGTGTACTCACAAGAAATCTCTCATTGAGACGGTTCTTTTGAGTACCCACAACATCTGTTTGGTTGAGAAATAAGAAAATAATTTTCAGTTACGCACTCTTATCTGGGGTCTGATTAGCCCCTTCCTTCGTGAATATTCATGCTAGGCTACACCCACTATGAATAATTATTACATGTTGGTACATAGAACAAAATCTAATTAATAATTACTTGTCAGATAGGATTAGAAACAGCCATTTCACTGATAAGCATATAGGTTTTATGGGCACTCTCCCTCATATTGAGGTACTGCTACCGCTGAATCTATATCATATTTCCATAAGCAAACCTCTTGATTTGGGTCTGTTCTGTTTGCAAAACGTGTTTTTTTTTCTATGAGGTAAAAGGGCAACGATAGAGGGTCAATGAAAGGTATCAGGTATGCCAAACAAATGTAACTAAGAGTTTATGCCATTATTGAGAAATGTCCTTTGCGGTTGGTTACATGTAAGCGGAGTTATAATGTTGAAAAGATCATAACGCAGACCGTGTTTTTAGCCGAGCTGTGATTGCTGTGACGAGACTGTGCAGATGCACAGACTGATCAGAAGCTTCACTAGACTCCTGTGTGACTGGTTCCAAAATCTCAAAAGTTGCCTTTTTGTGCTTTTTTTCTTCAAAAAAATCTTTCAGGTATACATACCACCAGAGTGTCACAAACGGGTTGGATTAGGCCCGGTGTCTCTTCGGGACTGATCTGGGTTCAAACTTTATACAAATGATATCAGCAGATCACAAACGCCGCCAGGAGCAAGCAAATAGTTAGCTACAGATGTATTAGCTGATCCTCTGCACACGTTTAACCCAACTCCTGATATAATCCTGATGTTTGATTAAGTCGAAGTCAATTTGGCACTCATTGGAGATCATAGAAATAAAGCCCTTTACACTAAAACGAATTGAGTCGAAGCACTGTGAACGAATTTATAAAAAATGAAAAATCTTGAAAAATGTTGAATACGCACACAGACGCTGAAAACCCCGACGAATGTGATCAGCGAGGCTTGACATAACGAGCTGAGTCCGAACCGATCAATTGCCGAACCGATCAATTGCCATACTGATATATAAACGAGAAATCAAACCTAGAGTTCTTTCCTTTATTCCCGCAACTAGTTTAGTTTCAAGAAACATTTTGTAAGCAATCAAAGTAAGAAAGGGTGCAAAGATCAGGAATCGATACAATTAAGTCCCACATCTTAACCCAGGATCCCAATGGGAAAGTGACAAATTCACAGTAAGACACAACAACTGAGAGCCAAGATGTACAAAATGGCTGTAGACATGTTTATTGAAGGACTTAACCTAATGGGGACCGCCAGTGACCATTCGGCCGCTACTGCGCAAGTATGTCCAAGATTTAACTTGTTAATTTACCGTTAACTTGTGATTTTATGGCTCAATTGCAAAATATTGCATTCGACAAAACCAGGCGTAGTTTATTTCCAGTCGAACAGCTAAAGAATTCTTGATGCGTTCCGTAAGACTGCAATGTGGTTGACGAATACTACCGTTGAGCTAACGAGCCGTTGTCGTACTGCGACCGAACAAACCGTTCGAATTGCGTTCAGTAACGAGCAACTAACGTTCTGGCTCGCATTGCGTTTAGTGAACGAACCCTCTGTTTATTGACAGGTCGTTGGCGAACGTCGAACTTTTTTGTGCATGCACAAAAATCTTCGACGCACTGTGCGAACAATAACGTTCGGGAACGTTCTTCAACGAATTGAAAGCGGCATTGCACCGTTGATCACCGTTAAGCTAACGACCTTCAACGCTCACTAGCGTGTGTCAACGAATGTCAAAATATCTCCACAGGCAGAGCGAACGCTGAGTGTAAAGGCGATAGAGAAACAAGAGACGCTTTGTGTCGTGATTTTACGAAATTTACCGGCCTTACACGGAATAAAATTCTGTAAATTTTGCCATATGTCAAAGATTTCTTGTTGACGTGACAAGAAGTCACTGACATATAATCGTCGTCAACAACTTGCTCCAATTTCATTTAATTAGCATAAGTAGATGTAACAGAAAGATAAAAACGATACTTACAGCAGCCGTTAAAATATTTGTTAAAATATGAACTCTAAAATAATGAGAAAACGTATCATGGGTGAAAGGCGTAATATCAGTCCTAGGGAGGATCCTTTCTGATATAGATTTTATGGGCGATTTTCCTTAATGAGGTAGGGCTACCGTGTTTACCCCTTCTAGACTGATATGAGCCGCGACATATGAATAGACACAGAGGAGCCTATGAAGCTTCCTTTTAAGATTAAAAACTCCAAATGATGTTCAGTCAGTAGCTTAATATTCATAAAATATTCAAGCGACTAGCTACGGCTCTGATCACACTGCTCATATGCACAGGCTGGTCTGAGCCTTTGCTGGTCGCACATACCACATTGTTGGAAATCTCATGTTGCGGCTCATATATAGACCAAACTCAGATTGACACAACACCATGATATATCGAAGCCGCACTGCTTAGCGAGTAGATAACCCCTGTTCAGTTTAGACATTTGTGAAAATAAAATAAGGCTGTCCAAGCACACTGTAAAATATGTGTAAGTTAACACCAAAATGGCTAGCAGCTCAGCTGCCATCCCTTTTGGTGTAAACTGACACTTTCTTACTTAAGCAACTTGGTGCCAAAATTTTAGAGTGATAAACGCGAAGCATTTGTACCTGTTACTGTTGTAGTTATTCTCAACATCAAATCGATCGAACAGGACATAGCTTTTGAAGGATTTGAAATATTAGACTTAGGCGAGTGACAGTTCAACTGAAATTACAATTTGGTGTAAAGGTACTTATTTGTTATAGTGTATGGATGTAGCATGTTTCTCTGACAGCCAAGAACAAATGTGCTGATTCGCATAAAAGAGAAATGGTTGTCGCGAGAAGCGAATGCTTTAAATTCGATCATTTTCGTCTATCGAGCAGTCTATCGAGCACCCGCTGCTCGCAAACTTGGGGCCTTCATAAAGGCCAAGCTGCAGTCTGTTTTGGTACACATGGGAAGATTGACTTTAGATATACATAAATAGACCGAAAGCCCAAAAACACAACACATGTGATTCTGGTACTTATGCAAATGCGAGCATCGAAGGCGCAGACAAGCCTGTGCAGATGCACAGTCTTCGCAAAGCCTATATTGCTTGAGCATGCAAAGAATAGATACAGATGAAGACGCAGGGCAAAATTGAGGCCCAGCTGTACTAGATACTGCAGAATGGACGTTTACAAGGAATACTGTGCTCTTATTCGATAAATGCCACATCTTGTGGGTCGGCATGTATACAGTAAAACCTGTGTAAAACGGCCACTCAAAAATAGACAAAACAAAGATCTTAATGACAAATGGAAGCTTAATGAAGGTCGACAGTGTTGCAGAATGCTCCCCTTGGAGCATTCTGCAATACTTTTGACCTGCATTAAGCGATGATCGGTATTGAAAACCAATTTTAGTGTTATTTTTGAGTGGCCACTAAGGACATGTTTGACTGTTTTGTGCTCTTATTCGATAAGTCCAAATTTCGTGAGGTGGCATATATACGTCAAGTACTATTATCTCACTGGCTGATGTTATAAATTGTTACTTTGAATTTTTAAGAAAAAAATGTAAAAAGAAAGGGTACAATGTCACAGTAACGCGATTTTATCGCATAAGATGTGCGATACAAAAGATAAAATGAAACACCGCGGTAAAACGGAACTTTTGGTGAATCCTTGCATTATACATGCCCGATAGAAATTATTGCGCTTCTGTACATGTATTGTCCTGCCAGCCAAGAGTAACAGTGATGTGTTTTGTTTACAATTGTTAAGTAAAACATTAACGTGTACACTCCACTTGAACTAATGCAAATCGATAGATCACTTGTGTATTAATCCTATCCTGCAGATAGGATTAATACACAAGTGATATATCGATTCTAAGTCCCTGATAACTTTGTAAACAAAACATGACGTCACTGTCACTCTTGGCTGACAGGACAGTACCTACATGTATCTGCATTTTGTTTAGCGAGTGAAATGTTTAAATGATCTTTTTTTATCATGACTATCAGTTTGATTTTGTCATTTGACAAATCTTTAGTTTACTATTTACCGTGGCTTTGTGACTGATTAAATCTACATAGATAGGCAATTTTATATTTTGAGGATTCTCCGTTTGAAATTTAAAGTTACGACATTTTTCTGTCCCTTAAAATGCATAGTACATGTATTCCAAGACTGACACAGCACAGACCCTGGGGAATCTCTTTAGTTAAAGAGGGTGTAACAAAAACCATTTGTCTTATTTCTCAGCCAAAACATATGTTGTGGGTACTCAAAAGAACCGTCTCAATGAGACGGTTCTTTTGAGCACCCAAAACATATGTTAAAATGAATGGGTAAGAAATTATTGACACATTTACGTTCATCTATTTTGTTTATCTAAACCTGTGCCCTGATGGAACATATGGTGTGTCCTGTATCATCGTTCTCGGGAGAGCCAATGTTGGTCTTCTCGTGTACATGTATATACGGTAGGATTACAGGGATTGTTATCCCCCACATTGTCTTTTCAGTGGATCTTAAACAGGGGCCTGGCCTATTTGAAATAACCGTAACATGATAAACCGAAAACAACATTTTTGTAGGTTAACTGCCTTAATGTTACCTTGGTGTCAGGTAAAAAAATGTACTGTAACTATTATCATACTGAGCCCTGGTATATGAAAGTCATAATTGCTTCATATTAGCTGGTTTATGAAAAGTGTTGATCCAGAAATACTGGCTTCTTAAAAGAACCCAGCTGAACTGGATCTACACAGTCTACATTGTAAGTGTTGCTGATCCGTGTATGTAGATTGTTTTTGGCATACGAAACGGTATATTTCTAATGCTTGCAGTGTATTCTGTGCATATTAAGTTTTACAGCAGCGATTTTTGCCGTTAAGTGTCATTTGTAGTAGTAAAGGGGGCTGTTAGGTAGCATTTTAATGATGGCTACACGGCTCTTATAGGGAGGGAGTTCGATCATTACGCGCAGTACCTGCAGTTCGACTAAACATTGATCGAACTCACTTCGGTCCAACTAAAGTGACGCACTTCCGGAACCGTGGTTTAGCCATGCTTTTCATTCTGGGTCCTCTTGAACAAATATGGCCGACAGTGTACGGAATTGTTAGTTGATGAACTGTAAAGTTCTATTTTCTGAAAGCTGCGAGCTATATATCTTCCCATACTTGAGTCAATCAGTGGCTTGTAATAAAATCAGGAAATGAATAGCAGTTTTGGTGTTATTTCGTTGTTAGAACGATATGAAAGTAAAGTTTAAATTGTACAAAAACGGTTGCCTAATGGACGCCGCCATGTTTTTATTTCTTCAATTGGAGGTACATTTAAACGTACTGACAAACATCTACCAAACTGAGTTCGATCAATCACCGGCTCAAGCATGCGCAATAGATCTTCCGGAACTAAACTGCGGTTTGTGATCGAAATACCTCAGGGTCAGTCATGTACATGACACCATCCTTCTGGTTTGAAAATCAACACTTTTATTCAAAATCCGTTCTATAGAGATCTTGTCAGGAGATTAAAATGAAACATTAATGTCCTGTACTGTAAGTTATATATACAAATGAACTAGCCAATAACCCCTAAACTCATTACGTCGAAACAATGTAGCATGGACGTCGATGCGGCATCATTATATCGCACGATACTGTAGTTTATGAGACGTTGTTAAAACATTTTCTGGCTACTGGGAAGATGACAATGGTTTAATAGTAATTCATTGTATGGTACAATGTTATCACGCTGACTCTTGTTATTTATTCATTTGTTTTCAGTAAAACCTGTGTAAAACGGCCACTCAAAAATAGACAGAACAAAGGTCTTAATAACAAATGGTAGTTTAATGAAGGTCGAAAGTATTGCAGAATGATCCCCTTGGAGCATTCTACAATACTTTTGACCTGCAATAAGCGATAATCAGTCTTGAAAACCAATTTTCAGTCTTTTGAGAGTAGCCATTTACACAGACTTTACTGTATGTGAGTGTTAAGCTCTATTGAGACTGTGCAGATACGCTGATTTGTCCACATTTTCACTGCTCACATATAAATAATGAGTACCAAAATTACACGCATGACTAAATGAATCAGAATATAATCTAAAATATTTTTGTTTATTTTCAGGGTCGTATAATGGTGATACTGGTGAGTAGAACATTGATATGGTCATAAACATAATTATTTATAATAACTCATTTAAGCAGAATCGACCTGCCTACCCACATTAGTAGGATGAGTCCATCCCATTTACAATTCTATGGGTATTGAAGGGTATTTTCAATTTCATTCAAATTTTAAAAGAATTTCTGCTAGCAAACAGTACAGAGCCTGATCAGATACCACAATCTGTGACCTCTGATCTGGTTCTGGCATGTTTGTCAATGTTGCCACTAGGCTTAAATGGGTTAATTATAGCTTAACCCATTTATGCCTAATAGAATTTCCCACTCTTATCAATTACACGAATCCATTTCAAATTAAAGGATTATTTGGTAGTAATCTAATATCTTATTCAAATTTTAAAAGTCCTTTTTGTAAAAGTAAGAAAGACAGCACAGATCATGAAACATACAATCAAGTACCACAACTGACCCTGGATACCACATGGGAAAGTAACATAACACAATAAACATCACCAAAAAGAGCCAAGAGGTCATTCTGCTGCGTCTGGTCTGATTCTACACTGTTTGTTGATGTCCCATTAAAATGACACTAGGCTTAAATGGGTTAAAAAAGTAATGACACAGGCAGCATTTGAAATATTTATATTAAGCGTGTTTCATTTAGGTTTAACTATTCAAAATTTTATTAAGGAAGGTACATCGTTAGAAATATAGTTGGAAATTTAGTTGTATGGTTACGAACAAGTGGAAGCCATATAACATGAGTTGCCAGTGCATCCGATGATATCCCTCCCCAAATGAACATTTTGAATACAGTCATTCCCGTTATTAGACACCTGTGCCTGTTTGCATTAAAAGCCTTCTTTCATCTCAAAGAAAAGCATTGCAAGCTGCATTAAGCTGCATGTCATTTAATAAAATTTGGCGTTATTGATAGTTAAAACTATTTCTGACAGTATATCATGGATATACTGTTGTAAATTTCTATCGTTATCCAATCAGAGATGTGAGATTACAAAAAGCAATTGCAGTAAAATGAGTCTTTTGTTGGAAATATGGGCGGGTACGTATATGATTATGGTAATGATAAAAATAAAAATAGTACAGTATAAAAGTTATAAAGTTAAAGGACTACAGGTAAGTGGTTAAGCCATGCCCTGTATCAATTTTATCTCAAGTAAACAATGGACGACTCGCAGTAAAGTAGAGGAGGGCAGTGACTGAGTAGTAGAACGTAGACTTGGGGTCGAGGTTTCACAAGCTTCCAGGACAGCACATAACTAAGGTTAAACGTTATAATGCCTTAATAATTGTTTTATATTTTTAATAGTGTGTATAAGCAATGTTGAAGTCTTTGATTCTGCATTCTTTGTTTGGTGGATACTGACAAACATCTTTTCTGATCATGGCTGAATACAACTTACACACTCGAATTGTCAGTTCCCTTAATGGTATTCCTGGAATTTATACTGAGGAGTACATAGTATTTGTCTTTCTGTTCATCCATTTGTTCGTTCATACTTCTGTCTCGTTCTTGGAATTATCCACTAGCTTTTGATAAAAAGTTTCTCTAGCGGTGTATATCTCAGAAACCACTTAATCATAGTTCCCCTTGAGGTTTGGCATTCACACCATTACTCAAGAACCCAGTGTCTTGGCCCAAGACTGGACTTGAGATCAAATCTAGGGCACCTTTAAACAAGAGGACACAGTCTTTGTTAAAGTTTCTCAAGTGGCGTATATGTCAAAAAGTATTCATATTTGGACCTGGGGGTTGGCATTCACATCATGACTTCAGACTCCAGGGTACTATCTCTAGGTGCGGCTGTGGATTAAAATTTAGGACACCTATCAAATGTGCTATTCAGTTTTTCTGACATGCATATATCTTAGACCGCATTCATGCTTACACGGTAGTAGTATAGGGGTCTGTTAGGTAACATTTTAATGATGGCTACACCATGTGAAGTTCGTGCTTGTCCTCCTGATTAACACAACTGTATCATTTGGTTGTGCCGTCGATTGTGGCGGAGCGATGACTTTTGGCTTGACCCAATGAAATGATGCTATAGACTGTCAAACATTCACGCCTCAATCAATAATGTACCATGCATTTTGCCTCATATAGTCATGTAAAATGGACTGAGTGAAAATAAAGATTAATTGATTAGATTTGATTTGGTCATGAATCATTGCATAATCTCATTAATAAGCATATAATTTTTGTACTTCTCACATATGCACAAGGTCATGATACTCTTTAAACATGGATGCAGTGAGGTCTTTTTGGGCTACATGTCTGGCATTTGATCTTAGACTTTATCGGAGCTCATACTTTGTATATGCAATCAGCAGGCATCTGCCTGGTACCGCATGAGTTCACAGATTGGTCTAGGCCTTCGCTTATCAATCTACTATGCAATTAATATCAAATCGTGTGAGCTAATTAGATTCATTGTTTTTATCTATAAAATAAACTTTTCCCTGAGACTTATATCAAATTGTCATCAAAATTATTAACCCTTATCCCACCAATATACTTTCATCCTGAAAATGTCGTCTGCGTTTTTTATGTTTGCTGCCGATATTAAGGTGCACTTTAGTCATTAATCATGGAAGCAAACGCTACGAAACCCTAAACAGGCTGCTCCCTGATCTGTGTCCATATTGTTTGCAATATAGGCTACCTAAAAATTCAAGCAGACGAAAGAATAGACGACAAAAGTAGTAAATGTTGGAAAATGGTTACCTACATGTGATAAGATAACCTATAAAGTGCCACCTATAATTTGTAGCAGTCGACAATTTTAAATTTTGCTGCATTTTCAAAAATAGCACATGCTATTTCATAAGAATCGTCTGCTGGCACACCTTACCTTTTTTCGAAAATGAAGAAAGATGTCGCAAAATTTGTTATCTGCTGCAGTCGTGATTGACGCTTTGAGTCTAACCCTAAATTCTCTTTTTCAGCGCCATCATTTTGGGAGAACACATGGCAAGCCTGTGGACTGACGTCTCAGTCACCAATTGACATTCCATTCAGCTTGGAGTATTTGGATACCTTGCAGCCATTTACTTTTACTGGCTATGACAACTTCACTGCAGATGATCTTACACTAAAGAATAATGGCCATACAAGTAGGTATTTCTAAAGTTAAACAAAAAAGTAAACGTAAGATTGCGAGTATTTTCTTATCCATCAGTTTAAACATGTGTTTTGGGTGCTTAAAAGAACCGTCTCATTTAGACGGTTGTTTTGAGTACCCACAACATATATTTTGGTTGAGAAATAAGAAAAATAATTTTCATTTACGCACTCTTATCTGGGGGCCTGTTTCTATTTTTAGTAACACTTTGCATGATGGGTAATTTTTCATACTTTTGTCGTCTGTTGATTTTTTTAAATATAACTTTTAAAAAAAATCTTTCAGGCACACTATCAGAGTGTCAAACAGTTTGGGACCCAGATCAGGACCGACGTCCTGTCGGTCCTGATATATGCCAATACTGTTTGCAAATAACAAAAGTTGCCGCTTCCTGTTCTATGTCAATACTGTTTGCAAATGCCAAAAGTTACCGCTTGCAAGAGACCGGTTCATTTGTCCCTTTATACGCAGGACTCTGGTGAAAATTCTGTGGCATAGTTTTTTCGCGATTCCTGCTTTTATACTGACATTCTAGGTCAGACATCGCTATGAGAAAGTTATACGTGAAAACCTCCCCTAATTTCTTGGGAAAAATCAGAAAATTTAGAAATGCGCCCATAGACTAAGTCCAGTTGACGAAGATTGCCACATAAAATATATTAATAAAAAAAGAGTAATATTCATCGATATGCTTCACGTCTCTTGGGTCTATTTTTAAATTGCTCAAATGTAACACACCCTTTACTCCAACGTCAAAAGTTTTGATAACAAGTTAGATTAAAAACGAATCTTTATTCTACAAAAATATCCTAAAGTAGTACCTGTGACACGTGAAAGTAAGGATCGGCAGGAGTTGGTAAGGGGGCTGAGGCAACTTGTTATTGGCTCTAGGAGCGTCCTTCCAAGGCAATGATCAAGCAAGCACATGTTCTTAACCCAAAATGTGACGTGACAGATATTTTCAACAATGCATGGATGTGGCAATCACGACGTAAATTGTATCATATGGAAAAGGATCCCACTTATCAAATTCAGAAATGTTCACAAAGGCAGGGTTATGCTCATGAAAGGATACAGTAAAGATAATACTTTGGTACTGGTACATGTAAGGACATTATCAGCATGTTATTTTAATTTATAGTTGAAATGGGGCATTTCTACCATTTATAATCGCTTGGTCTAATCGCCATTACATATATACATGAGTGTTCATGTTTTATTGAATTAATTAAACAAGTTGAGGAAAAGAGATAAAATGCAAGGCTTGCTGAGCTTTTTATCCCTTTTTCCCAACGAGTAATAGGTTAAATTCCATTTATCACATCGCATTAAAGTTACTTAAAAATAGTATTTTTGACGTGAAGACGTCAATATTTTTCCATCTTTTACGCAACATTGTAATGGACGTCATTACTTTACTGAATCTGTTAACCACCAGTTGTGTATCGATTTTATTGCATGGAGTTATATCGCTCCCAGACATGACGTCATATGATTTTTTTTAACAAAATAGATTTTCCTCTAATTTCGTTATTTCTAAAGTGTTTCATACATTGTTTTAGTTGTAGTTTCTATAGCGGAAGACAAAATTGGCACAGCTCAGATCTCTGGCGGAGGATTATCAGGGAATTACATCGCAGCTCAGCTCCATTTTCACTGGGGTAAAAATGACCATAAAGGATCAGAACATACTTTTAGAGGACGCGCTTATCCGTTAGAGGTATGTGTCTAACGTCTACTTAGAACAATTGCGTTCATTGTTAACATGTTGTTAGTTCATTCTCGAAATGATTGATTAAGCACATCTGGATATCAACTGCACTTAAGAAATAAATTCGATTTTTGGAATGTTCATGGAATTATGAATACTTCGGGTCTCTAGCAAAGTATTGGGGCTTCACGTCAACTTTGCAAGAGACCAGAAGTATTCATGACTCCATGAACAGTCCAAACATTTAAGTTATTGCTTATATACTCAAACAAAAAAGAAACGTCCGATTTTCATGGTACTGTATCTTTCGATCCAGTTAAGATGTTGCAACAAAAATAAAACCAAAATGTTTATCTAACGTCCTACACACAAAAATGGTAATTATTTGATTTTATCTTCTGATCTTAAAGAGTTATTAAACCTAATGTGCATACAGCTTTTTCCATTATCATCAGGAAGTTAATCGTCAAAACGTGATACATCTACGTTATATGGCAACCAGAAGCGTCCGACGATGAAAAAACATCTAAAAATTCCAAGTTTGCTTATTGAACGAGCGAAATTGCAGTTCAAAATCTTTCATTTACGAAATTAACTAAAATTACCTCCCTTTGAATTAAACAAATAACAATTAAGGAACTTTCGAATCTCCTTAACCTAACATCATTTTGAGACCGTTTTTGTTTTAATTTGTTGTGTTTGTTTATGACAACAATTACACACTAGAGAAAGACAAAAACCATGGCTGATGTTGGGCATCAAATGTTCACTTAATCTGTGTTTTATACCCCACCCCTTACTGCAAAATCATCAGAGAATTTCCATTATCAATTGCTTTGATGCTGATTAGTCTTAATTAATGTTAAAATGTTTGTGATGACGAAAAAACATAAATTTTGTATGATTTTGTTGATTATCAAAATGCTGGACCAATAATGAATTTTCTGGGCGTTTTCACGCACGTTCGTGATCGTTGTTTTGTGACGTCAGAGTATGTTACAGACTTATGGCTGTATCCGTAAAAGCATGCATACAATTAGCCAGCTTATCTTACTAGTCTAAGAGAGTTTGTTCAGTGGTGCTTAAATGTGCTTAAACGGTTCAGGATTATGACGGACTCACAAGCTATTGATGTTGTGACTTTTGATTTTAAGGGTACTCGTGTTCGCTGCTTTGTCAGCGGCTACACTGATTATCAAATGGGTTACTCTTAGGTGCAAATCATTTCTACATAATCAAAGTTTGTAAGGTGAAAATTTGAATGAAATGCGTTCATACATTTGGAATTGACAGACATAAACGTCAAGCGGACATAACTTTATTGTTTCAGTATATTTACTTTTTATGATAAATATCTAAAATATTGAAACTATTTATAATTTAGGGAAAAATATTTTGTATTTAATATGTGATCGTATAAACGGTTTTCGTTGGGGGTATAAAGCGGAACAGCCAGTGTGAATACGGACAGCCAGTGGAGCAAACAAAATGCTTGTTTTGCACGTGTGACTCCTGTGTGGCTCGCTGCTAATAAAAACATCAGTGTCACTTCTGGCGAAACAATTTGATGTTCGAAGCGTATTGCATGGGTAAGTAAGCTTGGTAGCTGTCAATCAAAATTTATGTCTTTCATGAGGCTATGAACGGTTGCCGAAATATAAGTTTCATTAAATACTTGGTTTGAAAATGTATAACAATATAAAAGGCAAATCAAGCATATTACGGACACAAGCTAATCGGCAATTTTGTACAATGCATTTTTATTATAGAAAATCACTATTTTGTAGGGGATGGTAGACTTGTTCAATATTATTTCGATTTTCATTTATTGAAAATATTGGATAATTGCATCTAAACAATGGTGGAAGGCATGCGCGGATCCTGGAAGTTTTGTCAGAGGGGGTCCAACTTTTGACGTTTTTTTTTTTTTTTTGTTTTTTGTTTTTTTTTTTTTGTTTTTTTTTTTTTTGTTTTTTTGATGAGGGGAGGGAGGATCCAAGCACCACTATAAGCGGGCCATCATCAGCCCGCCAGCGAAACGCCATTAAATGGCGTTTTGCTGGCGTGTCGATGATGGCCCAACATTGAATGCTGGCTTGGTAGCTGCGATTTTTCAGGGGATCCGGACCTGTATTGCTAGAAAACCCTATATTTCTGTGATTTTTCAGGGGGGTCCGGACCCCCCTGCCCCCCCCCCCCCCCTCTGGATCCGCACATGGAAGGCAAATCAAGCATATAACAGACACCGGCTGAACACATTAGGCAATTTTGTACAATGATTTGTTATCATAAATGGATAGCCCTTACAATATGCTTTCCA
This sequence comes from Loripinus fragilis, assembly GCA_964019695.1. Classification (NCBI taxonomy): domain Eukaryota; kingdom Metazoa; phylum Mollusca; class Bivalvia; order Lucinida; family Lucinidae; genus Loripinus; species Loripinus fragilis. The sequence goes on from OZ026525.1 coordinate 80,346,536, forward strand.
GCTTTACTGAAAGAGACAGTGTCTATAGTGGCACATAAAAGCTTAATTAGTTTACAATATTCCTATATAGCCACAATATGATATTTCCAACAATGTGGCGTGTGCAACCAGCAAAGGCTCAGACCAACGTTTGCATATGCACAGCATAATCAGAGCCTTTGCTTGTTACTTGAACGTTCTATGACTTGGACCATTGACCGAACATCATTTTGAGTTTTTAAGCTCAAAGGTAGCTACACAAGCTCGTCTGAGTCTACACTTGTCAAAATGTCATATTGTTAGAATTCACATGTCACAGCTCAATTGCTATTCTGTGAGAAACAACTTATGCAGGTTGTGTATTAATAGACTTTTCGCTTACTGTAAAGGCGGTAACTTTAATATTCATATCTGGGCGTGGTTCGGCTATTTTATCTGCTAAAGAAGGGAAATCAGGTTCTATTTATAATTTGGTGAAGAATTAATGAGTTGTTTGGGCTGCACTAACGTGCATGCTTTTCATGAGAATCATAACCATGTTTTATTAACCTTTAAAGCGCATACTTTAAAAAAAAGTCGTTTTTGTCGTCCACTGAAATATTTGAAGCCTCATAGACAAACAGTGTGGACCCAGATCAGACTGCTCCTGTAGGAGCAGTCTGATCAGGGTCCACAATGTTTGCCTCCATGCTTATGTTAAATATACATTTTCAGATGCAGTTATTTTACTGGCGTTTTAAGGACTAATAGTGTGTTTGCATCTATACTGAGGTAATGGCGCAAGACGATACAGTTACTTTTTAATAAAACCACGCCTCATTTTCAGCTTTTACCTATGTCTAAGGTTTACAAGTCCTAATTACGCATTCATGAGGTGCCGCCTTTACAGTAATCAAAAGTCATATAATTTCTTTAATTCTCTTTTTCAGCTCCATATAGTTCATTATAAGGCATCCTACAACGATCTGGGGACATCCCTAGGTTATCCTGATGGACTGGCAGTCCTGGGATTCTTTTTTACGGTAAGACAATTTTATTTTTTCCATGGGTCAACATGAAAACAAACTGAGCATCAAATTGTCAATGATTTCTTCATTATTAATTTAAGTTTAGGGTCTTCTAATAAAATTGTCAATCTTGCTTCTCCGTCAATTTTAGGGTCTTCTAATAAAATTGTCAATCTTGCTTCTCCGTCAATTTTAGGGTCTTCTAATAAAATTGTCAGTTATTGCATCTCTATCCATTTTAGGGTCTTCTAATAAAATTGTCAATTATTGCTTCTCCATCAATTTTAGAGTCTTCTAATAAAATTGTCATTTTTTGCTTCTGTATCCATTTAATGTAAGGGTCTTCTAATAAAATTGTCAATATTCCTTCTATCAATTTCATGGTAGGTTTTTCTAATAAGTGTCAATTTTGGTGGGTCGGACTTCAGACTCTATGATGGTTCCGACTTAAAGACTAGTCTATTGATGAGATGGTAGGGGCCTGATGCTTTGGCTGTTTGTCGGGCCCTCCGGGGTTTACCTGTTGGATTTCTTTTGCTCCCGTATTCAGTTTTATTTACTTTTGAGTCCTTATCTTTGCTTTATCTCGTTGTTATATCTTGATTTATATGTTTTAGGAGATGATGCATTGATAAGTTAGGGGTCTTTCATGCAAACCAAATATCTATGTGTCTTGATCCACATCTGAATTAAGGGTGAGGTTGGCGCCGTTAAACCGGTTTAAGCCCTCCAGTAAAATATTTTACTGACTGTTCCAAGGCGGTATTTCTTTTGTGGATCTTTTATGTTTTTGTTCTGTCTTGTGTTTGCTATGTCTTTGTGCGCGTCTGTCTATATGTGCTTTGTGGTCACCTACTGGGAAAGGGCTGACCTCTTGGCTCTCGTTTGTGGTGTCTAACTTTGAGTTTGTAACTTTCACATTGGTATCCTGGGTCGGGTGTGGTACTTGATTGTATCTACTCCTGATCTTTGCACCCTTACTTACTTTCTCTATCAATTTAATGTTAGGGTCTTCTACTGTCGTGCTAACCAAGAGTGACAGTGACATAATACTTTGTTTACAATTGCTAAGTACGAGGGTTAGTCAAAAATAACTGAGCCCTACCTTATAACATTTAATTCAAGTAAAATGGACACATATTCAAATGATACTTTATCGCAGTTATATGTCTTCTATTCAATAACCTAATTTATATCTGTTCGTAGGCTTTATATACTGATTGCTAGGCAACGGAACATGACCTGTCGAACGGGTGCGTTCACGCTGTAATGTATCAATATCTAAGCGTTGCCATGGAAACGATAATGTCAATATAATGCTGCATTCAGTGTCGTGTGATACCTATTACACGTACCTACTCAGTGCAACAGAAAAGAAAACAACGGACCCCAAATTATAGATGCTGTGGTAGTTTGATTTCAGAATTTAGCAAATTTTTACGTGCCTCAAGTCCTATAATTTACCCCACCCACATTCATAATGACAGAATTTTAATAGAAAACATGAAATAATAGCCTAATAATGCTTTTGCAGTACTGAATACCAAAACAAACCCTTAGAAATATTAAATTCCTAGTTTAGAATAAATGATTCTGTTTCCATGGTAACAAAATCCTCATGCATTTGAAAATTAGTGAATTTTTGACTTATTTTGTTGCTAGGCAACGCTTGCAATCAGTGTTCACCTAAACATTTACGAACCAAGTATAATGAAAAGACAATATGACATTTGTTGTTCAAATAAACGTCAAATATGTCTTTCTAAAAAACTATCAAGCCCACAAGCTTTTTTAAGACATACTGTATATTCCTGGTGGCGGTGATCGTGAACGCATCGCTCTGACTGACGATCTTTAGTTGCCTAGCAACCATAACAGAAGCTTCAACGGGGTAATTATTTTGGGTCAAAACGTCTATGACATGTTATACTTATAAAAGATTATCACATTTCTTGTCTACAATGTGAGGCTAAGATATAATGAGGTAGGGCTCAGTTATTTTTGACTAACCCTCGTAAAACAATAGCGTGTACACTTCACTTGAGAGTACGCGAATCGATAGATCACTTGTGTATTAATCCTATCTTGTGCATAGGATTAATACACATGTGATCCATCGATTCTAAGTCCCTGATAACTTTGTAAACAAAACATGACGTCACTGTCACTCTTGGCTGGCAGGACAGTAATAACATTGAAAGTTATTTCTTCTTTATCACATGAATGTTAGGTTCTTCTAATAAAATTGTAAATTATTTCTTCTATCAAATTTTAGTTGAGCCTTCTAATAAAATTGTCAATTATTTCATCTCTGCCAATCTCATTTTAGGGTCTTCTAATAAAACTCAATTTCTGGTTCTTTATCAATTTAAATTTAGGGTCTTCTAATACAATTGTCATTTTTTGCGACTCTATCAATTTTAGGGTATTCTATTCAAATTGTCAATTATTGCTCTCGATCAATTTAATTTCAGGGTCTTCTAATTGTCAATTATTGCTTCACCATTCATTTAATGTAAGCGTCTTCTAATGAAATTGTCAATATTTCTTCTATCAATTTATTCTAATGCACTTGTAAATGCAACGCTACGTCTGATTGGATAACGTCATAAATTTGCTACAGTATATCCTGCGATATACTGTCGCAGACCCGACGTCATTACATAACGTTGCTATTCATTGGTTGACAAGTGAATATATGCAAATGGCTAGTGGTTTTATGCAGCTGGCAGCCGCTGGACGTAAGCGCAACAAAGTAAAGTTTTCACTGTTTTTAAGGGAATGGGGATAACGTTATTCCAAATTTTCGTTTGGGGAGGTATATCGCCGGAAAAAATTGAATACAGTTATCCCCAAATGTTAGGTCATTCTGATAAGTGTCAAATTTGGCTTATCTATCAATTTAATGTTAGGATCTTCTAATAAAATTGAAAGTTATCTCTTCTTTATCATATGACGTCGTGTCTGGGAGTGAAATAACGCCATGCAATAAAATCTGTAAACCACTAGTGGTTTATCAATTTACGGGAAAGGTTATGACGTCCATAACAACGTTGCGTACATAATGACAAAATTATAACGTTTTTATGCCAGAAATGAGATTTCAAAGTATTTATCATATGATAAATAGAATCTAACATTTGTGCTCTTGTATTATTGAATTTATTAAACTCGTTGCGAAAAAGAGATAAAATGCTCGGCAAGCCTCGCATTTTATCTCTTTTCCCCAACTCGTTTAATAAATTCAATAAAACATGAGCACTCATGTAAGATCCTCTATTTATCAAATGAATGTTAGGTTCTATTAATTATTTCATTTCTGCCAATCTAATCTTGTCTTCTAATAAAACTCAATTTCTGGCTCTTTATCAATTTAAATTTAGGGTCTTCTAATATAATTGTCAATTTTTTTGCGACTCTATCAATATTAGGGTATTCTTATTAAATTGTCAATTATTGCCCTCTATCAATTTAATTTTAGGGGCTTCTACGAGGGTTGTCCCAGTGAATTGTGGACTTTTGTTATAACACGAGACTGTGTACCAGTAATTCTATGATTTTTTCATGATGTGTTTATATACTTATTGGAACCATTTTGTATAAATATGGGTGGAATCGCAGTTTAGATAAAAGTTTATGAACCTTTACTTGACGGTATGTTGGCGTGAGTGGCGCACGTCAAGAATTTTTAGTGAAACTATTCTAGTCCAAAAGGTAGTGTACAGTCAATCAAATTTCGCTTTTGTTTTTTTAACAATGCATTGCCACATCGACTAGTAAGCATGCAAGGTAATGAGTCGAAAATTTGAAACATTTATGGCCATTCGCATTGATTTTATAAACGATATTACATACCTACTACATTTTTATTTTTCAGAAAATGCTAAGGTTAGAAAAACGGTACGGCGCAAAAATTAGACTTTCAACAATTTTTAGCTAATTAATCACATAAAACTACGTTCTTTTAATGTAAAATGATTGGTAGAAGAGTCACTAGTTTCGTAAAATGGATTTTGTGAAAAATTATTTTAGTAATATCACAAAGACAAGCTCATTTTCGCCAATTTAACGGAACGCATGCTATTTTTTCTGTAAAATATTTTAATGGTAAATATGTTGTCTCTTATTAAATCTTTAATATCCCGCTTGTTTGATTGCTTAATATATCTAAACTAACTATTTAGTCTTTACTGGAACCAGGGAGACTTACTCAACAAATATATGGCAATAGTTGTCACCATTTAAGCTTATTTAAAAAGAGAAGAGTCAAAACATTTGACCACCCTCTCTGAAAATACAGCAAAATAATTTGTGACATGCTCCGCATACGCAGAGATACCCTCAAATAAAGGTTCATAACTTTGTTATCTAAACTGTGATTTCACCCATATTTGTAGAAAATATGTCGTAGATGTATATTAACGTATCATACAAAAATCATAGAATTCCTGATAGACAATCTCCTTTTATAACAAAAGTCCACGATTTACTGGGACAACCCTCGTATTTAAACTCAATTTTGGTTTTTTATCAATTTAATTTTAGGGTCTTCTAATAAGATTATCAATTATTTCTTCTCTGCCAATCTAATCTAAGAGTCTTCTAATAAATCTGTCAATTATTGCCTCTCTATCAATTTTATTGTAGGTCCTTCTAAAATATGAACTCGGTCAGTAATCAAAAGGGCTGGTCTTTAAAATCCTTTGTTGCTCTACGATGCGATATGTAACACAATCTCATGTGCTGGCTAAAATATTTCTTAACTGACAATAAAGTATTTTTAGACCTCTGAGACAAGCAAAAATGTCGATGTGATTCCAAGGTTAACAAAAATCACCTCCAAAAACCACAACTAATGTTATACAATTATTGACTTCAATGAGGTAGACATAAGGATTTATCTACCCGAAAAAGTGATAATTCACCGAGGCCTCTAGGCCGAGGTGAATATCACTTTTAAGGGTAGATAAATCCTCATGTCTACCGAAATTGAAGTCAATAACTGTTTTGTGATATGACTTTTCAACTTAGAATGAAAATGTTCTACTTTCACTTTTGTTGCTTAAGTCAACCTTCAACCTAAGGACTTTCTGACAAGTTTTATCAACTGTTATTAAAATATTTTAATGTAGTATTTTGCAATTTGAAATGTATATTAATTCTCTAAATGTGGAAAGTAAAAATCATAAAACCTTTTTTTACATTTTGTTTATTCAAACAAAGATAAATGAACAAACACAACATAACAAAACAGTTGTTAAAATTCATGAAAGTCTTTAGTTTACCTTTTGGGATGTGAAACAGCAAATCATGTCAATTTCATGCAGCACATGCTAGTTTTATACTCATCATGCTATTTTTAGCTCTCTAGAGGGTGATATTGCAGAAGTGTCAAAAATATTAACTTCTGGAAACTAGTTTGAGCTAGATTTCATCCTATATCACCTTCTGAGCCAGTTTAGACCAGTTTTGAGGTAGACATAGAGATTTATGAAGACAAATTGGGCCAATCAGGAGACAGGATTCTCTCCAGTCATATAACAAAACTCTTTGTCTACTTGTTTTTGTCTTTTGTAACCTTTGCAAACAGTTGGCCAAAGATCAGGATCAACAAATGTCAGGCATTATCTGGATTCCATCAGCCTGGTGCTTCCATTGACCATTTGTATGCTGGGAACCCCTAAAAGGGCACTTTTAAAAACAGTGAAAATGAAGGTGAAATGCCACAAACGTGGCATTTCATCAAGTTATGCACTATTTTCAAATATAAAAGCGATCTTAAGGGACTGAAGCAAAAAAAAAAACAAATTGAAAATTTTGCCCCTGGCCCCTTAAAATACATAATGGACAATTCAAACTTTTTTGGTATTTATCTGTACAGGAATCTCCATTGGAATACCATGGGCTACTGTCGTGCCAACCAAGAGTGACAGTGACGTATTATTTTGATTACAGTTGTAAAACATAACCTACACACTCCACTTAAGCTAAGTGAATCGATAGATGACCTGTGTATTAATCCTATCCTCCGGATAGGATTAATACACAAGTGATCTATCGATTATAAGTCCCTGATAACTTTGTAAACAATACATGACGTCACTGTCACTGTTGCCTGGCAGGACAGTAATATTGGTTTTATTTTGTATTACTTACGCAGGTTAGTGACGATGACAATGCACACCTGGCTCCAATGTTCTCAGCTTTATCAAACCTAATGTATAAAGGTAAGTAAACTTGTCAAAATAAGTTAAGCCCCATGTCACTTTTTTCCATAGCCTTAATGTTAAGATCCCATAGTTCAATTGTTTATTTCAATATCGAAGGTAGTTAAACATTCTAACTCCACCCGAGATAGACAACGATATCTTAGGTGTTATTACACAAAGTTTCAATTGAAAATGACGATTTTCTTTGGGTATGTGCTAAATTTTCCAAGTGCATTCAAAGGGGCTCTTTCATGGTATGGGAAATTAACATGGGAGTCTGCCCACACTTGGAATTTGATAATATTATGTTTATTAATTGTCTGGGGTATGACTTTTATATTTATGGTGCATTTGAGTTTTTATGCAATTCCAATGCTAATTTATGACGTCATGTATAATATCACTACAATACCTTAGGGTATCCAGTTATAATCATTTCTAAAGTAATTGACATATCATGTAACGGGCGCAGAAATGCTTTATTAAATAACTATATCATTAATAAGTTCGTTGATACTATAAATGGCTTTGTATGTATTAGGATAGAGTGTGGGCAATCATTTTTATGAGATGGTACCCCAATTTTCAACTGTATATTTTGTATTCAGTGAAATTTGGAACTAAAATTTTCACATGTTGCGGTCTTTGTCAAGATACCATTTCAACTTATAAACTTTCCATATATGTTAAGAATATGTAGACAAAATTTCACGAAATTCAAGGACCGGTAACATATTTTTTCAATTTGATATAAACACATGGCCCTAATTCATCAAAATGTAAAAATACAATAATTATGTTTCTGTGTAAAACATACTTGAATACTTGCTTAGTTTGAATCACCATGCTAGTACGTTTATTGGTAAAAGTTGATATGTTCAGTGTTTTTCCCTATTACTGATTGGAAAAAGACAAAAAACAATATTCTTTCATATTAAGTGTCATGATTCTTATTTAATGAAGTGCTTTCACAATAATATTACCCAAAACCATACAATATGGTGACACTGGACTTACCACATCTAGTTTAGAACGTTAAAACTACATCTAACCAATGTTACACTTAATATGTAACATTATTAAGAATTTTAATTCATACAGAAGAGAAACCTTATGACAAGTCAGTTCATACAGGAGAAGAACCTTATATGGATGGTTTTATAATTGTAGGCCTCATTAATAAACCTGGTTCACAAGAATAAGCCCCTGTCAAACCTATTGGTTAAAATTAACCATTTTGGTCACAGAGAACTCTTGGCTTCAAAGGTATTGCTAAATTATTGCTTAAATCTTCTCTGTTTATTCTGTTTTGTAAAACTGATGCTGATTTCCATCAAATGGCAACATTTATTCTTTGGCTGGATGTATATTCCAGGCATACAGTTTCGTTTCTGGACCTCACTTATTCATGTAGAACACTGTTCTGTGATACCTTTGATATGACTCTGTTACACTTTATCCTGGTCACGGCACCAAAATGTGGTTACTCGAGCTCAGTTGGGATGTATAGAAATATTTGGTCTTCTTGTTTTCACACGTTTATTGATAGGATATTATGTTTCTTAAACAATATCATGCAGGACTTGAGAAAGTGATACACATTGTCTTGGCCCCTTAGTGCCATGACATGGGGCCATGACCTTTGGCATTTCCGGCCATTGAATCATTTGAAATTGTCTAAACATGTCTTTCTTTAAGAAAAGTGGAAGTAGATTTAAAAACAACCCCCTTCTGTTGAGTTATTGATTCATTTCAACTAAATAATTAATTTTGTTAAAACTGACCTATACCCATAAGAGGTAGGAAATGACAAAATTACCGGCTTTGGATTTTCAAGAAATTTGGCTCAGATCAGTAGGATATATATGGCATGTTTTTGTGATAATATGATATCTTGACAAAGACTAGAACATATCGATCTTTGGAATTTAATGTTGAATGTTTTGTAATTTTTTGAAAAAAAATATTGAAATTTTATAATCACTTCTTCAGAAAACGTAAATCATAATACATCCAAATGGTTTTTTGGTATTAATATAATGCCTATGGTATTTTTGATTTAATCTGGATGATAAATCATAGAAATAAACAAAACTATAGATTTAGGACATGGAAATTTAGAGACAGGTGCCACCTTACAGGTGGAGTACGTCAGGGTTGCTTCCTAAGCCTTATTCTTAACAATCTAATTCAATACATACATTTTCATAGTTTGTATATAACGAGTCATTATTATGCAAAGTTTAAAGAAAATCCATGCGTGGGCACAGATGCAAGACCCCCTTTTGCCAATTTTACTATAGGAATGATAAGAAACGAAACGGGACATTTACTGAAATATGTGGAGCTCTGTGGAAATTTTACCAATAAAAGTAAACATGGCACATGTAGAGAAGAAACATTGCTGCTTCTTGGCTGAAAATTTTATGATAAATTCTGTATGCAGTAAAATGTTATGATAAATCAAGCATGAATGTATTTGCATTAGGTCTTTGGGAAATTTTTGGTAGGGCTTAAATTATTTTGCCCAGTTTATTTACGTGTGGGTATCAACAGTCCTTATTGAGCTTGTATTATGTATACGTATGAATGTATGAACTGTATTCAATCTCCCACATGAACATCATGATCCGTTCCCACAGCCTTATCATACTTTATTCATAAAGTCCAGTACTATTACATCAACATGATTACTTGGCTCCGGTTTCACAGCCTTATCATACTTAATATATAAAGGCCAGTACTATTACATCAACTTAATATATAAAGGCCAGTACTATTACATCACACTGATTACTTGGCTTCGTTTTCACAGCCTTATAATACTTAATATATAAAGGCCAGTACTATTACATCAACTTAATATATAAAGGCCAGCACTATTACATCACACTGATTACTTGGCTTCGTTTTCACAGCCTTATCATACTTAATATATAGAGGTCAGCACTATTACATCACCATGACTACTTGCCTTCGTTTTTACAGCCTTATAATACTTAATATATAAAGGCCAGCACTATTACATCACACTGATTACTTGGCTCCGTTTTTACAGCCTTATTATACTTTATATATAAGGGCCAGCACTATTACGTCACCATGACTACTTGCCTTCGTTTTTACAGCCTTATAATACTTAATATATAAAGGCCAGCACTATTACATCACACTGATTACTAGGCTCCGTTTTCACAGCCTTATTATACTTAATATATAGAGGTCAGCACTATTACATCACCATGATTACTTGCCTTCGTTTTCACAGCCTTATTATACTTAATATATAAAGGCCAGCACTATTACATCACCATGACTACTTGCCTTCGTTTTCACAGCCTTATAATACTTAATATATAAAGGCCAGCACTATTACATCACCATGATTACTTGCCTTCGTTTTTACAGCCTTATCATACTTAGTATATAAAGGCCAGTACTATTACATCGACCTGATTACATGGCTGCGTTTTCACAGCCTTATCGTACTTGATACATAAAGGACAGTACTAGTACATCAATGCCGGGCCGCGTAGCGCAGTCGGTAACGTGTCTGGCTACAGATGCGTGTCTGACTGCAGATCCAGGGATGGCGAGTTCGATCCCGGTCTGGTCCCATACTTTCGTGGAGATTGATCATGAAATGATTTCTACAGTCATTCTCCTCCTTCCGCTGATTCATTCAAGAAAGGTTGTTGTCAGTTACAAGCAAAAGTATGTGCACGAATTACTGGTTAACCGCTAGTTCAAGCCTGCCCAGGAAAAAAGTGTGGTTAGGTGAACTGACCGTCCCGCAATGACCATAGCTGTTGACTTGGGACGTAAAGCAACAAAACAAACAAACAAACAAAACTAGTACATTAACTTTATATATAAAGGCCAGCACTATTACATCACCATGATTACTGGGCTCAGATTTCACAGCCTTATAATAGTTAATATATAAAGAACAGCACTATTACATCACACTGATTACTTGGCTCAGTTTTCACAGCCGTATAATAGTTAATATATAAAGGCCATCATTAATACAACAGCATTATTACTTGGCTCAGTTATCACTGCCTTATCATACTAAATATATACTGAACAAATTAGAAACTTAACACTTTTTAAACAGAAATTTAACCAATTCAACATTATTTTGAAAAGTATGCGTATATAAATGCCACACGTCTGACGTGGCAACCATGCAAAAAAGTTCCAAACTTGATCCGGCGTTCATGACTAACGTTGAAAAATGGTCAAACTGCACTTTTTAGTCTGGAAGATTGTCATTACAATATTTTGAATATGCAAACACACTATTCGGGAGTCTTTCGAGTCAGAACATTGAAAATCAACAAATAGCGTCCGCAAAATATACTGTACTAATGGTACGTGTACGTCAAAATGAGCACAAGAAACCTTTTGGCAGGTTGCATCCATACCAAATGTAATACGTGCGGAAAAGATGTTTGGTTGTTCTCCTGTTATTGATCATAATCTCGTTAGACTGTCTGAGCAGACATGAATATCTATCGATGCACAGGATTAACACGACATAAGAAAACAACGCCATGACAAGACGGTTAATTTAAACTTACGCATTAACGTAAGCCTTTCAATCCGGCAACTGTAGATGCTACACATCTCAACGTTTCACACCAAATGGTAAAAACAAGAATCAGAACAAAAAAATAATAATGTGTGATTTTTTTAGTTTGACCCTCACTCATACAACGATGTTGCAGTTGTGTTTCAATTACACAGATCTACCTAGAAATTGACACCCATTAATTTGATATGATTTGTTTTTACGTAGAATAGGTATTGGCGGATATATTACTGATTAGATAAGTCTGAAGTTTCTATTTTTGTTCAGTATATAAAGGTTATTATTAATACATCAACATGATTACTTGGCTGCGTTTACCCAACCTCATCATATTTTTTTTTAAATTATTAAGGCCTGTACTATGACATTTACATGATTACCTGGCTCAGTTTTCCTTACCTTATCGTTCTTAATATATAAAGGCTATTATAAATACATCAACATGATTACTTGGCACAATTTTCACTGCCTTATCATACTCAATATATAAAAGCCATTATCAATACAATAACATGATTATTACTTGACTCTGTTTTCACAGCCTTATCATACTTTATATAAAAAAGACAGTACTATTACATCTGCATGATTATTTGACCCAGTTGTCATAGCTTTATCATACTTAATATATAAGGCCAGAATTTTTACACATCAACATGATTACTTGGCTTAGTTTTCATAGCTTTATCATACTTATTATGCTCAGTTTTCATAGCCTTATCATATTTAATATATAAAGGTCTTTGCTATTACATCAACATTTATTACGTGGCTCAGTTTACATAGCCTGTTCATACTTAAAATATATTAAGGTCAGAATTTTTTATACATTAACATGATTACTTGGCTCTGTTTTCACAGCCTTATCATACTTAATATATACTAGCCAAAAGTCCTAACCGGCCACCTGCATTTTATTAATTGTCTTCAAAACGTAAAATAGGACGACTACTCTTTTTAAATCTCGAAATAGCCAGACGTGTCATGTACCCTAGATAGTAAAAATATTGACAAAATGTTCAACATTACATGCAGAATGTCAATTTGAATAGTGGTACCCCCATTTTCAAAATTCGCATTTTGGCACAATTTGTGAGTCATGACCTTTGAAAATAACCCCCTTTCATGCACAAAACGTTTTCGTTTCAAAAGCCAAACTCATATTGAACACTAAAGTGCTGAAATGAACACTTCATCTGCGTGAGACTCGTCGCTATTGGCCAAAGTGTCAAAAATTACCCCACCACCCAATGCAAATTCTTGTGAATTTTGAAATTGAGGGTACGTGTATTCGGCAAAGCCTTCCGGAAACAATTTAATGAATTTTGCTTACCCGTTTTCTGGTATAGTTTACTGAAAGGCTGGTCTATTCGGTAGAGTAAATGAAACTGATATAGTGCTTACAGCTTTTCAGAAAATTGGTAAAAACATGCGTGGCCGGTTAGAACTTTTGACTAGTATATAAAGGCAGAACTATAACATAAACATGATAACTTGGCTCAGTTTTTACTGCCTTATTATAGTTGATATATGAAGGCGTCTGTATTTATACATCAACATGATTACTTGGATAAGTTTTTCTAGCCTCATCATGCTTAATATGCAAAAGCTAATATTTATACATCAGCATGATTACCTGTCACAGTTGTTACAGCCTTATTATATTTTATATATAAAGGCCAGCGCTAATACATCAACATGGTTACCTTTTCTAGCTTTCACAGTCTTTTCAAACTTAACTCTCATGAAAAGACTCAATAAAACGGAGTCTTTCTAGTATTATAGGTTCTCTCTATTTTTAAAGGATCTGTTTTTCCATATTATTTAATATTAAAGGCCAGTACTAATACAGCAATAGGATTACTTGACTCAGTTATCACATACTTTAAATCTAATTATATAAAGACAGGTTTGAATAGAGTCTGTAGTAGGGTTTCTTCCCACAAGGGGCTTTAACCCAGAAACTATTTATGCCTTAACCAGGGAAATGAAATTCCACTCTGCTTCCTGAAGTTTTGTACTGTCTTTCGTTTGCATTGAAGGGAGATAATGCAGTTACCATACATACTAATAAAAATGACAAAACGCATATATACATATATAGGATATCTCTCCATGCACTTGTAGACACTTCATTTATCACCTAATTGCTTCAAAAAATTTTATGAATTTCATCATCAAATTCTGGCCTAAGTTCAAATAAGGGTTATTGTTTGATGAACAATAACTATGATGGTCACTAAAATGACCAAATCCTGTCCGCTTACACTTGTGGACATTCTTAGTCATTTATCGCAAGATTATTCCAGATTTCAGATATGGATTTCTTTCAGACTCTCCCCAAAATGCAAACATTGTACATTTTTGCTCCTTTTCACTGTTAGCCTTTATAGGCGGTCGGTCATTTCAAGTGATATCTATAATCGTGCCAATAAACAATTCCTAGCGGAGACACAACGTCGAAAAACATTGATTTATCGTTGATTCATTTGAGCCGTGACATAAGTTTCCAACAATGTGGTATGTGCGACCACCAAAGCCTCAGACCAGCCTGCGCATACGCGCAGACTGATCAGAGCCTTTGCTAGTCGCTTGAATATTCCATGACTGTTAAGCTACTGACCGAACAGCATTTAGGGTTTCTAAGCTTAAAAGGAAGCTGCACAGTCTCGTCTGAGTCTACACTTGTCAAAATAACACCTTGTTGGCAATCACATGTCGCGGCTCATTTGTCTTTTAACGTTGTGCGCCCGTATAATATACTACTATCCTCTGTCAGGCCTCTAACACACCAGATAGTCGATTTCTTATGCTGGAGAAGATAAGAAAACAATGTACTATACTGTTGGTTACAGGTCTTCTGGAGTAGAGTAGTATACTATATGGTGCGTTACACGTCTGCTGGAGGAGAGTTGTAGACGGTTCAGTGGGTTACAGGTCTGCTGGAGGAGAGTAGTAGACTAACTGGAGGTTTACAGGTCTGCTGGAGGAAAGTAGTAGACTAAACGGAGGTTTACAGGTCTGCTGGAGGAAAGTAGTAGACTAAACGGAGGTTTACAGGTCTGCTGGAGGAAAGTAGTAGACTAAACGGAGAGTTACAGGTCTGCTGGAGGAGAGTAGTAAACTATACGGTGGGCTACATGTCTAATAGAGGAGAATACACTTTTTAACACTAATAAGTGTGCACATATAAATGGACCCATATCTTCATAAATAAAAGTCAGCTCATTTGAAATTTTCAACAGATATAGATGACAGTCGTGAAATGGTATTCCATAAATTTTAATTTTCATAAAAATTAAACTTTTAAAATGCGAAATCAAAATTCAAATAGATCGTAAAATCAAAGTTCACAGGTTTTTTTTTCGTTTTAGAACTTATCTTTATATGACATTTCATAAATGCATATCATTTTATAGTTAAGCATTTTTGAATAAAATTAGGTGGTGTTAGTTTTGGCTCAGTTCCAAGGAATTTCCCGTGGGAATTCTTACTGATAAAACATGCTCATGGCTTTTGGATGAGCTAAACCACCATGTAAGGAGAGCAGGGGCTATTCCGATCACACTGAATTAACTGAGAGCAAAGTATCTCTTCAAGTGGATCAACGTCCCTCAGAATTACGTTCAGCGTTATGTGTCATCAATGAGACGCCGTTGTCTTTCTATAGTAAACAGTGCAAGGGGGTACATAGCCATTACTAAGTATACATGGACATAAAAGCCACTGCAGGATTTGACTTTAGAATATTGTGATATTTACTTTGTTTTGTGATATATTCCATCAAGTTTGATCTCTTCTACAGTATTGGAAAATGTGAACTTTGATTTTACCATAAATTTGAATTTTGCTTTCGCATTTTTAACTTTTTATTTTATTTGAAATATAATAGATGCAATTTTATAACACACATGTCGTTTATATTTGTTGAAAATTTGAAAATGATCTGACCAGTATTAACGGAGATATAAGCCAATTTATATGTGCACATTTATAAGTGGTGTTAAGTGTAGTATGCAATATGGTGGGTTACAGGTCTGCTAAAGGGGAGTAGTATACTATATGGTGGGTTACGATCTCAGTGAGGAGACACAGGGGTGTCAGAATGCTAATTCCAATATATTTTCAGTCTTTGTCTTGAATGCCTATCTTATTGGATGCCATAAATTGTCCCGTGACACCCACTTCCTGGGTCTGGCACTACCATCAGGGTTCTCACAGGCTTGAAAAGTACTTGAATATACACGACTGTCTTGAAAAGTCCCTGAAAAAAATTAAATTTGCCTTGAAAAGTACTGGAAAAACACTCATAGGCCTTGAAAAGTCCTTGAATTTTACCATTTACAGGAGGATTCAACACTATCTTTGGACACCTAAATCAGTATAAATTTGTGGTGTCTTTATTTGGTGCAGCATATGCTGCACCAAATAAAAGCACCACAAATTTATGCTTATTTTCTAAAACTTTTATCTAAGTAAAGCATTTCTGAAGTAGAATTTTAATGTGTAAATCAGTATTTTTCATAAGTTTTCAGACCTTGAAAACAGTAGGAAAGTCTTTAAGAAATCCTTGAAAAGTCTTTGAATTTTACTCAAACTTGCCTGTAGGAACCTTGAACATGATCTATACATGACACTCAAGGGTCACACTCCAGTCCCATTCCTAATTCTACCTGCTAACTGCTCTCATACTCGTGCATTCTTGTAAACTAACCTCTAGCTGTTTGCAATACTGAGGTTAGCCTATGATACCCAAAGCTCACACAGTCCAACCCAGTCTAGCACCAATGAATCAATTAATACAGATAAGTTGAGTGTAGGGTGGTTTTTAGACGAATCTAAATTTTGACCTGATTTAAACAGTTCATGCAGGATTTGATCCAAACTAATGGTGCATTTCATTTAGATATTATTTAGTCTAACACATTACGAAATTGGGCTCAAGTCGGCCATTTGATTTAGGAGCAATCGATTGAATTTGAATCGGTGTATTTTTTATAAAGCAGGAAAACAGCACCCAAATCTCAAGGTTCTGTGTTATTTCGGCCCATAACCAATTTGGCCCATGACCAATTCGGCCCAAAACCATTTTGGCCCACGAAAGCTGGCTAAATCAAATTCACCAGCTTAAAGAGCCTGATGAACCCCTTACAATGCATATCCATCAAGAGGACACAGTGGGATAGTGTTATATAGTGACGATGAAAGTGAATATACCAGGTTTTAAAGCAATGCTGATGAAAATAACTGATTCTATTGCACTACTTGAAACGCATTGCATCTATTTAACAAACGTACACGATTGCACTATTTTGAACCTATTTCAATAAGTTGCACTTAAATCAAAAGGCCGACCAGAGCAGCATTTTGTATTTTGATAAACTAACTGATCAAACCTTGTGGGAACTGTTTAAATCAGATCAAAACTTACATTCCACTAAACCTGCTCTACACCCAAGCCATCTGTGCTAATTGCGTCATCAGTGCTAGACGAATCAGGTAGGAGGGTGTGAAGCTGATAGTAATTGACCACTGGTGTCAACATGTATCTTGCAGTCATACCCCTGTCCTGGGTTTCTATGAGTCTAAACCACGTGGTAAGACTTCACTTTTATCATCACAGGTTTAGATAAACAAAATATTTTAGCGTAAAATTGCAAATATTTTCTTACCCATCAGTTTAACATATGTTTTGGGTGCTCAAAAGAACCGTCTCATTGAGACGGTTCTTTTGAGTACCCACAACATATGTTTTGGTTGATAAATAAGAAAATTAATATTTTGGTACGCACTCTTAACTAAAGTCCTGTTAAATCATTGCTTGCAAAGGGTATCTTATTCTACTTTTTAAGAAAACATTAATATGTGGTAAGAATATTTGCATTGACATGACCACTAATTGGCTCCACTTTTTACAGCTCATGTCAAAAGGAATATTTAAAGGTAAAACTGATATGTTATCATGAACATTCAGCGGGATAAAATTGTACTTTTTTTGACAATTCTTATTGTCTGTTTTTCGAACGCTGTTGCTTGCGTGTAATTTCACTGAACAACATACTGCAGTCTATCGTCTCCACAAGACAGGGGTACTAATTCCACTTCGTTCCTTACGCACGTAAAAACGAAGTGGACTTAGTACACTTTGCCTGCAAATATGTGCAGCCTATATGATGCATGTAATTGTAAAATTGATATAATGTACATCAACAATGCAAGGAAATCTAAGCACCACTTTTAACCCTTAAAGCGCCAAGAAAAAAATGCATCTGAAAATGTCGTCTGCTGAAGTCGTCTGCTGCAAATAATTGCCTAGCATTACTGACAAACTAAGTATAGAAGCAAACAGCGTGGACCCAGAACAGACTGCTCCTAGAGGAGCAGTTTGATCTGGGACCACACTGTTTGTCATAAAGGCTTCTGAAACATTTCAGCAGACTAGAAAAGCAGACGACTTTTGTTGCGACTGTTGCGTTTTTCAACTATTTTCATTCTTCTTCAGATCAAAGTGTGGAGTTTGGAACAAGCTTTGACAAATTTCTGGCTAGTCAGACAAACGAGTTTTATAGATATCAGGGTAGTTTGACAACACCCCCATGTAGCGAGGCAGTCGTCTGGACAGTGTTTCAGAACAAAAATACAGTTTCTTCCAGCCAGGTAAAACTTGCAGATGTCTAATAATAACTTCACCTGAAAATGTCTGTTTATTGGTAAAATGGAGGCAATAATGTGACCCAGATGAGACTGCTCCAATAGGAGCAGTCTGATTTGGCTCACACTGCCATAGTGGCCTCAAACGTATTTCAGCATACAACGAAAGCAGACGTGATTGGCGCTTTAAGGTTAAATAAATGTGAGTTCAGTGTATATATGGTCAGGATTTTCATGAAACGGACGCTCAAACATAATTATAAATAGAACATGATTGTCCTTCTTGAGCAGATGAAACCAGGCCCAGATATGAATTTTAAAGTTGCCGCCTTTAAAGTGACCCAGAACTCCATTTTATTTTTTATAAGCTGTTTTAGATAAATCAGTAAATTTTATTAAAAAAAAAACAATGCTTTTACTGACACGTTTATTGTATACTCAGTTACTACAATTCAAACTTTTCAAACTAGAATAAGTTTGTAAAACATGTAAAAAAGCAAAATTTAAATGCTTTGGATATGTTGACTTTCCTCGAAAAGCATGAAATAGGGATAATATGGTTCATCTGCCAAACATTGTTTGCCAGCATGTATTTTATACCACCTACATCGGTGTAAACCTTGCACATTATTAAACTGGCCATAATAGACCACCTACGTGTTATTGATTTTCTTCAAGACGGTTCTTTCAGTTCCCACAACATATGTTTTGGTCGAGAAATAAGACAAAAAATCAGTTACGCACTCTTATCTGGGGGCCTGAATCATACTAACTTTTATTATCATTTTTATTTAATTTTCAGCTTGCTAAACTGCGACAGTTGTACACACATGAACAGGGAGAAACACATGACCATGAGGCGCATATGACGTTCAATTACCGACCAGTACAGAACTTGGGAGACAGAACAGTATACAAAAACTTTGAATCTCGTAAGTACATAGGATAAATATGAAATCACATGCTTTATTGAGTTTACTAAACGAGTTGGTGTAAGAAGAAAAATACGGGAACTCACTTTGTTCACAATAATATTTTTTTTTTATTAGTTTAAACCATTTAAGCCGACTGGAATTTCCCACCTACATAATCTATTTGATGAGTCTATTTACCAATTTTATGATGTTGAGTGATATTTTTCATTTTAAGTCAAATTTTCATAGAACTTTCTGCGAGTAAACAGTTGAGACCCTCTTTCTTTGGCGTCTGATCTGGGTCTGCACTGTTTGCTTATGTCCCGCATAAAAACACTACACTTAAATGGGTTTATAAATTAGCATGATGTTAGATTTCATTTATCATATTACTCTAGAAGTAATTTTAAATTAGTTTTTTTCTTGTACGTGAAAAACTCAAGAATTTGCCATACACACAGTTATTTTCAAAGTTCTGGGTAACTTTTACTTTAAGGCGGTTTCCAAATATTTGCTCTAGAGCAAATACAAGTTCGTGTTTACAATTTAAAACACTATTAGTCCGCTAAATACAACCAGGCAACTAGCAATTTAGCATATATACTACCATGTAACATCTCAAAATAAGCTATCTGAGCATGAAATAGACAGTCTATTATTGTCATCCAGGCGCATGACAAACTACATGAAAAGTTGTTCATTTCTGCATGCTCATTTCTTTGAATAAATGAAAGAGTGGTTAAGAATTAGTTAAAAACGTTCATGGTGGAAAACTCATATACAGTATTGAAAAGACATTATGTTGTAGGTACACATTGGAATTGCCTCATAGAGGCAATTGCAATGTGTACCTACAACATATGTGACTGAAAATAAGGAAGAAAACTATTTGGAAATTTACATTGTCCATTGTCTTTACCTCTTTTAAACATCCCAAACTGCCAATCAGTATTAAAATTTCTGTTACTCTACTGCAAATTGTTTATATTTGCTTTACAGCTTTATCTCCAAATTTGAGAACATGAAATACCTTTTGCTAACCTGCTAGTTGCATGGTTGTAAGGAACCTCAGTTTGTATCATTCGGCCTCTGTTATGTGTCATACAATGACTTTAAATCAGATAGATAGTTTTCGAAGTTCAGGTCCATTTTTCAAGTTCGGAATCACTTTTGCAATTCTAAATAACTGCCTTAATGCAATTGCAATGTAGTTTAACTTTGTTACCTAGCACAGAGCTTTGCTATAGCTAAACTGGCACTCATGAATATGCCGTATAAACTCGTATAACTCCGTAAAACTAATTTTAGATTTGCAAACAGAATGAAAAGTCTTGATTTCAGATCTTCAGATTTTCTTATCCTGTATCCATCACTGTCAAAGTTGAGATCGTGGGTTCGAGTCTCATGGCATACAATATTTAAAAAAATATATTTTCATTTTTTATCATAAATCATGACTTGCACGACTTTTACAAGACTTACGTATATAAAAGTAAATGTAATAGAATTCATTTTTAAGCATTATATTAGTTAGGAACTATGATGTCTACTGAGAAATCTTTAAAACATTTAAAAACTAAAGACGAATTTCTCGTAGCTAATGTTTCAAAGTATTTGGAGAAATACTCAGGGCGGGACAGCTCATCATATATTCAACATACTTTTCAGGCAGCTGGGGTCCGCAGAAGAACCGTTTTCCGAGTGCAAAAAGAACTTCGAGAAACCGGTACACTTTCGTCACCGCAACGTTCGAAACGGGGACAATACAAACCTGTGGACGCCCTTGATGAGGTTGTTGACAGAAACAATGTGCAGGAGTTTTACATCCACCGCCATCAGCTTCCGACCATAAATAGTCTCTTATTAGTCTTGAAAACAGACATCATGTCAACTATCCATCAAAATTCAACAAGAAAAAACATGATCATAAATCAAAAAGTATATAAATTTAAAAATGATGCCTAAAATAACTATACCCAGTGAAAATCCAACCCTCGTAATCCGGAACATGAGTTAATCGTCTAACCACTACACCACTGCCTCAGCATTGTCAGATCACCTTGCTAAAAGATACTTGTTCCATACATTAATCAATTAAAATAGCTAATACACACCGAACGTGACCGAATGATGTACCGAACGTGACCGAATGATGTCGAAGATTAATGAGTGTCAGTTTAACTTTGTATATCTATAACATCGTTCCTTTGTAGACAAACCTCGCGTAAAACGAAACAACCAGTGATATTGAAAGCGTTGGACATGTTACCGTGCCTTAACCACCACTTCCTTTGACAAATATGATGCATCATTTTACTATGTTCATTGCAACAAACGTCCAAGGGCTTTGATAATTTTTACCCTTTTTATTATTTCTTATTAGAAACATACTCAAAATAGAAGGGTTCCTTTGAGCAGCCAAATCATGTGTTCTAAATGATGGGAAAGAAAATGATCCCAATTTTAAGCTCAAAGGGTTTACTTATCTGCACCAATTTTGAAACGTTTCACCATTTTCTTCTCTTTCAGCTGTTCCACCAAGCTGGCACTGGGGATATCACGGAGAAGAAGGTATGTCTTAAAACTGAATTCCTTTATAATTTTACTTATCATTTGGGTTAACACGTTCACTGCCAAACGCGACTATAGTCGAAATTTAAAGGCACAGTTGATAGCTTTCTATTTTTAACCGTTATAAGGGATGCAAATCTTTGTTCTTTGTTTCAAAATGTTCAAGGGACATAATAATTTCGTATATTGAAGTATACGTAATTTTCTGAACAAGAATTGACTTTGCAAAAATGTGTGTAATGTTATTAGATTTCGTGGATGTTAACAACAACGAAAACATGTCCAAGGAAATGAAATACAGGACGCATTAAGCCCTTCAACTGCTATATGAAACAATATAATTTCAGAATAAATCCTTATGTTTGATACTTGGTGTAGATGGATGTTTTATCTTTTTTTGCATAAATAGTTGTCTATAGGCATTTTTCATATTTTCAATATGGCTTCCAAAATGGCCGCCAATAGTCACGTGACTATTTTTATTATCATTGGTGAATGAAAGTTTTATATATTAGCAACATTTTGTGAAAGTTTCATAGCAATAGGTTGAATGATTCTGGAGATACTCTGTGTTGAACTCATATACTCTCAATATTCAGGAGTCCTTGAAACATGCTTCGCACCGAGGTATTGGTTTTTTTGAGGTGGTTGGCAGCAAAAGTGTTAAAGCGATGTCAACAAAATTGACGCCAAATATGGTCTCTAAACTTGAGCTTTCTTCAATATTTTATGTTTGGAAAACACTAAGAACCAAATTATATACCAAATGTGATGCTGAATGAGTTAATTAACCAGAAAATTTTCATTAAAATTCACAAAGGGATTTTTTTTTCAAAAAGTGAAAAATACATGGAAGTAAGTGAGAGTGCAAAGATCAGAATTCGATACAATCAAGTACCACACCTGACCCAGGATACCAATGGGAAAGTGACAAACAGTAAGACACCTCAAACTAGAGCCAAGAGGTCAGCCCTTTCCCAGCAGGTGACCACAAGGCACAAATAAACAGACGCTTACAAAGGCATGACAAACACAAGACAGAAAAAACATAAAAGATCCGCAAAAGAAGTACCGCCTTGGACGGTCAGTAAAATATCTTACTGGAGGGCTTAAACCAGTTTAACGATGAACCATACCCCCACCCCCCGTAGTTCAGATGTGGATCAAGACACATAGATGTTTGGTTTGCATGAAAGACCCCTTACTTATCAATGCATCATCTCCTAGAACATATAAATCAAGATATAAAAAGGAGATAAAGCAAAGATACGGACTTATCAGTTAATAAAACACACAGTTATTTTTAAAGCCACATACTTAATGCAACAAAAATTGTTCGAACAGTATTTATATAATTTCATTTTCATTATGCAGGCGCAGAGCACTGGAAAGAATACCACTCAACCTGTTCCGGCAACCACCAGTCCCCAATTAACATTCCAGAAAAAGACCAAGTTGTTCTGAATGAAACCATAGCAGATTTGACTTTCGTCAACTACGACACGAATATCACAGGAACTATTCTAAACAATGGACATACAAGTATGTATTTTTACTAAGAGGTGACACTTTTAAAGGCACTATATTTGTGAAAAAATGAACACTGATTTTGTGCATTTAATTAGGCCTCCAGGTTATAAAACTTGAGTTCATTCTCCGACTCAAAATAAAGCGCAATGATTGGCTGCTTGTGGACACGTGTCCGCAAGCAGCCAATCATTGCGCTTTTTTTTATTATTGCCATCTTCAAGTGGATGGCAATTATAATTGACTAAGATTGCAATCTGTATGGTAGCATCAGCTAAGTGGTGTTGTATGAAATAGCCATTTCCATGAATATTACATCAGGGTATCGTAAAACTAAAATGGTACACTCAGCTCATCGTCATCTCCGCTCGCGGATATGGCAATGAGGTGGGTGTGTCATTTAATAGCTCATCACTGTCTTTTGAAACAGCTACTGATATATGGCTTTCAAATGACGACTGCACTCACGACCCACTTTGGTTAAGCGCTGAAAGAGGGCAAGCTATTTTGAAAAAGTTTTATACTTGTTAGTTAGAATAGTGATGATTCAGACAAAAAAGAAATATTGAATAAGTCATATTTGAGGCCCCCCAGGGGGGTCTGTGCTCCCTTGATCCCTGAAAATAATGCATTGATCTCCCCAACTCCCTGAAAGAAAGTACCTCACCTCCCTGAATATATTTTTCCTTTGCTCCCCAAATCCCTAAAACTAATTCAGCTTCTCCCCAAATCCCAAAAATATAAGCCAATTCTCCCTAAATTTAATCGAATCAATAACAGACAACCGATACCTTTGATGTTGTAATTCTTAGAATATTAGCATTAGAAAATATTGACAACTGGACCCAGGATACTATACATGAGCAGATGTCTTAATATTTAACGTTATACATGTACGGATAGGGCTTAGCCAAGGACAGGAACTTTCTATTAATAGAGAGGCATTGGCCACGAAATAAACGATATATAATTATTTTAATGGAATACATGATATATAGCTCAAACTATGAGGCCATCCTCAAAATTCTGTTGCTGTACCTGGTAGAGAGGTATGGAGGAATGCTCTCTAGATTTGATTTTTTATTAAGGACAGCTGGACCATTTGGTTTTCTGTTGGGGGAGGGGCTGTTTTTTCCAATAGATGAAACTAGATTTTCCTAGATAAAGTGAAAGCATTAGATTTATTTTTGTAACCATAAAAAGTGTTTTATTTATAATTGCTACTAGGCCCTATACAAAAGTTTAACTTTAATTTCAACAAGCAAGAATATATCTGATCAACATGCATCAAAGTTTTAATAAAAAGGATGTAATTAATTACATACCAGCTGTGTAGGTAGCCCTGTTATGATTGTTGATCATCACATGTGGTAGGGGGGTCTGGGGGCATACTCCCCCGGAAAATTTTTGATAAAATTGGTGCGATCTGGTGCATTCTGAGTGTTCCAAAGTTAGTTATCAACCTAAAAATCAACATATTTTTTTGGATAATAAATCAACAACCCAAATTTTGTGCCAATTTTTCTCCAAGATCAATCCAGATGCGCACTTTGGCACAAAAATAAATACATTCGCATTTTACAAGGGGATCTGGAGGGCAATAAACCCCAGAAGCCAAAGAAATGTAAAAAAAATGGAGGCTTTATGTTTTTCATACCAGGCCCGAAGATATATCCTGCTATGATGTCTATTCAGATTCATGACAGGGGGCGTCTACATCTTTTTATGAAAATGGTGCGATACGGCACATTTCCAAGTGCCCCCAAATACGTTATTATCAACCTAAGAATCAACAATTTCCAGGCTAATTTTCCACAATACTAAAAATTATTTGCCAGATATAATAGTGTTCAATACCAACCTAGATCAGCATGTTAGCACGAAAGTAAATGCATTTAGATATCCAAGGGGGGTCTGGGGGTGTCCCCCCAGAAGCTGAAGAATTATTTTGAAAAAATCAAACAAAATGAAGGCTTTTCCTTTAAGGTGAGATTTTTTTTATTACTTTTTGCAGGGCTCCCTAGATCCCCAAAACTATGAGCTTGCTCCCCAAATCCCTGAAAATAATTACAAGTGCTCCCCAGCTCCTTGAAAATAAATAGCCATTCTCCCCAGATCCCCAAAATCCCTGGGGGCCCCATATTTGAACGTGCCAATTCTGTTCCTCAGCTTGTGAATGATTGAAAGGAGATTGATAATGCCCTTTAAACGAGTGCTAAAAATTCAAAGTTTATGTTTTTCTAAGCATTACACCATGTTTTAGGAGTTAGTAAAATAGCCGTAAGCATGTTTCTATTCAAATTCGAAAGCTTTTTTCAGCCAATCAAATAGCTTGAAATAAGAAAATGACCATGTGATAGAGAAACCAACACATAAGATTGATCGCACACCAATCGGGATTTCCATTGTTTCTACTCATGTGAGATATTTCTTTCTCACATACCAACGCATACAAGATCGAGTGATCCCTACGTAAGCTCGCTGTCGGTAAAATCTGTCCCACATCGCTACCCATGTGAGATAAGCGTAACTAATACGAGATAAGCCACACGCGGCCGGTTGCTAATGTGAGATAACATTTTTGGCGCATGACTGTATTCCTTCGAAAACGAAAGTTGAATTGTTGTCAGTCAGGAAAAAAATCAAAGCTGAATTTTCAGCGATTTAAGTCAGCCTTCAACTTGGTTTAAAAGTAAAACTGCGCATTTTTACTTAAAACCTTTATTCAATGCTTTGAACATGCTGAGTGAATTGCGATTGGCATAGGCCTATTTAACCTGTTGGGCATTTAGTGATTGAATGCACGGGGACGTGGAGCCTTGACGATGTAAAAACACACACACGCACCACATTTTTCTCAACAAAATTACTTACTTGAGTTACTGTGTTTTTTAAGCTAGTTCTTGTAAATCCATTTTGATAAAATAACCATTTGTTCATTGTATAATGCGCTGTTTTATTCGCTGTTTCAAGTTGATTTGTACAGCGCGCGTCATTGACTGTACTGTACCGTATGGTCGTGGTATATGAGATAAAGAAGAATCATTGGTGTTCAATGGTTCAAGAATAATCCCAACCCTCGGGTCCACCGTTCAGTGGGAAACTCGGCAAGTCTCCTTTCCCACTGGAACCGTGGGTCCTAGGGTTGGGATTTTTCTGTCCCCACTGATCACCAATGATGGATTCCATTTATCTCACATACCTGTACTAGCCCTAGTGAAAGATAAAAAACAAACAGGCGCACGCTGGCTGTACGGCGATCCATGACGTCATTGTATTAAAATGACGTCACCATGTCGCATCTCGGCGAATTCAGGATTTTCTGGAAGTCTTTTCTTGTCTTTCTAGTATAAAATGAGGTATTTAGTGGTGAGCAAGAAAAAGAATCCGTTATTTATGTGAGGGCGGCATAGAAAAATCGGTCCCTCACTATCACCGAGTGTCATCACTCGGCAAACCTGGTGATGCTAATTGGTGATCCTCGTGATGGATTTTTCGATCCCATCCTCACACTCATGATAGATTCTTATATCAGCCAGTTAAATAGATTGAGATAGGGATGATGAAATAAACTTGCGAATAGTTTGTGACATACTGTCATTACAATATGCAACCTCAGCTATTTTTCTGAAAAAAAACTATAAAAATACATATAAATATTTTTTGGCACACCGTCTTTATAAAATGCAGCCTTAACTCAAATACTCATAAAGACTATAAAATATAGTTATAAATATACAGTCAGACATAAATTAAGCATCGCCTTAATAGTTTTCTAGAAAACGAAGGAAGCTTTCAGTCATGAATATTTTCTTGTTTTATTTATAAAAATAGATGAAATGGTGACACTTTACAGCAAATTTTGATTCGATTATCACAAGGAAAAACAACCAGGCATGGTAAAAGCACACTGACCCCTGTAAATGTCCCTATTCTCTAACCCATTATGGTATTTTCAAAACGCTTAGACACGTTAAGTGTTAGTGTCATATTGTTACAATATCAAAGACAAGTTCTGTCTGAAAATTTCAGATTCACATCTCTAAAAGAATAAAAGTTATGGATGTGTAAAGAATGGCATGTTATATAGTGATAATGCAAAAATTATAAACACGCGATTTACTATCTCTATGATCCTCTATAACTGACATATAACCTGGAGTTCGACAGAATCAGTTTGGCACTAGTTTGAAAAATATGTCTAGATTATTTCTGCGTTTATTTGAATTCAAAGTAAGCATTTTGGGTTAAGCTGTGACATTTTTTAAAGGTACACCCACAAATAGGGGTTGGTGTTTATAGGACACCGTAGAAATTCAGCAAAATGACCAAATGGCATTCTGATATGTTCAGCAGATCATAGGAAGACTAAGGTAACAAAATATTACAAACTGGTTGTTCTTCTGAAGAAATGTGTACACGAAAAACGTCTCCAAAACAATGATGCTTAACTTATGTCTGACTGTATATTTTGAGGCTAGAATTGGTGATGTGGGTGGATTCACCATTATATCATATGCATCTGCTGTTTTGATTTCAGTTCAAGTCAACATTGAGAATACAGATATCTACATAGAACATGGTGGTCTGGATGGAAGGTACCAGGCTGCTCAGTTCCATTTCCATTGGGGACATGATGATGCCCATGGCTCTGAACATACCTTACAGAATACTGCATATCCTCTTGAGGTGAGTCTTGCCATTGAACCCGCTATCATATAATGTGTGAATATATTATAGCAGTTTAGTGTTGAAAGGATTTGCTGGGTCAATGTGGGGAACATACTTTTATAGGACAACAAGAAACATCCCCGTTTGTCTATTTACAGTCAGAAGTATTTACTGCATTTCGCACGCTTAAATCGTGCGCAAGCATGCTGATCAGACAGATCGAACCAGACATTGTTAGATGAATCTATTATACATTCTTTGACGGATCGCAGTGACTCAGTGGTAGAATGCCTGACTCGAGATTGAGGGGCTGTAGTTTCCAGCCTTACCTGCATCACCATGTTGTTGGTTGGTTGGTTTTGTTGCTCTACGTCCCAAGTCAACAGCTATGGTCATTGCGGGACGGTCAGTTCACCTAACCACACTTTTTCCTGGGCAGGCTTGAACAAGCGGTTAACCAGTAATTTGTGCACATACTTTCGCTTGTAACTGACAACAGCCCTTCTTGAATGGATCAGCGGAAGGGATAGAGGAGAATGACCGTAGAAATTATTTCATGATCAATCTCCACGAAAGTATGGGAACGGGTCGGGATCGAACTCGCGACCCCTGGATCTGCAGTCAGACACGCATCTGTAGCCAGACACGTTACCGACTGCGCTACGCCCGGTATCACTATGTTGTGTCCTGGAGCAAGACACATTCATCCTTGCTTAGTACTGGTTCAACCCAGCAAGACCCCTCTGGACACATCTGAAAAAATGTTGAATGGGACGTAAAGAATACATTCTTTGATGGTAAAACGCAGTTGTGGAATTAATAAAAAAAACTTCCCTTTTATCTATTCAACTGATATAGTATCAAAAAACAATTTTTGGGCCATATGTATCTCCCTTTTGCCCTCGTTTATAAAATCAATAAATACGTTTTTGAATAATTAAAATGTATATACATTCATAGTCATGAAATTATTGCAAAAATCATAGTTTGAATATTTCACTTCACATATGATTTTTAGAATTTTTTTTTTTTCTTATTTCTCAACCAAAACATATGTTGTGGGTACTCAAAAGAACCGTCTCGATGAGACGGTTCTTTTGAGCACCCAAAATAAATGTTTTAACTGATGGGTAAGAAAATAATTGCAATTTTAAGCCAATTATTTTTCTTAACTGGCCCTATGGTACCGTAGAGAAGAACACTGTTTCCACAATAGGTGATTTACATTGAATGTCAACTATTTTCCTTACGCACATGTGTAACAGTGTAGTGGGATCTACGCGTATGTGTAAGAAGCAATAATTATCAAGCTATCATGTGCTTCACCATATATACACGTGATGTCTCATCTTATTTCAGCTACACATTGTACATTTCAAGAGAGAGTATGGTACAATTGGTAACGCTATCCAGTATACAGATGGTTTGGCTGTTGTAGGATTCCTGTTCAGGGTAAGTAGAGTAAAGTCGGGTAAATTCGGATATCAGGTAAATTCGGACACACATTTGCAAACAGTGTAAATCCAGATGAGACGGCTCCTTATGAGCCGTCTCATCAGGATTTTCACTGTTTGCTTAGTTTATTTAATTTTTATTCCAATCATTAAAAAATAAAAGAAACAAGGTCGCTGTCCGAATTTAGACGACTGTCCGAATTTACCGGACGTACCCTAGTCGGGGTGTAGCAATGCTTTTGTGGATCATTTATGTTATTTCTGTCTTGTCTTTGTTATGCTTTCGTGCTCGTCTGTTTATTAATGCCTTGTGGTCACCTGCTGGGAAAGGGCTGACCTCTTGACTCTCGTTTGTGATGTCTAATTGTGAAGTTGTTACTCTCCCGTTGGTATCCTTGGTCAGGTGTGGTGCCTGATTGTATCGTTTCCTGATCTTTGCCCTCTTTCTTACTTTAACACTGTACTTTCTTAACAAAATTGCTTTACATAAACATCTCGCTGTTGCTGCTTACAATTCTCGATGCAAACATTTAACAATCAAATTATTCAAATGTAAGTGAGTATAACCAGGAAATGCAACAATCTAACATTGCAGAAATAATTGCAAAATATACGGAGGGGCAAAAGTTAAGCAATATACTTTGGGGATCGATACACAATTTAGAAGAAATAGGTTTTTTAATTTCATAATATAAAACAAAAATGTTGACAAACGTTTACGAGTACGATGACATTAACTCGTCGACGTTTCACCTAACTTAAAGTCAGATTTTAAGTACCCTTGCTAAAACAGCTTTTCTGGCAAACGTGAGAATAGTTTTCTGCTAATAGTTTGATTTTCCATCAAATCTTTAGATCTAAAAGCCAAAAAGTGAAAACCAGTTTAAAACTAAATGTTCAGTTCACCCTTATCAAATTAGCTCCCTTTTCTTTGAATACCGCTCGAAATGAAAATGCTCAGCCGATCAAATTCTCGCTTTTAGATCAGGATTCGATACTTTTGACCTCTCGCAGGTAGCCATTAAATCATTTTCAAACAACTGACATCTTTGTGCACCTACTAATAAAAAAGATCTGGTGCTAAAAAGATGCAGTATAGATAGGGCACTGATCACTGCATAACATAACAATAATCTTACATGACCCCCCCTCAAACAATGGGAACAATAACAACACATTTTCCTAACATAAAACATATCACTGTTGCTGCTTAAATATCTCCGCCGAAACCATTTAACAATCAAGGGATCCAGGCACTGTCTCTATATTAATGTTAAAAAATTTCCAACACTAGCTGTCTCCCAAAATGTGCTAGGCAAACAGTGCAAACCCAAATTCCTCCCTGTTTGTTAATCTGGCACGCATTTGATCCAATCCAGCCCTGATAACCATAATTTTATTGAGAACAGGAAAAATATATGAATTTTAAATCACTATGGTAATGTCAGAATGAAGCCAATAAAATGTTTATCGATGTTTGTGTGATGTCCACGGCATACCATTTAGACGTTCATTTTGCAAGTTTTGTGAACGGTCTGTTCAAGCACATCCATTTCAGATAAAAGATATAAGAACCAAACATGTTCCCAAGGGAATGCTGTTGGTTCAAGAGTGAATGATAATAAGACTTTGCCATTTTGCATAGAAACGGGTAAATAATGGTAAATATGGTCATTATATGTAAACGCAGTATGGGATATATACCTTCATAAAGCACTCATTACTGGATTAGTTTATTGGCTCGCCTGAGTCCAAGGCTTTGAGGTTAGCTATTAGTATACCAATGACTATGGTGTCCGTCGTCTGTCCGTCGGTCGTTCGTCCATCCGTCCGTTCGTCAATACTTTCAAATGAAACCACTAAGCCAATTAAGCTTTCAAATGGTCCTGGTCACAACACCAAGATGGCCGCCACGCCCATATATGGTAAAATCCCTTTTAAAATCTTCTCCAGAACCAGATGGCCGATGACCTTGCGACTTGATCTGTAGCATTAGGAATGTGAGGTCTGTCTACCAAGTTTGTTCAAATCTTGGTCCTAGGTTGAATTTGACTTACTTAACGTCAAGATCAGATTTACTTCCTAATGCATTTAAATGGGATTTTTTTTGAAAAGATGATTTTTTGAAAACTGTTGAAACCAAAGTCATTATATTATAATCACTAGTTATGTTCAACCTTATGAGATAATAACTATAGATAAGCTCCTAAGGTAAATTTTGACCTTTGACCCTTTAGCCAAGGTCGCTCATACTGGAGTCCCATCAATATATTAAAACACAGTTTACTCAGAAACCATCAGGCCAATTGAACTCAAATTTCCTATGAAGACTTCTTACGATAAGTTAGTCAAAAAATATGCTTATTGTTTTGGTCGCATGACCAAGATGGCAGACATACCCATATATGATAAAATTATTTTAAAAATCTTCTCCAGAACCAGAAGGCCGATGACCTTGTGACTTTGGATGTAACATTTGGGATGTTGGGCCTACCAAGTTTGTTCAAATAATGATCCTAGGTTTACCTTGACTTACTTAACATCAAGGTCAAATTTGCTTCCTAATGCGTTTAAATTGGAAAAAAATGAAAATTTGATTTTTTGAATACTGTCGAAGCCAGTCATTATTCTCACTTGATATGTTAAATATAATGAGACAATGGTTATAAATAAGTTCCAAAGGTCAAGGTTGACTTTTGACCTTTCAGCCTTGGAGTCCCAGCAATATATTAAAACATAAGTTTCTGAGAAACCACCAGGCAAATTGAACTAAAATGCCATATGGAGACACCTTTTAAAAGTTGTGGGAAGTAAATTTATAACAAATGTTACTGGTCACGTGACCAAGATGGCCGCCATGCCTAAATAAGGTAAAACCCTTTAAATATCTTCTTCTGTGGAACCAAAAGGCCAATGGACTTAGAAAGTCGATATGTGGATGTGGGCCCAACCAGGTATGCACAAATGATTAATCTGGGTTGACCTTGACCCTTTGTACGACAAGGCCAAATTTGATTCCTAATGCATTTATTTTGGGAAAATCTTGAAATGTTCATTTTTCTATAACTGTTTAAGTGGAAATCCTAGTACTTGCGAGAAATGTTTAAACTGATGAAACACTGGTTTTATATAAGCACAAAAGGTCAAGCTGACCTTTGACCTTTCATCCAAGGCCAATCATTTTGGATCGCCACAATACATATCTTAGCATCTTTTTCTCAGACGAATCTGCGCAATAACATAGTATCTTCACAGCCATTGTTTCTAACATAACAAAGAACATGAGCGGATCCAGGAAGTTTTGTCGGAGGGGGTCCAACTTTGACTACATTTTTTTAGTTAATGAGGGGAGGGAGGATAAGCGGGTCATCATCGGCCCGCCAGCGAAACGCCATTTAAATGGCGTTTTGCTGGCGGGGCGATGATGGCACACAATTGAATACTGGCTTGGTAGCGTTGTGATTACTCAGTGGATCTGGACTAGTATTGCTAAGAAACCCTATATTTTTGTGATTTTTCAGGCGGAGTCCGCCCCCCCCCCCCCCCCGGCCCTGCCCCCCCCCCCCTCTGGATCCGGGCATGAAGCATAGGCTATTAAAATGACTCCGATCGACATTTACACTTTTAGCATTTCAGCATGAGCTTTTGTTTGAGATTTTTGCACATATGGGATAAGTAAATCGCATGTGCTCCATGTGCGGATCCAGAGGGGGAGATAGGGGACCCGGACCCTCCCCTGGAAAATCACAAGTTATATGGGTTTCTATAATAATTAGCATTTGGACCCCCCCACCCCCCTGGAAAAAGTTGGACCCCCCCTAGAAAAAGTTGCCCCCCCCCCTCGAAAATATTGGACCCCTCTGAAACCTTAGATTATAGTTTTTTTTTTAAATAGCCATTGAACACCCCACCCTCTGTAAATGTAAAACTGTAAAATAAGTTGAGGACTAAAAAATGAAAAAAAAAAGTTGTCAGACCTGTTTTCTGACTATCAGGCCTGGACCCACCCTCGCAAAAATTGCTGGATCGGCGCATGTGCTCAGTTCCCAATCATATCTTTTCAGGCTGGTATAACGAATCATAACTACAAAACGATCATCGATGCATTGCCCTCTGTTCAGTTGAAAGGTAAGTGTCAATTAACCCTTTACTCATTAGCTTCGTCTGCTGATAGCTTTTTGCAAACAGTTTGGACCCAGGTCAGGCCCGACGTTTCGTCGGGCCTGGTCTGGAACCAAACTGTTTGATACTATGATGGTATTCCTGAAAGAAATTTTCAGAAAAGTTGAACTTGAAACAAAAAAAAAAAAAAAAAAAAAAAAAAAAACAGCAGACAACCAAAAGATATGCAAATAAACCAGTAGGCAAAGTAGGCTAACAGTTAATGAAGATTTTAAGAAGCATCAGTATATACTTAGGGAAAAAAGTTTAGCAATTATTTATAATGGGGTTTCGCATAGGCGATCTATGAAGAATGAGATTTTTTTAATCGGCAGGTTCGCAAACATGCCAGTTGTTTGAAAATGACCTAATGGCTACCCGAGAGTGTACAAAAGAAACACAATCCGACTTCATAGTGAGGACTTGGTCTGCTGAGCATTTTAATTTCAAACGTTATTCAATTGAAAGGGGGATAATTTGGAAAAATACGAGATCCAACTAAAAACTGTACGAAAAGGGTGAACATAACATTCAGTTTTAAACCGTTTTTCACTTTCTTACTTTTGGATCTAAACATTTGACAGAAAAATGAAACTTTTAGTCGAAACATTTTCGCACTATTGCCAGATAAGCTGTTTTAGCAAGGGGGCATAAGATCAGACTTTAGATTATGTGAAATGTCAACCCGTTAATGACATTGTACTCGTGAACGTTTGTCAACATACGTATATTTTTGACACTAATATGAAATTAAAAGTCCTATTACTTCTAAACTGTGAATCCCCAAAGTATATTGCAAAACTTTTTTCCCTCAGTCTATTTGATGTTCATGATTGCTTTTCACAATGCTTTTTAAAGCAACCATTTTTTCAAATAGTTAAAACATCTGATTTGGTAGCTCTCTGACAGTAGTCTTATCTGATCTGAAGTAGATTGTCTGTCATCCGTCCTCCCATCCTTCCATACACCTTAATTATCAAATAAATTATGATAGCATCGCATTTAGGTTCAGTTTATAAAGCTATCAAAGACAAATGAATGTACCTAGAATCTATGCACAATACTCTTCACTTGTGCACATTTATTTTTTAAAAGATGAATGGATTTTAATCCATGTAGACCATGGTTTATTGCAAACTCATTATTAATCCTTTTGAAATAATGTCAGGATGGTATTGTCGTATTTTTTTTTACCCTGAAGTTAAAAGGGCGTGGCATATGCTAATTTTATCACCGATCTGTTATCGGTAATTTTCGTCGAATATACGGAACTAATTAGGTTATTTAAAATGGAATGCCTGCTATGAGTAGCAGTGGGCAATATCGTCCGCTGTGGTGTAGTGGGTTGAGCGCATGACTCGTGGCGTATAGCAGGTGAATTCGAATCTCAGACGGAGCATTTCTTTTTATTTTTTTTTTTCCTGTAAGGAACGGTATGCGCTAAAGACAGGAAAGCGAGAAAATGATGACGGTATGCGCTAAAACAGGAAAGCGAGAAAATTATGTTTTTGTTTTGTTTTTAATGTACACAGGATAACACTGCAGTCGCTTGCAAATCAAGAATGTCGGACAACTATTCTTAGCTCTTAGGCGAAACAGTCTCGGTTTACTAGCGACTACACGTGTAACCAAGTGCACATATACACAATTGCACAAAATTTAAGCATTTTCACGCTTTTCTAGAGTTTTCCGTCATGTCAGTACACAGAAACTAATTTACTTGGGGAAAAAAGTAAAAACTCCTTTTGAGATTCGAACTTGCCTTCTCTATATTAAGAGTCTAAAGCTTAGGCCACTACACCACAGCGGACGGTATAGTTTTGTTACTACCGTTCAGATACATTGACTTTCAGAAAACCTAATTTATTCCCGTATTTTGGCGAAAACTATCGATAACAGGTCCGAGATAAAATTAGCATAGGTCACTACCTTTGAACTTCAGGGTCAAAAAAATACGACAATACATTGTAAATATTGAGGGATCACAGGTAAAATTTCGAAGTAATATGATCCAGTGCATGAGATTTCCATCAATGTGGTATGTTTGACCAGCAAAGCCTCAGATCAGGCTTCGCATATGCGCAGTCTAATCAGAGCCTTTGGTAGTCGCTTGAGTATTCTATGATTGTTAAGCTACTGACTGAGCATCATTTGAAGTTTCTAAGCTTAAAAGGAGGCTGCACAGGCTCGTCTGAGTCTACACTTGTCAAAATGCAGTCAAATTGTTGGAAAGCTCATGCCGCGGCTCATATTGAATTTCTTTCTCTAATGATCAATTATGTCTCCGCAAACAATGCGGACCAAGATGAAATGCTGCATTATGCAGTATTTCATCTGGGACTTTACTGTTTGCCAAAGTAACAGATCAGAGGTTCCTGGTCTACAAATGGTTAATTACCAGGCTGCGTAGTACAGTTGGTAGCATGTCGGACTGCAGATACATTTCTGATTGCATATCCAGCATCCCGGCCCGGTCTCATATTTTGGTGGAGATTGGTCATGAAATAAATTCTACGGTCATTCTCCTCCATTCCGCTGGTTCAAGAAGGGTTGATGTCAGTTACAAGCAAAAATGTGTGCACGAAGTACTGGTTAACTGCTTAGTCAAGCTTGCCAAGAAAAAAAGTTTGGTTAGGTGAACTGACCGTCCTGACATGACACTAGCTGCTGACTGAGACGTTAGGCATCAAACAAACAAACAAAGGATTAATTTCAATTTCAGGTACAAGTCAAACTATTGAAGGATTCACTTTAAGACAAGTTACACACGCAGATATTAAAGTGAGCTCTACTGAAGGAGATGAGCTGCCTTTCTACAGATATCAGGGCGGTCTGACCACGCCCCCTTGCTCTGAAATCGTCACATGGACTGTTATGATGGCACCTGTATATCTATCAAAACAACAGGTAGGATGTTCAATAGATATACAGTAAACCCTGTCTTAAGCTGCCACACAAAAAAGACAAAACAAAGGTCTTAAAGGTCTTGTGAACCCTCAAAAAAACTTTTTTAAAACTCCTATTGATTAAAAAGCAAGTAAAAAGAGAAAAAGAATGCCGAAAGCCCCATCAAAAAAATTCAAAGTTGTTACCAAGTTATGAAAGTTTCAAAATTTAATTAGATGAAAATATGCGAGAGGTTTATATGACGTCATTTGAGCTTTTTGAAACATTGAATTTAATATATTTCATTTGTTTTAACATTATTTAATATTTTATTTACTAAAATGATTCAATATGATAGAATACAACATTTGCATTTAAAAGCTAAATTTTGCTGCTATTATTTGCTTAGAAATCACACTACATAAAATATGACATTTTGAAAAAAATCATCTTGAAACAATAATTTGGGCGGGGCTTATATGCTAATTTGCATTATTTTAACTCTTGCATAACTTTTGACTCGGTTGGAATTTTTAAGTTGGTTTTTCAGCATTTTGGTTTTCTCATCATTGTCATTTAAATAATGAAGAGTTTCAAAAATGTTTTTGAAGATTCACAAGACCTTTAAAGACAAATGATAGCTCAATGATGATCGAAAGTATTGTAGTATGCTCCCCTGTGATTAAGCGAAAATCAGTCTTAAATTGAAAATCGTTTTTTAATCTTTTTGAGAGTGGCTGCTTAAGACAGGTTTTACTGTACTGTTTTAAATTCCTCTTATTCAACCAATATTTTGTCAAGGTCAAGGTCAAAGACTTCAGACTTCGGACTTCAGACTCTATGATGGTTCCGACTTAAAGACTTATCTATTGATAAGATGGTAGGGGCCTGATGCTTTGGCTGTTTGTCGGGCCCACCAGGGTTTACCTGCTGGACTTCTTTTGCTCCGGTATTCAGTTTAATTTACTGTTGAGTCCTTATCAATGCTTTATCTCCTGGTTATATCTTGATTTATATGTTTGAGGAGATGATGCATTGATAAGTTAGGGGTCTTTCATGCAAACAAAATATTTATGTGTGTTGATCCACATCTGAATTAAGGGTTAGGTTGGCGCCGTTAAACTGGTTTAAACCCTCCAGTAAAATATTTTACTGACCGTTCCAAGGCGGTACTTCTTTTGTGGATCTTTTATGTTTTTGTTCTGTCTTGTGTTTGCTATGTCTTTGTTCGCGTCTGTTTATATGTGCTTTGTGGTCACCTGCTGGGCAAGGGCTGACCTTTTGGCTCTCAATTGTGGTGTCTACTGTGAGTTTGTCACTTTCCCATTGGTATCCTGGGTCAGGTGTGGTACTTGATTGTATCGATTCCTGATCTTTGCACCCTTACTTACTTTGAAAATAAAAGCTCATTACTTTAAAACCTTAATGTGCTGAATAATAAATGGTATGATGATAGATCAATCCCCAGCCATGCCTTAAGGTCACTGTCACAAACATAGAATATTCATGTTTTGAATTTTGCCCTAATTTTTCTATGGGCATAACTAGGTCAAGGTCATGATTTTTTTTCATGTTTATATGCTCTAGATAGTCCAAGCACAGCATCAGACGAGCTATCATGTCAACTCACCTGTCTTGCTTTTTTTTACCAAAAATAGCGGTTTTACCAAAAATAGTGCCAAATTAAAATTTAGTAAAACCTGTGTAAAACGGCCACTCTCAAAAAGACCCAAAATTGATTTCCAAGACCAATTATCGCTTAATGCAGGTCAAAAGTATTGCAGAATGCTCCAAGGGGAGCATTCTGCAATACTTGCGACCTTCATTAAGTTACCATTTGTCATTAAGATCTTTGTTTTGTCTTTTTTTGATTGGCCGTTTTACACAGGTTATACTGTACTGACCAAACATAAGTGTTTTACAGTATCTCCTTCACAGTCAACCATATACATGCACTGATTCAGAGGGGGACATTGGGTCCGGACACCCCCCCCTCGGAAAATCACAAGTGGCTATAGGTTTCCTGAGAAATTCTGGTACAGACCACTCCCGAGAAGCAATTCAATTGGACACCATGGGTCCAATTGCGCAATCCCCATGGGTCCAATTGCTTCTGGAGGAAGGTCCGTATGGTCCTCTTTGAAATACAAATACTGACGTGCCAACCAAGTGACAGTGACGACATGTTTTGTTTACAATTGCTAAATCAAACATTAACTTGTACACACCACTTGAGCTAGAGTGAATCGATAGATCACTGTGTGTTAATCCTATCCTAAGGATAGGATTAATACACAAGAGATTCATCAATTACAAGGCCCTGATAGATTTGTCAATAAAACATGTCGTCACTGTCACTCTTGGCTGACAGGACAGTACATTTATGATAAAAACATTAAAAAAGAAAAAAAAGAAACAACGTTGTCAGGACATCCCTGACGGAATTTTCTGGAAACTGCCTATGATATAAAGCAAAGCTAGGACAGCTGGTCTCCACAAACGAGTTCCGCATGGGCGGATCCACAAGAGGGACAGGGGATCCTGACCCCCCCCCACCCCCCCCCCCCTGGAAAATCACAAAAACATCGGATTTCCTAGCAACACTGGACCGGATCCCGTGAAAAATCACAAGGCTACCAAGTCAGCATTCAATGTTGGGCCAACGTTGGCACGCCATTTAAATTGTGTTTTGCTGGTGGGCCGATGTTGGCCCGTTTATGGTAGTATTTGGATTTTCTCTCCCCTCATCAATTAAAAAAATCGTTGTCAAAGTTGGACCCCCTCTGACAAAACTTTCTGGATCCGCGCATGTAGTACCACTGCTAAAATTTGCCAGGTTCACTTGCATATAAGTTTAGAATTAAAACGATTTTATTTTACCTGTGTTTCAGCTTGCCCAGTTCCGTGAGATGGCACATGTTAGCAGCGTATCAGGACAGCTCCATGCACATGACAAAATCATAGAAAACTATAGACCAGTCCAGAATTTAGCCGGAAGAGTT
Organism: Loripinus fragilis; assembly: GCA_964019695.1. NCBI lineage: Eukaryota > Metazoa > Mollusca > Bivalvia > Lucinida > Lucinidae > Loripinus > Loripinus fragilis. Next base: position 80,386,165 of record OZ026525.1, read on the forward strand.
GTGCAGACCAGCTACAAGCTAACTGGAACTTCCGGAAGTACCAATCTTTCGATGACGTCATCAATAATGGCAACCATCTTTTTCTTCTGGCTGCTCCTACGATGAAAAATATTACTCTTAGAACCAACGATACTTTGACAGTGAAAAATATGAAATCCTTTTCTAATCGACTGTGGACCATTAAATAGCGCCAATCAACATCCTTACAATTTACAGTGAGGCAAGACATTGTATTCTCAATGTACTACAGAAATGTGTTGATTGACTTATTCTGAAAATGTAGAATCTCAGAAATGTAGACTCAGATTGCCTGTCTTTGGTGCCTCAATATAAGCTCCAATCATATTGATCTGGCTTACATTTCATGCTAAGCTACAGAGACAAGTGGGCCTGCACATGAACAAATGGCATTTAGCACATCTGCATAAAATCACTTTTTTACCAATATACCTTGTTACTTTGCAGGGCTACATTTGTAAATTGTGGCCTCAGCCTTAACTTGTGTCCCTCATCTGTGCGCGCAAGCAGTGAAGGCTCAGATGAGCATGCACTTGTGTGCAGGCTCATCTTAGCTATCACTGCTAGCATATGCAATAGGGTCCAAAATTTAATGAGCTGGCTCAAATTTTGTATGTGGCATACATGAAAATATCCATTTAACATATCAAGGAGAAAAAATATTGATCGGTCTGCATAGACAAACATGTGTTTTTTAATGTTTTGCAAAGATAATTACGAACTATTACCCGAAAATGGTCATGTTCCTATGAAATCCATTACTGAGATTATTTGATATTTTGATCTTATATATTTACACGTATGTATGTCTTTCATAGTAGTTACGTAGTTCACTGTTTTGTTACTTATACACTCTAACCTCTATTATCCCTTTCCATGCTGGATATTTCTATGGGTGAAAATTTTCAGGATTAATCCTGAATTCAGGATTTTGAGGCTGACTTTCCATAGAAAGACCACCTCAAAACGCTGAATTAGGGAGATTATAATAGCTTCTCCGATTAATCTCAATTAACCATTTAAACATGAAATCCTTCATTTTTGTAGGCACCCTGCAAGTTTTGAAATTTGAAATTCTAACGTTCAGGATTTTGGAAATGTTGAACTTTAACCCATGTATTTAAATATACCAAGCCCCTCCCCAATTTTTATGCAAATAACATGACACATTCTAGTTATATGCATTATTTGCACACAGAATGGAAAACAAGTTTGTGTTTTAACACCTACAGAATCTAGGACAAGATTTTGCGCTAGTAAGGTGCATTTAAGCCCCCAAGTGACTAAGGCTGCTGTCCGTTTTAGGGCGGTGGTTCTGTTGCTGCTGATCTATTGTTTAATGTAATTCCCATTGTTTGTGGGAGTTCTGTGTTCGTCTTTGTTTTGTTATGCATTACTTTGTGTCCATCACAAATAATAAGCAATATTAGAGAAGCACTATACAACCTATTTCAGCAAATATGTTGGTTGAGAATTAAGAAAAAAATATTTTCAATTTACATATTCTTATCTGGAGACAGTACGAGTCAAACATATGTGCCCAAAATGCACACAAATACAATCTATTGCTGACTTATTGAGTATGTGTTTCTATCAAAGATAATTTCATGTAACCCATTGATTGTTTAGATGATAACATGTTGAGAAAAACATGGAAGGATGATAACAGTATTTTGAGTGCATGGAGGGATGGAAACAATATTTAGAATACATGTACGAATGATAACAATGTTATGAATTATACATGAATGGGTGAGAAAAATATTCAGAAGACATGAGTAGGTGATATCAATATTGAGAATAAATGAGATATTGATAACAATGTTGGTATAAATGGATAATTGATATCAATATTGAAAACACATGAACGCATGATAATTGTATTAAGAGTACAATAAAACCTAAACCTGTCTAAAATGGCGACTTAAAAAAATTGGTTTTCAAGACCAATTAGCGCTTATTGCAGGTCAAAAGTTTTGCAGAATGCTCCAAGGGGAGCATTCTGCGATACTTTCCACCTTCATTAAGCTACCGTTTGTCATTAAGATCTTTGTTTTGTCTATTTATGAGTGGTCGTTTTACACAGGTTTTACTGTACATGCTAGTGTTATAATCATAAAAGGATAAAAACAATATTGAGACAACCTGATAGGGTGCTAACCATGATATGAATACATCAAAGGACAATATGGAACATAAACGAATGGATACTGATGAAATGGTTATGTTGATAAATGACGAAATGGTCGAGGCATTACATGGGACCAGTCGAGCTAGTGTGGCTATTTATAGATTTTTCAGTGGAAAGTGATTCCAATACATTATGTATATAATCAAGCTTGAATTTTTTATTCAGATTAGCGAAGTCCTTTTGAAGCATTTCTGAAAAAATCAGCAAGTGAGAAGAGTTTTTCAGTGGAAAGTGATTCCGATACATTATGTATATAATCAAGTTTGAATGTTTTATCAAGATGAGTGAAGTCCTTTTGTAGCATTTCTGACGAAATCAGCAAGTGAGAAGAGCGCATTGTTTCTTTGGTTTATTGGGTTTATGTCCAATTCTACTAAGGCCTGTGGTGCCGAGCACTGTCAGTTACCTCATGAATTCATTAACCCTTAATGCGCCAATCGTAACAAAAGTCGTCTGCTTTTCTTGTCTGCTTAAATGTTTAAAAAGCCTCTATGGCAAACAGTGTGGACCCAGATCAGACTGCTCATATAGGAGCAGTCTGTTTTCGGTCCACGCTATTAGCTTCTATACTTAATTCGTCAGTAATGCTAGGCAATTTTTGCAGCAGATGACTTCAGCAGACGACATTTTCAGATGCATTTTTTCTTTGCGCTTTAAGGGTGACAGGCTAAAAAGTTGCACTGAGCGTATATACATGTTCATCAGTACCTACAGCTTACATGTAGGGAGAATATGGTTGCATGTATGTTTCCCAAACCAAGCTCTGCAAAATTATGTTGTGGTTCAAACACCTGGTTAAAACAATACCACAGCACTGACAGGCCCTGTGTGACAGTAGATACTGTCGTGCCAACCAAGAGTGACATTGATGTAATACTTTGTTTACAATTGCTAAGTAAAAATTTACTTGTACACTCCACTTGAGCTAATGCGAATCGATAGTTCACTTGTGTATTAATCCTAACCTGCGGATAGGATTAATACATAAGTGATCTATCGATTCTAAGTCCCTGATAACTTTGTAAACAAAACATGACGTGACTGTCACTCTTGGCTAGCAGGACAGAAGACATAATAAATGTATAGTCTGCCAAAATTGACCTTAGACTGATTAATTTTCGCCAAAATCTTCGTAATATTCGCGCGTTTTCGTGGAGTATTCCGACGTTGGTCACGCTTTTACAGAGAATATGTAGATAATGTCATTTCGTTAATGCGAATGGTCTGATGGCCTAGTGGTTAGTTGACTACTTACAAATCAAGCATACCTGGATCGAAACTTGGAAGGACCATTTTTTTATATAATTGTCAGATTGCTTTCTTTTTTTAAGTCAATATATTTTTCGTATATTTTACATCATCTTGTGATGAGCTATACATCTTTCATTTGTATTTAGCCGCTTTTGTATTTAGTGTTCCCTAAGTTCCCCCGTCTTTCCTTGTCAGCTGATAACATTTGCAAATAGTTTGGACCAAGTTCAGTACCAACAGAACGTATGTTCTGATCTAGATACAGACCATTTGACACTCTGATAGTGTTCCTGTAAGAAGTTATGAAAAAGTTAATTTTGATTAAAAGTCAGCAGATGACAACAAAAGTCTCAAAACTATTCAGCGTGCAAAGAGTTAATCACATGTAGGTTTGTTGCAATTACTCACGGTGCTGTATTTGTTACATAAACGCATGCCAAATTCAAATAAATTTATCCAGTTGTGCACAGAATCAAGAAGAAAGACAAAGAAACTAGCAAATCGAAAAAAATGAAAAATAAAATACTTAAATGCTACTGGACTCGAACCCACATCTTTTGAGTGATAAAACACTCGACTATCCACTAGGCTATCCGGGAATTGTGAATAATTTCATTCAGATTAGTAATTGAACAACAATCTAAAGCGCACTTTTTACGAAGATTCACGAAGACTGAGTAAAAGGTCATTGAATATTCATATGTCTCGGGTCAATCTTGACAAACAATAATGCATGTATTGTTGTTTAAATGCTATGGGTCACTGAATGTTTTCGTTTTGAAGAGAAGGTGCAATTTAAATTCATGATTTCGTGAGAAGTATGTGGTTGTTGTTCTGCTCATTAAGACTGTGTTAAATGTAAATTATTGAAAATCAGACAAAATACAAATTAAAAAATACATGTATATGTACCAAACAGTAACGTGGATATTTATTTACACGGAAATCTGATTTATAACGGTAGGCAAATGTGCTAAGCCTATATACAGCCCTTTATAGTATTACTAATTATATTGTATTCATTATATGTTTCGTTTTGTTTTCTTAAAATCTATTTGGACCAGCTGGTGTGTTTTTGTACTTATCGCGAATGCAGCAACGGTGGCTCTGACTAAACTGCAGCAATGCACAGTCTCGTCAGAGTCTTAGCTGCTTATGTACCCAAAGTACGGATGTTGATAATAGTTCAGGCCAAACTATAAACGTCCATTGTCACTAGATAGGTGTACATGTGATAGTTATACCATGGGTTGTTCGCCTGTACGTGGAGGTAATCCACGAGCTTTAGCGAGTGGATTATCTTACGTACAGGTGGACAATCATAGTACAACTACTTTATACCACCTACATGTTTAAAGAAATGTTTCATGCGAAAAGTACCAAAATATATTTAGTTGGTCCATTCGTTTATATTTAGCATAAATAAAAGATTTTTCAGTAGGTCATCTGGTTTTGTTATTTTTAGCGAACTGCTGGAAAGTAGTAGCATAGAATAGACCCCTTCTGTGTATGTGCACAATGAAGGCTTAGATCGGACTCCCTGCACATAATAACTTTAACTTGAGTCCCATGTAGGCAGAAGCCAACTTGAGCTTTACGACTTTTTCCTAGAAATAAAAATGAAAATGAATGCAGCTGACCCTAAAAATGCAAGTATTCATATCATCCTATCAAATAATGCTTACCCTACTGAATAAAATTTCCCCAAAGGCCATCTTATCAAAAACAAAATTGAGGGTACATTCATGGCCCTTAAGAGACACCATTGAACCCCCCCCCCCACACACACACACACATAAACACATACACACGCACACGTTTTCCTTCGGAAGTGAATGGTGAAAGCAGGGAACAGTAAAAGGACAAACCAGCAGTCCGTGGGTGTAAACGCCTCTAAGGGCACCTGTTCTAGTTTCAAAAAATGTTGGATGGTAACCATTTTATGAAAGTAAAGAGGGACATTTGGACAGACGTGCGTACGAAAAACCTTGAAACTATACGCCGCTGCCCCCTCCATTAAAACGGCAGGCCATAGCAATGTGTAACTAGAATGGTGCGGTCTATGGCACACAATCCCAAATGTCCACACATTGGTTAGTTTTGAAGCCTCCGTCTCCATGGCCCCTGACCAGGTGAGGAGCCTGGAGGGGTATAAATAAAAATAAATGTGCTCATGCAAACCCTATTTTGTGAGCAAATATGTCACACACAGTAAATGTGTTTAAATTCGGTGCAGTGGCTAAAAAGCAGATAGCATAAATAACAGGCAGATATGTTTGGCCCCGCCCAATGGTCCCTGGGAGAGGGCAGCGCAAGAAAATTTATGAGCACCTGCAATCCTCATTTGTATAAGCAAGTCACTCAACAAGTGAGCCATGACATGTGATTTCCAAGAATGTGTCATTTTGACTAGTGTAGACTCAGACAAGCCTGTGCAGCCTCCTTTTAAGCTTAGAAACTCCAAATGATGCTCAGTCAGTAGCTTAACACTCATAGAATATTCAAGTGACTAGCAAAGGCTCTGATCATACGCGCAGACTGATCTGAGACTTTGCTGGTCGCTCATACCACATTGATGAAAATCTTATGTCACGGCTCAAATGTGATGTGATTTGGTTCCGCAGTTCAGGAATAGATTCTATTCTAAATACGGGGCTAAGTGGACACCAGTTTCGACCCTCTAAAAGACCTCTGAGTATGAGGATAGGATGGGATGGGGGGGGGGGGTAAAAATAAATATGCTCTGACATGCTCCATTTGCGTATGCACTTACGTTACTCAACTAATTTGGTTAAATTATGGTCCAGCAATTCATGAACATAGCATCACAGACAGACAGACAGACAGACAGACAGATGGGCAAAAACAACAATATCTCTTTTCAAAATGAATTTTGATAAACAGTTCTTGCATAACAAAGGGTACAATTATTTGGGTAGAATGTTATTAGAAAGATGTCAATGATACAACAGTGTGTGGAATTAAAATTTGGCAAATGAAATCAGCTAAATACATGTTGGATAGATAACTGTTTCAATTTTAATGTAAACTCGTAACGTTGCAAATAAGTTACCCAAGAGAGTAATATATGTACTTACAAAATATACATGTGGAAACACATGCGATGGACACTGGACAGCGATCATTTTGGATATAGAAAATTCGTTTCTGATTTTTAGTTGGCTATCCATTTGAACAAAAGAGGCTTATTTTTGCTTTTGATGGGAAAATTGAATAGCAGCTGGCATCCATGCTAATAATGTTTGCATATGTGTAGTAAAACCGATAAGGGTGGATGCCAAGACTGGGAATGTCTCCGGGACTCAGAATTAGGTCAAAGGTCATCTAGGTCCAAAATAACTAGATATTAGACAAAACACTATTCTATGCCATCTCCAGCCTATATAACATCCATTAAATGACTGACACTATCCAGGATGTACTTAGATACTTGTTACATGTATTACCGTAAATTGAGCCTATATCCGTGCAAGGTTTAAGGTCATTTAAGTGCAATTTTTGCAAAATAAAAGTATGTAAATGTTAAAGAGGCTAGGTCTGTAACTATGAACATTTTTCGAAAAATTTTCTTTTCTTTTTAAATCATTTGTAAAAATAGAATTATGCTATGTTTTCACAAGAAATATGTTCAGTACAGCTGAAAACTGCATGGATATAAAAACAGGTGGTATTTCTCTTATTAGGAATTATTTACGTCCCTCTTATAATTCTAGACAGTTGATTTTTGACATAAATGCTGTTGTTTTGAAAGTGATAATGTGTTATATTTATGAAAATGGTAAAATGTTTACCTGAATTTGAGTATTTTTACTGTATTCTTGAAAAATAGAAACTTTTTTCAAAAATTAGAAGATCAAAAGTTACAGACTATGCAGCTTTAATGCTACTATCTCTATCGGTGTTAAACCAACCTTACAATACAAAATTATCATAAAACTGCATGTGAATAAATAAATTCCAGGCAAGATCGTTTTCAAAAACTATTGCAGGTAATTCTACATGCGTAATGAACGGTTCAAGAGAAACTAATCAGAAAAACTGCACAAAAAGTCGATTTTCGCATTTCTTATAAATGCGACAATACTTTAGTACCTTATAATCAACAAACAAAAACGTGCTAGTTGGAAGCTGTTGTTGTTCTTTATGATTCAAACAGATTTTCTTTTAGCTTGGCCCAATAAGAATCCGATAAGTTTATTTTTTTCCCGCCGTTTTCAATGAAGAATCACCCTTGCCTGTACATCCCGTCCCTTACGTACGTCCTGTACAAAGACATTTTCTCTCAAATAATGGCCCAGGGCGGAGGCATTTGTGTCTCGATGACATATTTCTAGTTTGCTGCTTGTTTACGTTTCCTTCAGTTAACCTGTTTGCTGTGCTTATATCGGGCGCATATGTCATACTCACTGTGGTATGTTAGGTATAGTCTAGTACGCTGATCGCTACTTTCCATGCGATTATGCCCAAACAGTGCACTTAAGTGACCTTTAAACTGGACCTGGCATGTAGTGATACTATCAATATCACTATGAATTGCTTCTAAACCATTCACATGCAGTTTATTATAATTTTGTATTGTTGGATGTGTATATGATACTGACAAAAATGCAGCACATTACTTTACATTTTATATTATGAAATTTGCACTTAATGACTTTTAACCTTGCACAGACCACCGCTCACTTCTGGTCTAGGCTATGTATTAAATAAAATAAGTATCTTGAGTACATTCTATATAGAGTCATAGCTGAATTATCAAGTTAAGGCTGAATTTGGAAATTGTCAAAGAAGTTCTGTTTCCATAGAAATCTGTGCAAAATGTAGATAATTAAAGGTAATGCGGCTCGGAGCGAAAACACTGATTTTTTTCGAAACCAAATTTGTTTATTCATTGGAAATGTTCCATTCGTTCATTTCATGTTGTCTTTTCTTTCCAAAATTGTGTTCTGTGGTGTGCAGGAACAAAAAGTGCAAACTAATTTTCAGGAAAATTGACATTATTCTCAATCATTATTTGACATTATTGAATTATTATTCCGAAGGCCGAGTGCATCAGTGCACCAGGTCGTCCACGGTACCGAGGGGTAATATACTAAAGGACTTTGAAAACGCATCACCCAGATTAAATCCTTTATTTCACAAACCCTGAGAATGTCAGCGAGATCATTATTATTGCATATTATAGTCTGACCATCTTGTAGTGTGTCCTAGAAATTTCATGGTTGTAAATTTACTTTAAGTATTGAAAAAGTATCAGTTTTAAAACAGGGGTGGTCGATTTTGAAGGACATAAATTCAGCGGCAATTAAACACTCGTTAGTTTTGATTCCTGACTCTACGAATTTGCGTCCTTTGCTTCTTTCACGATTGCACATTCATCATTGAAGGATTAGAAATGAATTGACAGTTTGGTATGCTCAAAATTACACCCCTTTAAAATTACCGACATACCCCACCCACCCTAACTACTATAGTCTAGTAATAAAATTCTACGTCTTGGGCCTTTCAAAGTTTCGATTTCTTCCGTCCGGTTTTATTGGAAGAAGCTAAGGGCATACACAAATGACAAATTATTCATAAATTACGCTTGTATCACGTATCTTTTGTATTGTGCAAGTGACGTTAACGTAAATGTTTAAGACGTTCTCGATCACATGACAGCAGGTCTCCTGCAAAGATTTACATCAAAACGTCTTCTCCACTTGCTTGTCAGTGTATGTAATCAATATCACTAATTAAAGCGTGCATAAAGGTAACTAATGTAGATGTCTCTAAAAAGGAGCTATAAATTGATGTTCAAATTTGACGTTTATTTTCGAAATTTTGAAGTTATCAATTACTTTTAATTAGAAAAAGTCTATAAACTCTTTTGGTAACATGGCATCATATACGCCACAGTTTAAACATAAAAATAATCAAAAAGCTTCATTTATTTGTGCAGAAAGGTGCTGGATGCTGTATGTACCCATGTGAAGTCATCAGCAGCGTCGCGTAATAGTGCAGTCAAATTAATGACTGATTCATACCAATTCTGGGCAGCACATTAAAACCTGCGAGTAACTTTTCAATCGCATATACGGTTTGCAAGAAAAGTGCAAAAATATGGTGATGCGTTTTCAAAGTCCTCTAGTATAGTTTGACTATACTACAAACAGGCAGGAAATAACTGTTTTATTAGCTTACCCAACCCATTTGATGAAATACCTAGCAGCGTTTCTTGCATGGAGTTGCTGTAGACGATGCAGTTTTGTTGCAAAACAGAAAAATCACCAAATCTGCTCATTTTTGGTCTCAAAATGTTCCGCTCGTTCTAACTAAGAAAACAAGTACCCACACTTTATGTTTCTGTACATAAACAACGGAGTTATTGGAGTTTAAAGTTGCCAAACCATGCCTTATTTGCACCATTGTTGCATAGCGTCTCCTTTCATAAACGAACCGTACGCGCATCGTTGTCGCGCATGCTAATAAGCGCCTGTGTGTTTTTAAAAGGGAAGCGGGAAACCAGAGCCATACATGGTGCCAGTCTAAAGTCATATTTATTGACCGCTGGAACAGTTCAGTGACTCATGACATAGCAAAAAATAGACAATTACTCCGTATATAGACGGTTGGGTAATAAACTTATTCAGTCGTATTTAACTTACCTTGGCTGTCTTGCTGAATGACCATCTGCTCAATCCCATGTCAACAATCCTATGATGTGACCTGAAATGAATCCATGCAGTTTTGTATCTGCTTGCAGTTTTACTTAAACTGTGTTCTAACGATCTCTAAGCATCGACACAAACAACTTTTTGTCTATTAGTTTGACTTCTAGCTTTATCTTTGGACTTGTATGCCAGCACCTGAAGCCGCTGAGTGAAAAGCCAGCCGTAAATGCTACCAATTGTATAAAATTGAATGATTTCTAATCAGTGGTAGGTAAGATATCTGCATAAGTCAGACGACCTTTTTAAAATTGTTCTAGATTTTGACCTCTAGTCCCGCCCTGGGATATGAACCCTAAGGTTCGAAGTATCAGAGAGAATGCCAGTCCTAAATAGTTCAAGTTGTTCAATTATATAGAGGATCTTACATGAGTGCTCATGTTTTACTGAATTTATTTAACGAGTTGAGGAAAAGAGATAAAATGCGAGGCTGGTACTTATTGTCAAAATATGAATGCTTTCTAATAACTGTTACTGGCTATTTTGTTTGACTATAACATAATACGTCCTTAGTCTGTACATGCACAGCTCACACATGTATACGGTCTGTATCATTCACTTACGGATGTGGGTTTGCCTGATTAAGAATCAAGGGAGGACACGCCGTGAAGTGTAAAGATATGGCTGAATTCGATAGTGCCCCGTCGTTCATTTGAATTTGAACTTTGAGGTGTCTTACACCATCACTGAATCAACACAAAAAATCGAAAATTACCGCATAATCGCCAGTTTGAAGAGTGGAACAATAGGTAACTGATAAATAGAATACCAGGTTCGTGTCTTTTGATATCAAGTTTACCAGGCTCGGTTTTGAGAACGTATGTTGAATCGCTCGGCAAGCCTCGCGATGTCAACAAGCGTTCTCAAAGCCTTGCCTGGTAAACTTGATATCAAAAGACACTAACCTAGTATTCTCTATGTATATAGCGTTTGGTCTATTTTTCTGCCCAATCATAGAGTTCATTTTTTACTTATTCGATAAAAGCTACTAGCTTAATTATTAAATTGATAAGTAAAATGGCTAAATTCTGTGCACATATGCAGTTTCATATAACAAACTCCGCCCATTTGTGCAAACAGACCTATATTTGTATATTGAACCTGCCTCGCTTTCAATCAAACACACTGCAGACCAACCCACGATTCCGTGAGGATGAGCCATAGAACTTTAACAATCACAATACATAAAGAAGACAATTAAAGTAAATCAACAACCCCTCCCTCCTTCTCTCTTTCTCTCTCTCTCTCTCTCTCTCTCTCTCTCTCTCTCTCTCTCTCTCTCTCTCTCTCTCTCTCAACAAGATGATTGCCAAACTATTTTGCACAAGGCAGTAGTCTGAAGGACATCCATATACCCCGCCGCAGAATCCCATGACCTTGAAGTGTGACTTGACTTTGAGTTTGCATAGCTGAGTCATGAGAGGAACATTTGAGTGATGTTTAATGAAAATCTAACATGGCAAGGTCAAATTACATGACCTTGAAGTGTGACCTTCACCTTGAGTCTGCGTAGCTGAGTCATTGGTTCTGCACACCACACCATCTCACAAGGAAGAACATTTGGGTGAATTTTAATGAAAATTGCCCAAAGGGTTCAGGAGATATGGAGTGGACACAAATTTAAGGGTAAATCACATGACCTGTAAGTGTGACCTTGACCTTGAGTCTACGTAGCCAAGTCATAGGTTCTGCACATTGTCTCATCGAGAGGAACATTTGAGTAAAGTGTAATGAAAATCGTTCAAAGGATTCATGAGATATGTAGCGCACACGAATTTAAGTGTAAATCACATGACCTTGGCGCCGTGAAACTGGTTTAAACCCATTTCTTTGTTTCATCATAGTGTGTTAATTTTATTTGATCGTTTCTGTGTGATGATACATTGCATTAGTTAGAAAGCCTCCACGCGAGTTGAATAATAATTGTGTTTTAAGTTCACAGAATCTAGGGCGAAGATTTGGTACCAGTAAAATGCATTTAAGCCCCCAGTGGCCTAGGCTGCTACATGTGTATCTGTTCTAAGGCAGTGCTTCTGTTGTTGTTGATTCATTGTTTATTGTTCCTTGTTTTATTATAAATCCCCCGCCACGAATCGGATGGGGGATTATACGAATGACCTTCGTCTGTCAGTCTGTCAGTCCATCTACCCGGCCGTGTAGCGCAGTCAGTAATGTGTCTGACTGCAGATCCACTCAAATGTTCCTAAGAGTGAGACGGTGGACGAAGCACGTAGCCCAGCTACCTAGACTCAAAGTCAAGGTCATAGGTCAATGTCAAGGGATTTACTCTTGAATTTCGTGTCCGCTCCATATCCCCTGAACCCTTTGAACGATTTTCATTAAACTTCATTCAAATCATGTAAATGTTCCTCTCAGTGAGACGGTGTGCAGAGCATACGGACCCAGCTACCTAGACTCAAGGTCAACGTCACACTTCAAGCAAGAACGGCGGCAAAAATCAGGAGTCGATGTAATCAAGTACCAAACCTGACCCTTAGGGAGCGCAGTGGCTCAGTGGTAGAGTGCTTGACCCGAGACCGAAGGGCCGCGGGTTCGAGCCTCACCGGCGTCACTGCGTTGTGGTCCTTGAGCAAGACACATTTATCCTAGCTTAGTACTGGTTCAACCCAGGAAGACCGTCCCGCATAACTGAAAGATTGTTGAGTGGACGTAAAGAATCAAATCAAACAAACAAACCAAACCTGACCCAGGATACCACAAGGGAAAGTGGCAAAACACAATTAAACATCACAAACAAGAGCAAAGAGGTCAACCCTTTCCCAGCAGGTGAACACAAGGCAGCAATGAACAGACGCAAAAGCATGAAAAACACAAGACATATGGGTCGGACTTCAGACTCTATGATGGTTCCGACTTAAAGACTTATCTATTGATGAGATGGTAGGGGCCTGATGCTTTGGCTGTTTGTCGGGCCCACCGGGGTTTACCTGTTGGATTTCTTTGCTCCGGTATTCAGTTTAATTCACTGTTGAGTCCTTATCCTTGCTTTATCTCCTTGTTATATCTTGATTTATATGTTTTAGGAGATGATGCATTGATAAGTTAGGGGTCTTTCATGCAAACCAAATATCTATGTGTCTTGATCCACATCTGAATTAAGGGTGAGGTTGGCGCCGTTAAACCGGTTTAAGCCCTCCAGTAAAATATTTTACTGACCGTTCCAAGGCGGTACTTCTTTTGTGGATCTTTTATGTTTTTGTTCTGTCTTGTGTTTGCTATGTTTTGTGCACGTCTGTTTATATGTGCTTTGTGGTCACCTGCTGGGAAAGGGCTGACCTCTTGGCTCTCGTTTGTGGTGTCTTCTGTGAGTTTGTCACTTTCCCATTGGTATCCTGGGTCAGGTGTGGTACTTGATTGTATCGATTCCTGATCTTTGCACCATTACTTACTTTTATAAATAATACAAATGATCCACAAAAGAAGTACCGCCTTGGAACGGTCAGTAAAAATATTTTACTGGAGGTCTTAACCCTGTTTCAAGGCGCCATCCTCACGTTTAGTTCAGATGTGGATCAAGACAAGTCCAATTCTTTAAAGGAGGCTTCAGTAGTATCAAAGAAATTTACTTTATAATACTGAAGTTCAGTTAGATATATCTGACTTACCATTTGTTCGAAATAAGGTTTATCAATATTGATCAAGTCATCTAGATATCTTGAGGTAGAGGTAAATGCTTCAACGGCATCAGCTTGATTATTGTCAGAAACAGAGACAATATGAAGTGAAGTCTCTCTCATAACAAAACAAAAACAAATCTGAAACAAGAGGAACACAATTAGTAACCATTGGAATGTTTATAATGTGTCTATACAATTTTGAGCCAAATCTTATAAATATATTGTCCAAAAGATAATGAGGAGCATCATAAAATTTTCTGATATGACCACAGATTATATCGTTTAGTTTGTTCAGAATTGAAAAAAGCTCATCAAATAAAGTGAGCCTTCTCTGTTAAACGATTGTTCAATTAATTCGGTTAGTTTTCCTTTGATTAACTTCTAAGCCAATGTAGTATAGAGAGTAGAGAAATCATGTATAGACAAATTAGATGCTAGAAAACTTTTAGAGTTTAATATATTAAGAATCTCACCAGAGTTTTTAATACACCAAAATAGATGTTTACCATTCCTCTCATTAACTGTTTCACAATAGCTTATACATTATTTCAACCGCAGTGAGGCAAGAAGTCATAGTATTGACAACTTTTTTCATGGGCTTCAGAACTCAAGTAGGAAGGCGGCAAAGATCAGGAATGATTAAAATCAAGTACCACACCTGACCCAGGATACCACATGGGAAAGTGACAAAAACACAATTAAACATCACTAAGAAGAGCCAAGAGGTCAGCCCTTTCCCAGCAGGTGTCCACAAGGCAGCAATGAACAGACGCGAAAGCATGACAAATACAAGGCATGAATAACACAAATGATCCACAAAAGAAGTTTTGTTTTCAAATTTACACTACAGAAGTAAAGGAGATCATTTTACTCCAAAAATAAAAAAAAAAAATATTGGGTGAAAAATGCCGTTTTTAACCAAAAAACATTTTTTGAAATTTGTCAATCTTCCAAATTTAAGAATAAATACCGATAATTCCCACATAATGGGTATTTCGGCACAAACAAATGTCTGATATCATCCATTATGATTAGCTATAGGCAATAGTTATCAAAAAGTAAGCGAGTGTGATCACGAAACACCACAATCAGACACTGCACACCAACCCATGGCACCGTGAAGAAGAGCCAAAGAACATTTACAGTAACAATACATCTGTAAGACAATACTATCAAACCAACCAGCTATATCTTCCTCTTCAAGATGATTGCAAAACTAGAAACCTGAAAATAACAACAATATAAATAATTATTCACTTATGTAAGAAAAGTGTATGCCAGTCTACAGTCTCTGCATGCAATCTATTAAATAAAACAAATAATGTTTAAATAGATAAACTTAGTATCAAATTTCATTTAAGGACATATTTTAACTGGAAAAAGAGCGAACACAGAATCATGAGTTTAAATGCGCACATATACAACTTTGCACTAAAGCCAGTAATCTATCTCCACTTTCGGTAAACAATTGATGTTAGAGCAACCGCAAAATCTAGATATAAGGTTTGAACAGTTAATATTGTTAAGCACCCAACTTATCCACCCATCTCAACACTTCAACAGCACGAGTTATCCTCAGTTCTAAGGCATTATTTGTGTGTTTAACAGGTTATATTCCACAACACAGCAACTGAGTTATGTCCCTTTTTTCCCCAAATTTGGATCCACTTGATAGTAGAATGCTGACTTTTTGTATACCAAGTACAGTAAAACCAGTGCAAAACGGCCACTCAAAAATAAACAAAACAACGATCTTAATGGCAAATGGTACACTACCGCCAATCTATTTGTCCTTGTCGAATTCGCGTTGGAAACGCATTGAAAACGCACGTAATACGCATTAGTTTTCCAACGCGAATTTCGAAAATCCAATCAAAGGCCACTTTTGATACGCGTTGAACTGCAGTGCAACGCATTAACCTGTTAACCAATCGATAACTCAAGTATAGCAACGCAGTTCAACGTACAATTCACGTTGAAACGCATTGTTGAACAGCCAATCAAAACGGTTCAATTGCGTTGCCAGACCTGTTACATGTAAATCAATGATAATTTTATTATTGAAACCAAGAAAACAGCGAAAACATTATCCCACAAAATGCTTTGTTTGTCGTTTCTTTTTTCTTTTTTGTGTCAATGGCACTCACTCATTTATGGCCATTGTTGCGAGATATTTCATGTCAGCTGACTTCAGATCCCATGACATTTGTTTAACATCGGTTACAATTCAAATATGTGGACCAGTTCATCGGGTTTAGTACAACCATATCAAACAGGTCCGTAATTCTGTGTTATCAGGCCTTGGGATCAGCTTTCAGAACCTGAACCTGCTGCATTTTGATCAAATAATTAGCTTGAAGTCTTAATCGATCAATCTCTTCTTACTGGCTTGATTAAATTTGGGTCTTCAGTTTGAGGCTTTGGGTCTCAGCCTCACAGAAGGCACTGTGTTCAGAGAGAGAGAGAGAGAGAGAGAGAGAGAGAGAGAGAAAGAAGGCTATTTAAACAGTGTCAGAACCTATCTGCCGGGCACTATGCTGCAGGGGTGCAGCTGTTTAAGCAGTGTCGCAACCTATTTGCCAGCACTGTGCTGCAGGGGTGCAGCTGTTTAAGCGATGTCGGAACCTACCTGCCGGGCACTGTGTTGCAAAGGTGCAGGCTGTTTAAGTGGTGTCGGAACCCACCTCCCTGGCACTGTGGTGCAAACTGTTTAAATGGGGTCTGAACCTACCTCCTTGGTACTGTCAAGCAGGGGTGCAGGTTGTTAAAGCGGTGTCAGTTTCTACCTCCTGAGCAGGTTAGATGGGCTGAACTGGATATACTGCTCTACTTTTATTTTAGGACTGATCAGGTGAAGCCTGGGCACATGCAATTGCTTTTGCTTAGGAGTGCCTTCTTTTTTTTCTTTTGAGAGAAATCTATTCAGTTAGAATGTCAACAAGTGAGTTTGGCTCGATTATTTTACTTAACAAGGAGAGTTTGCATCTAATCTCAGTTGACCCAATCTGAAAGTTCGAAATTGTTTGATGCGAATCCAAAGAAACAAAATTGAATGCAGTGCGACATATTTTTCAATTCATTTGCTTCATGTCGTTGTTTTAAGAAAATATTTTACATTGGGCACTAAAAGAGACTAATTATAGATCTATATCTGATGAATATCGATGTGATTTTACTATTATATATTCATTTTTTGGCTTTGAGTAACTCCATTTATTTCTCCACTGAAAAGTTGTGATAGTCAGCTCAAAATATTGATCAATGAATGGAGTGAGATATTTGATTCAAACTGGGCTTTAAAACCTCAAAGGAAACGGGAATTGAGATTTGCAAGATAAGTCTTATCAGAAATATTCAAAGCAAAGTTAAAGCTGCATAGTCTGTAACTTTTGATCTTTTAATTTTAGAACTTATGTTTCTATTTTTCAAGAAAACAGTAAAAAAACTAAAATTCAGGTATGCATTTTACCAATTTTGTAAATCTTAACAAATTATCAGTATCGAAACAACAGCATTTATGTTAAAATTAACTGTCTATAATTATTGGAGGGACGCAAATAATTACCGACACGAGAAAAACACACCTGTTTTATAAGATACTTCACTTTTCCGTGCAGTTTTCCGCTTTAGTGAACAGATTTATTGTGAAAACATAACTTAATTCAACTTTTACAAATGATTTAAAAAGAAAATAAAAAAAAAATCGAAAAATGTTCATAGTTGCAGACTTAGTCTCTTTAAACCGTGAATAACAATGTAAACATTGAGCTAGGTCAACTCAATTTTGATTGGTTTACGCATTACTGCGTTGTAACAAAACGATTTGATTGGCTAAAGGAAGAAACGCATATTTTATCGTTGAAACGCGTTTGATGGCTGCTAATGAATATTCATGAGTTTAACAATACGTTGATTCGCGTTTCATACGCAATTTAAACTCAACGCACGTACAATGCGTTGGAAACGCACATGAAACGCGAATTCGCAGGACAAATACGCGGGCGGAAGTGTAGCTTTATGAAGGTCGAAAGTATTGCAGAATGCTCCCATTGGAGCATTCTGCAATACTTCTGACCTGCATTAAGCAATAATTGGTCTTGAAAACCAAATTTCTGTCTTCTTGAGAATGTCCGTTTTACACAGGTTTTACTGTAGTTAAACGGACTATTTAGGCCTCATTGCGAGAAAATCTGATTTTGATGCATGCGAATAACGACGGCACAGACCGTCCGCGCAGTAGTAACCAAGTTGGTTCTCCTCTAAGTTTGCATTGTGGATCAGTTCTCTAGTAGAACTTGATATTTCAGCAGCAATTTTAACAATAATTTGAAAATTTGAAAATGCGTCTGTTTATATGTGCCTTGTGGTCACCTGCTTGGAAAGGGCTGACCTCTTGGCTCTCGTTTGTGGTGTCTAGCTGTGAGTTTGTTACTTTCCCATTGATATCCTGGGTCAGCTGTTTTACTTGATTGTATAGATTCCTGATCTTTGCACCCTTACTTACTTTTATTAGTTTCTTTTAGTCAAAGACTATTGAACTTCTAGTACTGATTCAAACTCAATACAAGCCCAAATATAACACTCTCAAGTATTATTATCCAGTTCCAGCGCGACCCATGGCCATGAGGCGTAATCAGCGCTCATGCTGCACCCAGTTTTATGGACATACTGAGGCTTTAAATATGGAGTTCTGACTGTTTCCCGCCATTATCCATGCCCGCCGCTTTAATTGATTTAAAAGTGTGTGGGACATTGAAAGTTTGAATTTTGAGTGCGATCTAAAGCTGACCCAAGCTCGCAGTTGGTGACTTGCCAATTTCGGCTTTACGATGTCTTCGCTGCAAATCAAAGGGCTTCAGCTCATTAACCATAAAGTCATGTGATAGAAGCCAAGATAAGCGCCATCTTATGACATCATCATTTATCAATCATATTAAGCGCCCTCTATGTATTGATGTAAGCTTCCATTATATCAACCAATAGGAAGATACAAAAGTGTCTCATGGTCATACCAACTGCGCTATTATAATAAAGTCAGATAACTGGGTGATTGTGAAATCCTCCCAATCACTGTCAAATTTGACTCGATCTATTTATTCGGTTGATGCAATATTACTAAAATAAGTAACATTTATCAACATAACCTCTCAAATGTGTTAAAATATCCTATCTTAATTGACAGGCTTATCCACACAACCTTTAAGAAATAATATCAAGCTAGTGTCAAAACTCACTCACAAAACATAAACATGTCAATCATATGTGTGAATACAACCCCTGTTATGAACACCTGCAGCTATGCTTAAACAAGCATTTACAAATATTATAAATCCCCACAGGTGAATTCACAAACATTGTGAATCCTGTCAGGTGAAGCCTGCTTGTTTATACAATGTGAAGAATGCCTTTGTTTTTCACAGTTTATGGAAAGCTTTTTTACTCAACTGGCTATATACTAACGTTTAATATTCCATCTAGTAGCTGAGCAGTCTGGATTGATTCTTGTCTGGTCGCAAACCCACAATACAGGTATATATAATGGACTATATACATGTAGTTCAATGTTCCGGATAAATATGAAAGTAAGTTAAAATGTGTCTCAATTTAGGGTAAATTGAAGATTGTCTGCCACAGATGCCAGTTCTAGCTGTGAGTCCTACTGATTCCTACTGAATAATTGAAGACAATCAATTAATCTAGTTTTGTTTTGTCAACTCAAAGAATCTCAACAGCAGTAAACCTGTATCTCTACTTCATCTGAAATGGGCCCTGCCGCGAGAGATCCTGACTTTGTTGCATGCGAATAACAAAGGCGCAGACCAGCCTGCGCATCCACGCAGTCTGATCTGCGCCTAGGTTATTCGCTCTCCTGAATGTATAATAGCTAAACATGGTATATGCAAAGCTTCGATATTCTAGCTAATCGCTGTAGCTGAGCAGACTGGTTTGAGTCTTAAATGGTCAGAAACCACAAAGACAGGTTATCTCACGACGAAGCCTAAATGGCATCGAATCGATGAAATAAGTCTTATCCAGTTCCACAATAATGTACTGTTGCGAATTCTTCGATAAAACCTTACGTCAAAATCTTTGTATCACGTTAACGGTTTGCCTCCATAGTGACGCCTTTTAACACTTATGCAAATAGAGCAGACACAGATCAGGCAGCTCTTGTAATAGCTGCCTGACCAGGGTCTACTCTTTTTGTTTATGGAAATATGATTAGATATGATCATACACTAGTGGATCTGACAACTAAGAATTTCTAGCGATAAGGCGAGCAATCTCCCTAAACGAGACGTTCGTTTTATTTTGTTGAAATGACGACTGGAGAAACTAGGCACATTAAACAAATATATATAGACGGGCCGTCGATGCACCATTGCCCCCGAATTTGTATATTTAAAACGGGATTTCCTTAGTGCATGTAATAACTCTACTTCTTATTGAATGGGAATTTATTTCGATCATCAACTGTACTTGTTATTCAGTAACATATATGGGAACTAGACCGTTAAACAAGGGAACCAATCTTCCTATCGCGCTATGTACAGTAAAACTATTTATACAGTTGATGTACAATAAAAACGACCATCTTGCAAAGTGGTCTATTTTTTGTCAGATATTTGATGTCTTCTTTCGCTTATACAACCCCTTTGCCCCCCTAGACCCAAGATGCCCTTTACATATGTTATGTATTTGTATAGCGACATTTAATTGTCCAAAGGGCATCTTGGGTCTAGGGGGCAAAGCATCTAAAAACAAACTGAAAGACGCCAGTTTCATCTTTTCAATGACAAACGTCACAATTTTAAGTATATTTCGTACGCATGCGCAGAGGAAAAACCGCAAAGTTTCGAAAATGAAGGGTAATTATATCCTTAATATTTTAGCACTTTTACTTTTTGAAAACCTGCAAAGGATTTACTAAAACTCTCGTCTAAACGGCACCCAGTCTAAAGACGTAAAATGAGGGGTGGGAGTAGAAGGCGCAAGTTTTAACGGTATTGTAAATGATGAATCGCTTTGAAACCTAATTTGATGCTTTCTATGTAAATTTTACTACCGGAACAGACCAATTTTAAAAACATTAGGGCAATTTCAAAATTTAGGTTTTGCAATCATGTCAACTAGGGAAAATATACGCCTTATCGCTAGAACTCCTTTCTTTGTTCTATACTGACGGGCTTTGAAACGCTACACTAGGATAGCAGCGTTAATGTTTGTCTCAAAAAAGAATGCAAAGCAACCAATTTGATTGTTATTAAAGAATGTGCACATGTGAGTAACACAAGAAAAACATGTCCACTCAAAATTAATCTAAAGCATCGAAAAAGTAAACTATTTGATATACATGTATGGATCAACTGTTACATTTAACAAAATTTTATAAGTGAAAGATCCCCTACTTCTTTAAATCAAAAAACACGAGAAGCACCAATTGTGTTCCATGAACTTTGCTAGTCACGGAGGAGTTGCTTTCATTTTGATTGGCAGGTATGTGATACAGCAGGTTTGCTTTTTTACGTTAATCTGTGTGTACCCGTTCATTCGAAGACTTAAAAACTCCGCTACTTAAGAAAAGGTTCAGTGATTAAAACTTTACGAAGCAAGAACGTCTAGTCGGGGAACCAAGGTAGGAAAAATGGAAACCCTTGCACCCGAAAGGTATACAGCTGGATTTGGTATGGCTGCAAAGGTAATTATATGGTGTATCTGAAACCACTGTATAGCAGACTTGATCATCAGCGCAGTCAGTTTTATACGGAAGCCCAGCAAGAACATGTGAAAATATCATTTTTCAAAATGTCATATTTTAATCGAAAAGAATCGGGACTAAAAATATTGAGTTTATATAATAAAACGACATCGACTTATACTCCAGAAGCAATGGTGGTCATATAAAAATACTGTTTAATGATTTTTAAAGCATTTAGATTAGGGCACCCCAATTTTGAAATTAAATTTACAGATTTCTTTGCTTCAAAAGTCATTAAATCTGGATTTATTGCCCAGAAATTTATTTGATAAGTATTTATATATAGCTTGGAAGCACTTCTTGTAAAAAATTGCGTGCTTACTTATTCATTTTATCGTCACACTGACGGGGTCTGCATTGCATATTTTTGAACATAAATAAATAACTTTTAAATTATATGCGTTTAAACACTGCATACAGTTAGGCAGACGTTTGGAACATAATTTTAGGCAATTTATTTTATTTTCTATGGCAAACTAGAAAAGATAGCTGAAAAGTAAAAATATAAAACCATGTTAATTTTATACTTAGTAATTAGGTCCATGTCAGCTAGTTCGTAGTTAAATACTATGGACAACTTAAGAACAATTTAACAAATAAGTGAAATTTATCAAGGTTTAAAGGATGTTTATCATCTATATTTACAACAGCATTGATACAGAGAGTCATTGTAGAGACAACAGGGATTTTTGCTACTGAAAACATTTATTTCATTTAACAGTGGTAAAATAAAGATGGAAATACTCATATAACTATTATCATATCACCAAGAAAAACCTGTCTGTCCCCGTTTGAGATGCAATAACGTAATAGCATAGTATTTCTAAAGAAAAACTGTCCCTAGGAAGACTATTTTGGTGCACATATGGCTGCCCATACTTTTCAATGCATTTGACAATGTAAAATTTTATCATCTGATAGTCAAACGACTTCTTATACCTGTTTTCCAGATGAGAGTGCGTAATGTAAAATTAGTTTTGTTATTTCTCAACCAAAACATATGTTGTGGGTAATTAAATGGGCATATTCAATGAGACGGTTCTTTTGAAGATCAACACACACTCTTAAACTTATTAATAAGGTAAACATCACAAAATCTATGCTATGGAAGTTTGCTTAAAGCTGCATACTCTGTAACTATGAACATTTTTCGAAAAATTTTATTTTCTTTTTGAATCCTTTGTAAAAGTAGAATTAAGCTATGTTTTCACAATAAAAATGTTCAGTACAGCTAAAAACTGCATGGAAAAGTGAATTATCTTATCAAATAGGTGTATTTTTCTCTTGTTGGTAATTATTTGCGTCCCTCCAATAATTATAGACCGTTGAATTTTAACATAAATGCAGTTGTTTTGATAGTGATAACTTGTAGAGATTTACTATAATGGTAAAATGTTTACATGAATTTGAGTATTTTTACTGTGTTCTTGAAAAATAAAAACATTATTTTTAAAATTAGAAGATCAAAAGTTACAGACTATGCAGCTTTAACTTGACCTATGTGGCATACAAAATTGCATTTTCCCGCGAAATGCAATTCTGGACGCATTGCTATACAGTGGTTTCATATCAAACACTATTTAGGCTATTTGTATACAAAAATCCAGCCAGCCGTATACCTTTCGGGTGCAAAAAAAATGTGTTTTTGCACGATACGCGACTTTGGTTCCCCGACTATATGCCTGTAAACTGAGTCTCTGTTGAATTGGCACGCCAATTTACATTAGAAGTGTAATCAAATGATGACTACGTTTTGACGTCATAGATGGCAGCTGATTTTTTCAGCATGGAATCTCTATCACATCTGTCACACAACCAATAGTTTTTATAAGTGTATGATGCATGAGGAAGATGTAAGACCACCGAACGAAAAATCACATGCTTATCATTTAGCATTACTTACAACGGGTGTCATTTTTGCTCATTGACCCCTCCTGCAATTCTTGCTCTCACCAAATGCATATTTAAAGGATGGCGTCTGTAAATTCGTGGTTTCATTTGCCTAAGATCCTGTTCTCGTCATTGCAATTAAAATCGTTCGATATTGCACAAAGATGAGCACATAAAGATGTGAAACATAAGAAGTTGCTAAACTTATTGTGCATAGTATATAATAGGCAAATTTCCTTTTCATCATAATGATCATAATGATTGTGTATTTTAAAGGTGTTTTCTTTTTTTGTAAAAAAAATGGCAACACAACAGTCATATTCAGTTGTATTCGATTTTACTAACGATGCAGTGCATTTTTGATCTTACACCTGTTTCACAGTCACTTTTATATTTACTTAAAATGAGGTGTGAAAAAAGTGTGGAAATGATACGCAGGACAAATAAAGGGACCAAAGTGCGGAAAATATAAACGGAAGTGCGCAAATGTAAAGCCCTGTTCTTCACAGTTGAAACTAGTATGTAGCAATTCTTCACATGTCAAAATTTAAAAATGTGAAAATTGATCGCAAATCTTACCCCTCCCCCCCACCCCCCACCCCCCCAAAAAATAATAATAATAAAATAAAATGAATTCTTCACAGTGGTGTGAGAAAGACGAGGTTCAGCAGTGCTCAAAAGAGCCGTCTCATTGCATACCCACAACATTTGTTTTGGTTGAGAAATAAGAATCACGCACCCTTATCTGGAGGTCAACCGAGTTTTAATATTGTATCAATGGGTGCACCGTCTGGTCTGTGTAAACTCTTGTCTCGTGTGCATTACGTTTCTCTAGATCGATTTCAATATTGTATCGAAATGATGGGTCTGAATTATCAGTATGGGATAAAACTATCGACATTTGGAAAAATCAATTTTCACCTTTTGTAGTGTATTTATTGACTTGCCTAATAACCCTACCTGCGGAGCTTTGAAGCCGATTATAAAGACAGGTAGGGGAAAACCAAAACAAAGATGGCGTCCCTAGAGACCGTCAAAACGAGGCAGACATTCAAATGTCATAGCGTGTTCAGGTCGTAGCCTTTAATGAAAAGATAGATATTAAACCTTGATATGGATTTTAACAGTTTGAAGTAATAATGGCCAAAATAATTTGTTGTAAGGATTTTATATAGGAATTAAACGCATACAGGTGAGATTTTTTCCTAAATTTGTATATAGTACAATACAATCTAATTGACTTTTTAGTGTTAGGGGTTACAAAACAAGATAATCGCCTTGTTGACAAGAGAATCCCTTCAAGTTGAACATATTAGTAGTGATAATATGAATTCATGTTCTAAATTTAGTAACGATTTAAAACGAGTTCGACCCCTATCTAAAATGACAATAACGTTGTACGTGCTTTATTTATTTAAGTTGATATTTTACGTCCTAGTCAACAGTTTTTCTTTATCATCGGGACGTTTCCATGTTTGAACAAGTACTATCTACTTAGCAGAGAATAACGTTTCTTTCTCAAGGAAACAATACAGAGCCACCAGGGAGGCTCGAACCAGCAACCCCTGATCTCAAGTCGAGCCATTGGCTCCATTTAGAAAGATAATAAGCAAACGCCTGTGTTAAGCACATTGAAAACTGAATAAGTGTAAGTTAACACCGAAAGAGGTGGCAGCTGACTGCCATCCATTTTGGTGTAAACTTACTCTTATTTTCCTGCTATTAACAACTTTAGACCAATAGTTTTCCAGTGATCAATGTTAAACATTTTTATCTATTATTGTTGTAGTTACTCTTCAGACCAATGCTATAGAACAGAATATACCCAGCAGGCACACAACCTTTAAACAACGTCAAATCAACGTCATGTGACGTCATGACGTCGCATCGACGTAGATACGACGTTGTTTTGACGTCATGTGTCTGCTGGGTAGCTTTCATGGGGGACAGGGTGTCCGGAACCCCCCCCCCCCCCCCTGGAAAATCACATATAAATTATGGGACGGACCCCCTCGAGAAGCAATCCAAAATATTGCCATGACCCTTCCTGGCGGAATTTTCTGGATTTGCACATGTCTTAAAGCTGCTGAAACGTTACACCAAGATCAGTGGCAGTTCAACTGCCACCCAGATCGGTATAAAGTGGCAACCATACATTTAGTTGCTTTTAATGCAGACCGTAATATCAATCATTATCAAGCACACATCTTAAGCCAGCGGATTACACTTTTTGTAGAAACGATTACAACAGGTCCTTGGTTAAAGATGTACGATATGAAACTATCATTTATCATCATAAATATGTAATATCTCCTTGTATGGACAATAGTAATACAGTGTTTGTAATACGATTCCACGATTATTGCATCGAATCTTACCATGTGTCTTACAGGTTTAACTCTCAGATAGGGGTTCACACCATAGTGAGTGTGTCCAAGCTGAAGCCTAGAGTATACAATGGCTGTAGGTTGAAATGGGCCAGCACACAAGATTTAGGTACTTATCGCATATGCTTAAAAAAGCCTCCTTAAAACACCCATGCTGACGTATCGAGCAGGGCTATAGGTCTAAATTTTGTTCAGTACCTTCATCTACATCCATACATTGTGTATTCGAGCAGAGTCTGCTTATATGCGCAGACTCGCTTGAGCATTCGCTTCGCTTCTCTCTGATACGATACATGTAAGTTCCAAAATCTCGTGCAATGGCCCATATGATATGTGGGTTATGATTTATGCGGGGAAAAAACAGTCTGATGTGATTCCCTAGATGGGCTCAACTATGATGTTACCATGCAGTCATCGTCAACAAGATGTTTTTTGAAACAGGAAGCCATAGATGTGCCTCGTGTAAAGTGGTTTGCCTACCGGGTATTTTGCCATACTTTAGGTTATCTGCTGATTTTTTTTTTCAAAATCAACATTTTCGAAATATTCTTTCAGGAATACTATCAGATTTCAAACAGTTTGGATCCAGATCAAGGTCAGGCCCGACGTATTGTCGGGCCTGATCTGGTTACAAACTGCTTATAAGCAGGTTATAAGCAGACCGTGGCGACACTAGTAGGCAAAGAGTTAAAGAGAAACAATTCTCAAATAACAAAGGAGCTTTAAAAGACGGAATTTGTCTATCAAATCAGTTTACTGCAAATTTTGTCAAAATCTATCAAGAAATAAAGAAAGTACATGCATTTCTCTTTAAAGATGGATGCCGACATATTTGTGAGTTAGTGATGTCATAAACTCCTAATTATATGCAAAAATAAATTGCATAAGGCTTGAAAAATAGTTTTCACTCTATTTTGATGCATATGCCTAATATAACATTTAAAGATCATTTATACAAGAAATTTGATTATATACTACATGTAAAATATTGAATATATGCATTTAATAAGATTTTACGCATCTCATTAATATCATCTCATTATATTTCAAAATGGCGACTGTAACAGGCTGATATGAAAACTTAATTTATTAATAACTTTCTTATTTCTCAGCTGATTTTGATCAAGTTGGCACTGAAATTGTTTGTGTGCAAATGCCTGTCTTTTCAGACACATTTACTCTTTGACATGTGTGTTTTCCTATAATTCTGTTTGTAACATTCACCTCAGTGCAAGTAGAATGGTAATGTTATACATGTGAGTTCACACATGCCAGTAATGATCAGTATAAATCAAGATACAGTTTTAACCATTTGTAAACAAATGCCTTTTTTTATACAGGATGGGATTGTCAATTATATATTATATATCTTAACCTATTTATGCCGAGTGGAATTACCCTCTCTTATCGACTCGGCCAGTTCATTGTTCGATGATAGTTTTCATTTTTATTTAAATTTTTATGGGACATTCTGTAAGCAAACAGTGGAATCACTGACAAGACGCCGTCTGGTTCTCCTATGTTTGCCTATGCCCACAAAAAGGACGCTATGCTTAAATGGTTAAAGCGGCCACAGGTCGGATTTCCATTTATCCCTGAAGATTATTTGACCATAACAAAAAGTGTACATTCGATGGAATGCTGCGTTTTTCGGCACTTCATCTGGATAGTCACTGATTGCAAAAGTTCTTCTTTAGGAGTCTCTTGTATAGAAAAGGCCTATCAGTTTTTGGTAAAAAATATACATACAAGCATAAAACACTGTACGCAGGAAGCAATAAAAGCAGTCAGTGAGTTTAGATTGTGTGTGTATGTGGAGAGAGAGCGAGAGAGAGAGAGAGAGAGGGAGGGGGATTTCTGACATGTACAATTTAATCCCCCAGTCTTAGAACTGTTGCGTGTCGTCAATAACGTACGTTTATAATGGCTTATAAATGAATCGTTTCTTTGAAACGAATTCTTAAAGCAAACAGTGAACAAATCTTTAATTTTCTAAACCTCTAACCTCAAGTTGGTAATCAAGACCTTAAATGCATAGTGGTGTTTAAAATGAACAGCGAAATTCAGTAGCCCATACCCTTACTTATCGCCCGTCATAAATTTACACAATAGAAAACATTCTTTCAAGCATTTATTTATAAGGCTCTTAAATTTAAATAGTTCAATCGATAGGACGCGGAAATTCATTAATGCAATACACAAGATCTACTTTAGAATAAAATGTTTGCCCGGTAGTTCGTATCAGCTTTAATGTTCAAATGTTCAGCCATATTTTATAATGGCCAACACGAGTGAAACATACAGTACAGTTAACGTTGTGTGGCTCTAGCATTAAACTTACATGTGTTTACCCCTAGAAACGTAATTACTTTCTTTGAAGAGGATTGGGTCATTGAGAGTTCAGGAAACTCAGATCAGACTGCGCACCGCGCAGTCTGATCTGAGTTTTCTGAACGCTTATGGTATTATATCCTTTTCGTGTGTGTTTCTCTCAATGTTTACATATATTGAACGGTATTGATACATTTATCGCGATATATTTGCAATAAACTATTCTGGTTGGCGTTTTAAATGGGGGTTTAATTGTTTATGCTTATAAACCATATAGACCTTGATTGACTCGTGAAACGAAATTGATATTATTGATATTCAGTTTCAACATGCTCAATGTGTCTTTATTATCCACTCCCCAACCAATAACCATTGGCGTAGCTCCCATTACGCAGTATACGCACGTGCGTAATAAAAATAGTAATACTCAAGGGAGCTCACCTAATGTGGTAAAAGTGATCTATCATACCACAAGGAACTGCTCTCAAAAGGAAAGAATTCGAGAATTCGCGCCCTCTGGGAGCAAATTCTTTCTTTTAAGAGAAGTTCCAATTTGAAAAGGGACAAAATTATCGAGAATCAATGCGTGATACAGTAGTCTCCCTTTGATGTGCGTAACTCTTTCAGCGTTCTGGCTACGCCACTGAATAACCACATCTCTATTCGCCACAGAGGAACGCACACACACACATGCACATACACACACATTCGCGCGCGTACAATGTAGTGTCTTGACTTAAGTATTTTCTAATGTTTGTTTGTTCTGTAATTCAAAATTCTCATATTCCTTATCTCCACTGTAACACTTAGATTTGAAATAATTTAATTGGACGTATGTGAAGGTATAGACAAGTTTTTGAAAGCTGGTCCTACTGGTTGCTTATCACGCACATTTAAAGATGGGTACTTCTCAAAATCCTAAGTTCAAGAATAATCTTGAATTCAACAGACAGAGCTAAAGGAACCCGTCGAGAGGGCCGGGTTTTACCCGTCACAGATAATCATGAGACATCCACTAACGAAAGTGAGCATTATAAAATAATATCGTTGACAACCGGAATTGCTTTAAGATATATAATTGGTTTGGAAATTCTTCTTTATTAACAAGGTGTGTCGGAACCTTAAAGGTAAATCCATCTGTAAAAGGGTGTGTCAGAATCATAAGGTAGTCTTTCTGTAACAAGGTGTGTCAGAACCATAAAGGGAAATTCCGCTGAAAAAAGGGTGTGTCAGAACCATAAAGGGAAATTCCGCTGAAAAAAGGGTGTTTCAGAACCATAAAGGGAAATTCTTCTGTAAAAGGGTTTGTCAGAACCATAAAGGGAAATTCTTCTGTAAAAAGGTGTGTCAGAACCATTAAGGGAAATTCTTCTGCAAAAAAGGTGTGTCAGAACCATAAAGGGAAATTCTTCTCTAAAAGGGTTTGTCAGAACCAGAAAGGGAAATTATTCTGTCAAAGGGTTTGTCAGAACCATAAAGGGAAAATCTTCTGTAAAAGGATATGTTAGAACCATAAAGGGAAATTCTTCTGCAAAAAAGGTGTGTCAGAACCATAAAGGGAAATTCTTCTGCAAAAAGGGTTTGTCAGAACCAGAAAGGGAAATTATTCTGTCAAAGGGTTTGTCAGAACCTTAAAGGGAAAATCTTCTGTAAAAGGATATGTCAGAACCATAAAGGGAAATTCTTCTGTCAAAGGGTTTGTCAGAACCACAAAGGGAAATTCTTCTGTAAAAGGGTGTGTCAGAACCATAAACTTAAGGAAAATTCTTCTGTAAAAAGGTGTGCCAGAACCATAAGTTATCAGAAAAATATGGCTCTTCCAAACATGTGCTTCGTAATCAGAACACACACACGCACGCACGTACCCACGCACGCTCGCACGCACGCACGCACACACACACACACACACACAGAGTAAAGTCATTCCTTGTCTCAATTTTAATCTTCGTAATAATTCGATCGGATGTCGATCATATCAGTCCGACTAAATTCTTTCTGATCAAACTCCCCAGCTGTGCTTATGTTTAGATGTATCCTACTGGAAGGGATACATGAAATGTTATTTTGGCTTGGCTCGATTCTTTAAGTCTCAGTCAAGAGCTATGGTCATGTCGAGACGGTCGGTTCACCTAACCACACTTTTTCCTCTCATGACCATAAACACACTAGGCATTTCCTTTCAAATGTTAGACGTGCAAATATCAAAATTTCATCTCTGTTTTGTCTTAGATATCAGGACACTAATCTACAAGGCGGCCCATGAGCTCACCCAGCTACATGTACATATATCACTGTATGCTTAATGAAGCTAAGTGGAAACTGTATACGTTTAACTATTTAATCCGTATTATCAATTGCATTATTGACATTAATTATTAAAAAATTAAACATTAAATTAAACATTGTAATTGAGACTGATCAATCAAAACCGGACTACTCGTAGTTACTCTCTGTGATTTCTTGAAAATTGGCTGTTTGTAAGGTTATCGCAAATTGTCTGTCCGCGTTCATCATTCAGGGCATCGGGAAAAGAAAGATGCTGGGTAGAGTTTGGCATCTATTGCTGTTCTAAGATTGTCCTCTACCTCAAAAGTAGACACATCTTATTGCACTCCATCACTCCATTTTAAAGGTACATATGCAGCGCCCAACTCAATATAAGCAAGATGTCTATTATTATTTACTCCAAGTGTGCGAACAGCTAACGCCCTTGCGAGACTGCACAACCTGCTCGCGCGAGCCTTTGCTGGTAGTAAGTACAATTTCATATCAACCAGTTTTGATTGTTTGCTCAAAGGATTCGAACTATTGACATTGCGACAATATAAATAATCAATGGTATAACTCTAACAGTGAATTTATCTCTGTATGGCTCATGTAAGACATCTTTTTCGATTGATATATCTTTTCCTACAAGTGTCGTCTGTTGTAATTTTTGCAAACAGTTTTGACCAAGCTCAGGCTCGACAAAACGTCGGGGCGGATCTGAATCGAAACTGTTTGACACCATGATGGTATACCTGAAATATATTTTCGAAAAAGTTGATATTGAAAACAATCAACAGACGACAAAAAAGCATACGAAATTACCCGGTAGGCAAAGAGATGTATTTCCACTAAAAAGCATGGTGAGATTATTTTTGTCAAAACAGATATGATGAGGTCTGTTCTGTCGAAAATTTGCGAGCACCGTTGCTCTAATGGTAGCGTGTCTGAGTCCTGCCCAAGAGGTAGAGGGTTAGAATCCCAACAGCGCCGTGCTGTTGTGTCCTTTAGCGAGACACGTTTTCTGCATCAAGAACATATTTGGCTTTCGACAATTATCATATCAGCGATACTTTGTCTTTAAATTCAGTTTCAGAGGCTGATATATAGACAGCCAGGCAGCAATGTCCCATTGAAATGAAATACTTGATAATCGTTACCACTTATGGGGTGTTGTGTACTATGATAACTCACTCACATACCCTAATAAAAATAACCTTTTTGGATTATTGCTATTCATTTAACGTTGAATCATAATTTTAACATTCATGGAGACACTTTTTTATGATTAATTGATTAATTCCTTTCATAAAAATACTCTTCAATGAAATTGTAACAAAGTTGGCGAAGTTTCTTTTACTCTTTATCTGCATGACCACTCAATTATAATTAATGAAGCGAAATGTATCATTTAAAATTGAAAGTATAACCTGCATGCAAATTTTATACTTAACCCTTTCAGTCCTGCAAATTAAAATGCTCTGAAGTTCCAAAATGAAACCGTTTGACAAATCTAAGAGATATTTTGTTCAAACCATTTTGCCCTCAAAGTGGCCAAAACTCCAAATGGAGTTTTGGCCACTCTGAGTGCAAAAAGGTTAAACAATTAGTCAGGCTATTCCAATTTTTAGACTTAATGCGTCCATGAGAGAATTTCTACATTCTACTACTAAACTGATTCGTTTCAAATTTGGAGTATTAATGACATGCGTATAATGCAAGACGTATACAATAAATCGGTTATACAGGTATTTACTGAATGTGTAGGTTTCAATAGCATAATACCAGCTAGTCTTTAATCAAAACTTCCCAATTTCTGACGACGACAAGTCAACCAAGTAAATAAAGATTATGTAAAGCAAATAGAAATCTTGAAGTTAATAAATGAAAATCCGTCTTATCTCTTTTTGAAACGAATACACCAGGTCATACATGTTAATTGATGCGACCCTCGAGCAAACCGGCCTTATAAATCTTTTGAGAATAGTTGATTTACTGTCTGCTCACTGACTTATTCTGCATTCGATTTGTGTTCGTATAAATTCCCACTCTTCCCACTCTAAAATATTTCTCTAATCAAAGCTGTCGACTCTGATTCTCTGTTATCCATCTCAGTAATTATATCACACTCGTATAAACGTTCACTCTAAATATGTTTCTGTAATTAAAACTGTCAACCATGATTCTCTGTTATCCATTTCAGTAATTATATCACACTCGTATAAACGTTCACTCTAAATATGTTTCTGTAATCATAAATTTATGTCAATTCTGATTCTCTGTTATCTCTATTTGTAATTTTAAAATATTCCCTCTGACTGTATAATTGTGTTTTTGTATAGGTCGACAGTGACTATGGTACAAGGGTCAGTTAATTAGTAACTAGCCTAACCTACTTCTGATCGAGATACATGTAGATAGTTTTTCTTTTATGAAATAAATCTCAAACACGATACGTTTCGACCTAAAGTTAAAAAAAACATATTATCTAATAATTTAACAAAAATATAACTACCATTGAAAGTGTGCTTAAATGACATGGAAATATGCAACACTACTATGTTCAAGAGTCATTTTCAAACGCCAAATAGCAAGCTTTTTACTTGAAATATGCCATAATTGAAGCCAATAGAATAGATTTTCATTTTTGAAAAATGAGAATAAGTTTTATTTCCTTTTACAACATTAAGAGCGTTCGAAATTAATATTAAAGTTTTCAGTACAAAAAAAAGAAATTTCACCTTTGAAACTTTGAGAATTCAGATATTTTAAGCCTTTCTATTTTGAAAAAAATGTACTTACAATTATATTCGGATATTAATTGATATATATTCCATAAATAGTTTTCAAAAGTTTTACCTTCTAGGAGCTTCCATCTACATCTGCATCTACATTGTACGTTGCTCCGTCACTTTTGACAATTATTCAATGGTTGACTTCATTATGGTAGCACTAGGAAAGATGAAAAACTAGAGAATATAGGCAGTTAGAAGTTATATACAGAATAACAAGAGTAAACAGGTATAATTTGATATAAAAAAAAAACAAGAATTCTATAGCATAAAAAAGACTTTGGTCTATTAAATATTCAGGTGAAATTCTTAATAAATTGAAGTCTAGAGGTTTTCTAGCGTCTGGTTTGTCTACATATGATTTCTCTACTCTCTATACTACATTGCCTCATAATCTAATCAAAGAAAAACTAACAGAATTAATTGAACAATTATTTAACAGAGAGGGCTCACTTTATTTGGCTTGTAATGATAAAAATGCCTTTTTTACTTCGGAACAACCTAAACGATATAAATTGTGGTCATGTCAGAAAATGTGTGATGCGCTCCATTATCTTTTGGACAATATATTTATTAGATTTGGCTCGAAATTACATAGACAAATTGTAGGTATTCCAATGGGTTGTATTTGTGCTCCTCTTGTTGCAGATTTGTTTTTATTTTGTATGAGAGGGACTTTATGTTGTCTCTGTCAGACAATAATCAAACTGATATTATTGAAGCTTTTAACTCAACCTCCAGATATTTAGATGACTTACTTAACATTGATAATCCTTATTTTGAATAAATGGTAGGTCAGATATATCCCACTGAACTTCAGTTAAATAAGGCAGATTCTTCTGATACTGAAGCTTCGTTTTTGGACTTGAACTCGTTAATAACAAATGGCATTGTTTCTTCTAAAATTTATGATAAACGAGATGATTTTAATTTTAATTTTGAAATAGTAAATTTCCCATTTCTTGATGGAAATGTTCCTCGCTCTCCTTCCTATGGTGTATATATTTCTCAGCTTATCCGTTTTGCTAGAGTGTGTTCTAATGTTGATGACTTCAACAACAGAAACTTATTTTTAACTGCTAAATTATTAAAACAAGGTTATAGATATCATAAAATTAGAAAAGCGTTTTCTAAATTCTACCATAGACACTCAGAGTTAATTGTTAAATACAACATTGGGTTAAAAACTCTTCTGCAACAAGGTATATCAGAACCTATATTTTATGGTGATTTAGTTTATAAATTCAAACGAATTGTTGGAAAACCTAATTTTAGTGATCAATTCAATAATATATTAAAACGTTATATAAGGGTTGGATATAACTTGGATACCATGCGACAGTCTGCATGCCTAGTTTTAAACCCAATCACGGTTTATAGCTATGGTTTCCTCTTTAATTGCACAACAGTTGGTCAGGCCTCAGACTCTATGACGGATCTGACGTAAAGTTTTAATCGGTGGGTTGGTGCCTGATGCTTATCTGTAGCTGGACCCAACGTGGCTCAACTTGAGGTTTTCTTTAGCTCTGACTATCTGTGAGTCACTAGCCCTTTTCTTTGTTTCATCATGATGTGTAAATTTAATTAGAATGTTTCTCCATGATGATACATTGCATTAGTTAGATGGCCTCCATGCGAGCTGAACATTTCTTGTACTTCAACAACAGCAGAATCTAGGGCGAAGATTTGGTACCAGTAAAATGCATTTAAGCCCCTCGGTGGCTTAGGCTGCTGTCCGTTCTAAGGCGGTGGTTCTGTTGTTGTTGACTTCTTGTTTATTGTTACTCCCCTTGTGGGAGTCTGTAATTGTTCTATGTTTTGTTGCACGTTGCTTTGTGTCCGTTCTAGTATTGCAATCATCTCGATGGGGAAGAGAGAGCTGGTTGCTTTGCTTAATTTGTCTTCCTCTTGTCCCGTGATGGTTGAGCGGCTCTTCCTCGCGGTGCCACAGGGTTGTCTACGGTTTGTTATTGTGGTATTTTCTGATCATACTCACTTACTTTTTTTTACAAATAAAAAGAGAGAAGGAGGAAAGTATTCCCCGTTGCCTTTGGCTCACAAGATAAAGACCACTCTGCCTTCTGTGGCGGTACCAGGGCCCTTACGTCCCTGACAGCACAGCTCCCCACCCCGTGAGTTTATAAGCAACGGGGCCCTACACACTGCTTAGAAGGATATGGGGGAGAACCCCTTCTTGAAAGATACCAACGAAGGGGCCTCAGCAACTGATGCTGGGAGGGAATTCCAAACTGGGATGGTGCGGGGGAGCTTAATTTATACGAGTCTGTACATGTAGATATCTGTCAGAACTGCTTTTAGTGGGATTGTCTGGTTCTTACTGTTGAGGAGGCAAGATAATCGTCAGCCCTTATGTCCACCAGGTCAATTATGATCTTGAACAGTAGAGTAGGCTGGATCTTTGTCCTCCTGGATTCGGAGAGCATCAAGCATCGTTAATAGGGTGCTGGTGTTTATGAAGCAGTTGGAAACATATCTTGCAGCCCTGCGTTGTTTCATCTCAATCTTTTGTATTAGCTCTTTCAAGTTGGGGTTCCACACAGATGCATAGTAATCCAGACTGGGCCTGACCATACCGATATAGGCATTTGTCTTGGTTTAGACACTGGTAGACTTTAAGTTTCGACGTACGAATCCAAGCATGCTGTTTCATTTCTTTGTGTTTCGGTCGATGTGCTTTTTTTCCATGATATGTTGACTAGAGATCTACGCCCAAGTACTTGGTGGTGTCTTGTATCTCAAGAGTATGTCCTTTTAGCTGATAGGGATAATTGAGGGGGGAGCGTGATCTGGTGACGCTCAGGGTACTGCACTTTTGGGGGTGAAATTCCATGCCCCACTTGTCTTCCCATTCTGCCAATCTGACAAGATCTTCTTGTAGTGCCTCTTGGTCTGCATGGTCTCTGATAGTGCGGTAGACGATACAATCGTCAGCAAACAGTCTGGTGTTAGATCCTATGTTTTTGGGAAGGTCGGAACAGTAACAGACAGAGCACTGAGTCTTGGTGGACCCCGCTGATCACTGGTACACTTTTCCATTCTAAACCATTGACAATTACCTTTTGAGATTTGTCTGTAAGAAAGGAGGATGCTATCCCGCTATGCAGGTGTCCTCTGATGCCGTAATGGTGGAGTTCCCATAGAAGTCGTTTGTGCAGAACTTGGTCCAACGCCTTAGAGAAGTTGAGGATCGCCATATCTGTTTGGTCACCTCTGTCAAGTGAAGATGATTAATCATTGATCAGGGTCACAAGCCGAGTTTCACAACTTCTCCTGGCCCGGAAGCCATGCTGGCAGTCAGAGAGAATTTGATGATGGTCCACGTGTTTCATTATGCTACTGGTGATGCTATGTTCAAGCATCTTGCAGCACAGGCAGGTCAGAGAGACTGGGCGATAATTGGCTGGGTCGTATCGCTGGCCTTTCCTGAAGACTGCAGAGACGTTAGCTTGCTTCCAATCCCTAGGCACACGTCCTGTCTGTAGCATCCTGTTAAAAACGATGGTCAGGATAGGGACAAGTTCCTCTGAGCATTCCCTAAGGATTTGGGCTGGTATCATGTCAGGTCCAGTTGCTTTCTGTGGGTTGCTTTTCTGTAGTAGCTTCTTAACTCCTTGTTCTGTGGCAGTGATATTGTCCATGTTAGGTAAAGAGGTTCTGTCCGGGTCTGGAGTGGCTGAACTTGGGTCCTCTAATGTTTAAACAGAATGATACTGGTGATTGAGTATGTTGGCCTTGTCTGTAGGTGAATTAAACAATCGTCCATTATCCTTCAGTGGCGCAATACCTGATTAATCTTTGCGGAGGGACTTGATAAAACTCCAGAACCTTTTCTGTCCAGGTTGGCATGCACTTAATCGTCAACCTCGATTCCAACATGTCGTTCTGGTGTCCTTAACTATGCATCACTTATGCTAGTTTTATGATTTTCTTGTCATTTTTATACCTTCCGTTCCATTGATGTATTATACATGCACACTTCATTTTTCGTACTAAAGATATTTATCAAATGGTAAAATGTACGCTCCAATTTCGACGGAAAACATTTATTTAACCCGATTACGTATGGGTAATTGACACATGTTTATACGGGTTATAATCAGCATGCACATAGGGATATGGTTTGCATGGCTATATAACTGCATGAGCATATCTAACGTATATGGTTCATTTACAAGATTTACACGGTTATAACACCATGAACATATAGAGATATGATTTTAACCAGATTTACATATTTATAACATCATGAGCATAGGGATATATATGACAAATTATAACCAGATTTACAAAATTATAACATCAAGAGCATAGAGAAATGACAAAATTTTACCTACCTCATTATGCAAATAAGAAAGCCGCATATGTTTTGCTGAAAATGACATCTGTTCAAGGATGCCTCTTCATTATTAAAATTTCAACCATACTACTCTGAAGACTCCAAGCCCTATATTAGCTTTTTCCTCCACCAGAAATGGCTTTTGGCGTCTGCTTTCTTGTCTGCTTATGTACTTAGCATATTCTGTAAACAAAATAAGCCACGATCAGAACGCAGCAGACGTAACAAGCTGGTGTCTTTTTCTGGAAAATATATTGGCACGGTAAGGGTTAAGTGTACTTATAATTTAATCATAAGTGATCATTATTGTTACACTTTCTTTTTTGTTCTTTGTAAGTTGGCAATCATTCGTTTACTCACACGCTAATATTATTATGTATTTGAATCCTAGCATTTTACATAAAAGAGAATCCAATTACTCTGATGAGTCTGCGGATCCTCACAGCCTCGCCAGAAAATCTTTATGCTATAAGTACACAGGGCTCGTAGGCAAGGGCTGGCCAATTAATTTTTGGTCTGAAAGGAATTCACAATCGTTTATTCTGTTTTCTTTCCACTCACATAAAAAGCAAAATGGAAGCAAGTAGACCTCCTCTGTGATTTATTGTTTTGTGGACAGTAGTTTGGCATACAAGTGTAATATATAATGTTTATAACTGTTTACAATTCTTTACAATGTGAAGAAATAAAACATTATGCAACAGAGTTGGTCCTCATCCAAGAAAAGGACCTTTCTACATATCAGGCTACCTTGAACCTTGGTAAACTATATTGCAAACAATATGGGCGCTGACGGGAGTTGTCTGGTCAGGTTTCATAGTGTTTGCTTGCTAGATCAAAAGTAATCTAGCTTGAGTGTATTTCAAGATAGACAGTAGACGTAAAACGCAGATGACATTTTCAGCACATGTTTTTCTCCGCAGTTTGTGATAAGAGAAGCATCATGACTGTTAGTTTTGAGGCTACCCGGCAGTGTCTGGCTAAGGGAAATCAGTGATAGAGTGCTTGACTCGAGGCCGATTGGTTGCGGGTTCGGGCCTCACCGGCGTCACTGCGTTGTGTCCTTGAGCAAGGCATATTAATCTTTGCTTTGTACTGGTTCAACTCAGAAAGACCCGTCCCCACATAACTGAAAATTTGTTGACTGGGCGTGAATAATTAATAAATTAGAACAAACTGACCCAACCCCCCTCGAACACGTTTATACCATTTGCAGTTGTTTTCCCTGTTCTGTCATATTCTTCCCTATAAGCCCCCTGAAAAACCTTTGCCAATGAAATATACACTGATCTCATCTGACCGACCATCCATATATCTTGAAATTACATGTGGCCACCAACAGAACAATCGAACCGAAAATGTATTTTAACCATATGAAAGGTTTAAAACACCAAGATATTAGCTCAGCTGCCATCAAGTTTATTAGTGTGGTAACCCTTCTGTCCAGATTAACGCGACCATGGCGACAGTCTACCATCGTGATTTGACGCAAATACAACGTGGAAAATAGCGTTAATCCCTAAAAAGAAAAACGCTTTACGTTTGATTCGTGTTTACTTACACAATGACACTTATTTTCAGCAAACAAATGTGAAATTGCTTTTTTATGTTTTGTTATGACTGGCGTAAACACTTGAAAACTGCTTTCAAATCTTTTGTCAATTCTGAGAGAGGTACTTTGAAATATGAATTTCATATCTTATGTAGAGCGTCACACGTTGAGACAATGTTTTCATCTATAATATCACGTTCATTAAATGTGCCCCGCCACCCATTAGCAAATTCGTGTCACAGTAAATGATTTCGGTTGCCAGATACATTTGTACTTGCCTCTAGAGGGTTTGACATAAGTGTAGCTTTGCATCAATTTTGTGAGATTATTAACCAGATCAGACACCGCATGTGTTACACTGAAATCTTCAAAATAAATCTGGTCATGTCCAGATTATGATAATATCTTAATCTTCCATAAAGGTCAGATTTATTTTCAAACTAATAACAATGGCAGAAAATGTTAAGCGGACGACCCTTTTCAAATCTGTGGATATTTCCTGGTCGTGGGTCTAGGAATACTTTTGAAAAAATAAATCGGTTTACGGTTCACAAAGCAGGTGTTTTATTTAAGTTTTCTATTTTGTTTAACCTATCTATCAAGATCTGTGTTTGGTGGCTACGTCAGCGAAGAAGTATAATTCTATGAACTTAGAACACATTTTCATACCCATTAATTCCTTCTTCGCTGATGTTACATTCGTCTGGTTCATGTGGTTTAGTACTTATATCAAATATGCATGAAAAAAAACCCTATTCCGGTACGAGGGGCGTTCAATATGTAATGAAAACAGCCCAGTAAATCCCAAAGTTTTATATTTACACACTTCATGATTACTTTCATTAAAAGGTATGTTTCTTGGCTAAATAAATGTAAAATTGCAGTTGTCCAGCTCTTTACCTAATTTACACAAGCCACTTTCAAGATAGGGTTCTGAAGTACACTGCGATATGTAATAAAACAATGTTTTCAAAAGCAGATAACTACATGAACGAGGGATGTTTTCAGTCTGCTTCTTCGTGTGGTAAATATCCAGATATTGGTGATTTATACCTGCATTTTTTTTATATTGCTTCATATTCTATGAAAAATTGTGGCTTCCATTTTGATTAAAATCTGCCTTGATGCAACATTTTCTGGCATTCCATTGACAGAGTCGCTTTTGCGTGAACAAATTCATAGCGAAAATGTATACGAAATCATTCGTATCATTTTTCTGGTCGTTTTGATGTTCATTTGCAAGGAATGTAGCCAATTTTGGAATTTCCATATTTAATCTCACTCATAAAGTACCCCCATGTAGGTCAATTGAAATAAGAAAATCACCTAAAAGAATGCCATCTCTGGCTTACACTGAAATGGATAAGACAAAATACCATGTTTCATCGATGTTTGCATTGGGATGCATTATTTGGACATTGTTACATGATTTAGATGTACATAATCTTGCTGGCTAATTTCAGACAGTAAAATTATAGGAAACGAAAATGGTATACCATTCAGATGAGATACCCCTAGATATTGGTTTTAGTTTAACTGGTCTGCTGCCTATGCACTGTATGTATTGAAACTTAGATACAATCAAAATTGTCCTTTCCTGGTACAAAGCCACAATTCTGATTTTCAAGAACCGTGCGTATTTTAGTGTGACGTCCATTGCTTTAAATGACATCAACGTAAGAGGGGTAACGCAATAAAACCGCTTGCATGAGAAATCGGTGCCGGTCAAAGTTTGTATCGTTATAGCAGATAAAGGGGAAATGAGTCAGAAAACTATGGATATGTGATTCATGCATGTTAAATGTTTGTTTCAGCATGCCTTTCTACCTTTGTTGAAATCAGTCTTTACAATTCGGAGAAAAATATATGCAGTGTATATTAGTGTGCTTTTTAAAACGTCTGTAACTTATTAAAATTGGTAAGATAAAATAATGTTTTATGTACCATTTTAACGGTGACGCTTTGATCTTTTATTTGGCATGACATAAAATCCTAACGCGTTTGTGAATGGAGTTATGAATGGGTTTTCATTAAATATTGACCCCCCCCCTCGTATGTGCAGCTATCTGGTCGGTCTAGAAGTTTAGTTTTGCCACTGAGTCTGCATTGACTTCCATTGTTTTTGCTACGAGCAGCAAATGCTCTTTAAAGAGACTGTGTCGAAGCACAGGTTCGTTATATGCCATAGCAGCAAAATTTTATATGTTTATATGGCATATGCCTGATCGGCCATTTATATATACTTTATAATACTTGACAATATTACGTCAATGACTTTCGGCGTTTTCCGTGCTCTAGTGCTATTCTAGTTCTTCTAACAACGTCGTTACCTTTCAACCATCTAGGCGTCTTTTATCCAGAGTTCGTTTTTCCTAAACCCTTCGACTTGCAATGTCTAAGGCCTTTCTCTCCAAACTCATTGTTTCCTTGTCACATTTCGCCATTCGTTCGTGCTCGTAGCTCCTTCTATCATTACACTGGCACCGTGTGTTGTGGCATAAGATATAATCAGGGTCTTCACTGTTTGCAGTTGTACCCGTTAACAGGTTTCCATGCCATAAAATGCATTTAGTTAAAAATCAACATACCTACAGCAATTATATCGTTATAATCTTGATAACAATTGACCCATTCACGTCAAATATAACCTGATATGCCCTCACATATTCTCAGAGTTGTTTATCAACCTAGTCCTTTCAGGGTTTCACTGCATTGTCATTTTGGAGCCCGTATGTGTATGCGCCAAACATGCTTTGCGGAGCTAAGACTAATCAGACTGGACAGATGCACAGTCTTATAAAGTCTTCGCAAGTCATTTTTGGTTTGGTTTTGCGTTGACTCGAATTACATGTACTCTTAATAGTAATAAAATATAGAAATTTTTGGACACGGATTTAATTGTTTATTTATTGTTTGCTAGACAATGATAAATAAAATATACATGGGTGATTGTACACAGAAGGGGGTTTAATATTCACAAACAGAAGAATTACTATCTTGTTCGTAAATAATGAGCGTTCTGTATTTATGCATAATGTGAAATTCAAACTTTGTATGGTTTTACATCTCAGTAACAATTTTCGATAACATCACGACGGTCAACTATCCTATATCATTGCCGTTTTAACGAGTTTAATACATTACAAATATATGTTGTTGTTTTTCTCATCGAGGGACATATGCAGACAGTGCAGATCCAGACCAGACGTCACTGAACGTTCTATAAAGATTTGAATAAAGCAATTAAGGCGACAAAGATCAGGAATCGATACAATCAAGTACCACACCTGACCAAGGATACCACATGGGAAAGTGACAAAAATACCATTTAACATCACAAACAATAGCCAAGAGGTTAGCCCTTTCCCAGCAGGTGTCCACAAACAGACGCAAAGCATGACAAACACAAGACACAAATAATACAAATGATCCACAAAAGAAGTACCGCCTTGGAACGGTCAGTAAAACTATCTTACTGGAGGACTTGAAACGGTTTCACGGCGCCAACCTCACCTATAGTTCGGATGTGGATCAAAACACATAGATGTTTGTTTTGCATGAAAGACCCAAAACTTATCCATGCATCATCTCCAAGAACATATAAATCAAGATATCAAAATGAGATAAAGCAGAGATAAGAACTCAACAGTACATAAAACCGAATACCAGAGCAAAAGAAATCCAACAGGTAAACCCCGGCGGGCCTGACAACAGTCAAAGCATCAGGCCCCTACTATCCCATCAATAGATAAGTCTTTAAGTCGATAAGTCTTAAAGTCGGACCTTTGAAAAAATTTACCAAGTAAGTCTAAATTGTGAATGGACTTGGAAAGTGAAGACTTCTTTTCTCTGTTTCATTATGTATGGATTGACTGTTTCTCTGTGATGATGCCGTCCATAAATGCGAGCTAAACATTTTTGTGTTTTAACACTAGCAGAATCTAGGACTAAGATTTGGCAAGTAAAATATATTTAAGCCTCAGTGGCGTAGGCTGCTGTCCGTTCTAAGGCGGTGGTTTTGTTGTTATTGATTCATGTTTTGTTGTGGTTCTCATTCTCTCATTGGGCTAGGAGTTTTGTGTCGGGTCCTTGTTTTGTAGTGTGGTTCTTGTTGTCCTTTCTAGGTAATCAGTCATCTTGCTGAGGAAGAGAGAGTTAATTGAGCCGCGACATGTGATTTCCAACAATGTGGTATTTTGACAAGTGCGGACTCAGACGAGCCTGCGCAGCCTCCATTTAAGCTTAGAAACTCCCAATGATGTTCAGTCAGTAGCTCAGCAATCATATAATATTCAAGCGACTAGCAAAGGCTATGATCAGACTGCGCATGTGCGCAGGCTGATCTAAGGCTTTGCTGGTCGCACACACCACATTGTTGGCAATCTCATGTCGCGGCTCAATTATGTTTGTTTTACATTAATTGTGTTGGGCTCTGTGCTCTGTGTCTCTTCCTCACGGTGCCGTGGGTTGATCTGCGGTCTGTAAACGTGGCATCATTTCCTTGCCCGACGTTATCAAACTGTTTTCATGCTCAACTCATCATGAAATTTATCATGCTCATAAATGATAAAATGCCAACAACAATTGTTGGCATTTTAACATTTATAAGCATGATTAATACAACAGCTTTGAGTTTGAAAGCAATTAAACTATTTGTTTTCAGCATTTTATTTTTTATGAGCTGTTGAAATTTTATGCTTAGTTGAGTTGAGCATGAAAAAAGCTTTATAACCGCGGGGTCTGGTTACATTTTGTTTTCTTTCTAAATTGGTTTAAGAGAGCACG
Source organism: Loripinus fragilis (assembly GCA_964019695.1). Taxonomy (NCBI): domain Eukaryota; kingdom Metazoa; phylum Mollusca; class Bivalvia; order Lucinida; family Lucinidae; genus Loripinus; species Loripinus fragilis. The sequence goes on from OZ026525.1 coordinate 80,430,112, forward strand.
AATTACCATTTCCTTATGAAACGGCTAAATTACAGAATAATTACGTTGACTTTGAGCTTGTTAAACTAGAATTTATTGATATTCTTATTATGTTTAATAATGCAGTATAACATTTTATTCCCTAAAATTACAGTGAGAACACAAAGAGAATGACATTACCGGTATTGGTTAGTTCAGTGTTTCTATGTTTCCTCTAGTTTAATGTATACAAGTGTTGATATAAGCACAAAAGATCGAAATTGCATTTTCTTTTGCTTTTAAGTTTACCCTTGGAGACGATAGGCAGGGACAGTTACTCACCAAAAGTATGCAGATTTTGATTCACTGTCACAGAGTCATAGCATACGGGATTTAAAGGCTTCTTTATGATCCCATGCAGAGGGTTCATAATCCCCTCATACTGAGGACAGATCTTCGATTTGCTTAGCAAAGTAATAAAAAAAGTATTGAGTATGATTAGGAAATACCACAATCGCAAACCGCAGACAAACCCATGTCACCGCGAGGAAGAGCCACACAACAATCACGAGAAACCAAGAAGTCAAATCAAGCAAAGCAACCAGCTCTCTCATCCCCATCAAGATGATTGCAAAACTAGAATGGACATAAAGTAACGCACAACAAAACATACAACAATTAAGACTCCCACTACGGGAGTAGCATTCAACAACAAATCAACAACAACAGAACTACCGCCTTAGAACGGACAGCAACCTAACGGGGGCTTAAATGCATTTTATTCGCCCTAGATTCAGCTGTTGTTGAAGTACAAAAAATGTTCAGCTCGCATGCGGGCCTTTTCACTATTACAATGTATCATCATGGAGAAACACTCTAATCAAATTAACACACCATGATGAAACAAAGAAAAGGGCTCACGACTCACAGATAGTCTGAGCTAAAGAAAACCTCTAGTTGAGCCACGGTGAGACCAGCTACAGATAAGCATCAGGCACCAACCCACCGATTAAAGCTTACGTCAGAGCCGTCATAGAGTCTGAGGCCTGACCCACCGTCGTGCAATTGAAGAGGAAACCATAGCTAGAAACCGTTATTGGGTTTAAAAGGTACATTAGGTCATAAAATTAGTGAGTGATATCACTTACAGGTCAAAAATATGTGCCTTTGAACTACTATTTTTGGACCGTCAGTGTAACAACTGCCTTGCACTATACATGAGCTGTGTCACGAGAAACCTTCTCCTCTGAGGTTGCAATCAAGTAAGGCTAAAATTTACTTGCTTAGCTACAGCGACAAGCTATAACATTTAGAATTCCATGTAGTCATGGTAGTAAGATTTACAGTAAAGATTCTAGACGTCGATAAAAAGCTTGCATATCTAACAAGTTTTGTTTTTGTTTTCATTTGCCATGAACATGCTTTCTAATGACATGGCTCAGATGAAAGCAATCAACCAATCAGTATAGAAGGGCAAATGGAATCATTAATTGCTCCCTGTCATGCAAAAACTAAAACCGCATCTATGTCACACATAGTACATCTATATATGTGCTAACAGAGGAAAAGCATCCCTCATCCAATTCTTTGTCAAACACAAAACTACCCTCCTCGAAGAGCAATTGTCCAGATCAGACATTATTAGACATGGACAGTCTTATCTTAAAACATTACTTCCCCAGATAATGGTTACCTCTATTTTTGCACAATAGGGCTTAATTAATGAAATAAAATTTGCACTGTATTGCATGTTAGATCTTAAACAAATGCAGACATGGATTTTAAACGAAGGAAGAGATCTTCTTTACCGTCGATTTTCAGGTAAATCTTTTGGAAATACATTTTGTATTTTTGTAAAGAAAAAAAGTTAGGTGCAGCTATTGCATTCATAAATCTAGCAAATATTTAGGGTAAAATTGCAATTATTTTCTTAGAACATCTGTTTTGTGTGCTCAAAAGAACCAACTCATTGAGACAGGTTCTTTTGAGTACCCACAACATATGTTTGGTTGAGAAAAAGTATTTTCAAATAAGGACTCTTATCTGAAGGCCTGAATCATGCTGGCGGCTCTATTAAGCATGCGAAAAATAATGTATAACAATACGAGTAAATGATCCAGGACATTTTTTCTGCGGTTGTTCTCTTCAAACGCGAGGCAATGATTTTCTTATATGACTCTTATATCTAATTGGTGTCGCAAGAAGTACTCGTGGTATCGTTAGAACATCTATAGATCAAATATCCATCTGTTTGTTAAGATAAAATCGCCAGTGCTAGCCCTGGTCCCGAAGTTAAAAAACTTTTTTCATGCTCAACTCGACTAAACACGAAATTTCAACTGCTCATAAAAACTAAGATACCGACAAATGAAGAAGTTTCTTGCTTTTAAGTCTCTAAGATGCTGTATTTATCGTGCTAACAAATGTTAAAATGCCAACAATTGTTGGCATTTTAACATTTATGAGCAGGATACATTTCCTGCTCAGCTAAGTTGAGCATGGAAAAAGTTTATACCCTCGGGGCCTGATTTCCAACACCATCGAAATCGAAGACATCTCAGTATATGGGGAATTACAAAAATGTCAAAAAGGGCGTTTTAAGAGGGTCTGGTATTCACTATTCATTAAATATTTAGCCCATTATTCATCTCATTAAAATTTTTGGTTATTCATTAAAATAAGACTAATTATTCATTAAAAGTAAGCAAGGTGGCAAAGAAATCTGATCATTCACTATTCATTAATTTTTTCTTTGATTTATTAAAAAATAGGATTATTCATTATTTTTAGGCCCTCAATATTCACTATTCGTTATTTTTTTGGCTCATTATTCACTATTCATTATAAAAAGGGCCATTATTCACTAATCATTATACCCCATCCAGACCTTCTTATAACAGGTCACTTTTCAGAAAACGCCCCTTGCTGATAGAAGGAATTTTCTGCAGTTGCTTGTGTTTGTATTTTCAGGGCTGGTCGCGGAGGTAGAAGGATGAAAGAACACACATATGGATGGTATCCATCCGCCAAGAATGTCTACGAGGACAGACGGATGGGCGCTCCAACGCCTTATCGTAAGTGTTTCGATTTGAAAACATCCAGACTCTATAACTTGTTTTTAGCACAGAAACCCCTCCGTAAAAAACGATCCCAAATTTGCACCCTTTACTCGGTCGCAAGTAGCGGGACAAAATATTGAACACAATAACGTGATAACTGCCAAAACACCATTGCTTAGGAAATTCATAGCACATTTTCTGATTTCTGGTGCTACCAGGAGAACTGGTACATCGACAATAATATACGAATTGCAGGGTTATTTCTGGTAGAATATAGATGGGCCATGAAAAGGGCCAATGGCATGCAAAAATCAAGATTTTGATGGGCCATTTGAATTTTTGATGGGCCATTTTGGAAAGACAGATGGGCCCAAGAAACCTAATATCCACCGTACAGCAAAATGAACACCAGATTTGAATAGCTTATGGATGAGACCCAGCCAAAAATGAAATCGGAATTACTTTATCGTTCATAGTTTTCTTATAAAATAGTTCGGGCCCATCCCAGAAATATCCCTGGGGTTGTATGAATAATGAGCCAGTGCATGAGATTTCCAACAATGTGGTATGTGCGACCAGCAAAGCCTTAGATCAGCCTGCGCATACGCGCAGACTGATCAGAGCCTTTGCTAATCGCTCGAGTATTCTATGATTGTTAAGCTACTGACTTAACACCATTTGGAGTTTCCAAGCTTAAAGGGAGACTGCAAGGCTCGTTTGAGTCTACACTTGTCAAAATGCCACATTGTTGGAAATCTCATGCCACGGCTCAATTGGTATTGACTATGCCTACCTGTGTTCTTGTGTCTCTTCTGCTTGGTACCCTAGGTTGATTTGTGACTTGTGAATAAGATATGGGGCACTATTTTGCAATGGATTTATTTTTCATAACTAACGTCCAATTGAAAACATGAAAAAAATGATGCATATGTGAATAGACTCCAGGGACTTTTCTGGTCAAGAATATGAATGGGCCATGAAAATGGGCCAATGGCCCATGTCCCATTTATTTGCATGCAAAAAGCAAGATTTTGATGGACCATTTGAAATTTTGATGGGCCATTATGAAAAATGATGGGCCCAAGAAACCTTAATATCCACCTTACTGCAAAATGAACACCCGATTTGAACAGCTTATGCATGGTCAGAGTTACTCTATCACTCATTGTTTTTTTTTTGTTTTTTTTTTATAAATTGGTTCAGGCCCATCCAAGAAATATCCACGAGACTCTAGTACACATTTATACTTTCTCTTTAAGTGATAAAGAATTTGAGAAGCCTAAACCAGGCCCCACGGTTATAAATCTTTTTCCATGCTCAACTCAATTGAGCATGAAATTTCAAATGTTCATAAACTAAAATGCAGAAAGATCAAGCGTTTTCTTGATTTAAAACTCTCAGCGGTTTTATTTATCTGCTAACAATTGTTGGTATTTTAGCATTTATGAAAAAGATAAATTGCATTTCTCATTTGACTGAATTTAGCTTGAAAAAAGTTTTATAGCCTCGGGGGCTGGTGTAGAGTTGGGATCTATACTTAAAGAACCAGTCCCTTATGATAAAAAAAAACACACCAACACTAGGCCTACTCAAACACTCTCTCTTTAAATATATAAATGTAAGCCACATCATGAGCAAAACAGGTTTTGCTGTATTCGAAAAACAAAGGAAAAGATCAGCCTGAGCTTTATTGAATCCAAGATTCTGTGCTGAGGAGATATAATTGCGGTAATTTGTGTGGGATAATCATTTTCTTATTCAATTTCAGAAATTGAAGCCATGTATAGGTTTCGTGACAGCCAATACTACCAACCTCCGATAACTCCTGCCGAACAGAAACCCAGACCATCTAGCCAGGCATCCACACAGCGCCCTGCAACATCACTGTCTCGTGCAAGTAAACAATCTGGAGCCAAAGAACCACTCACACTCCGTGCCAAAAGTGTGCCTATACATACACATTATAAACCGCCTCCAAAGCTCAACCTTCCGACGCCGCTGGAATGCTGGTCTACGCAGACCCCAGAACAGGAAGTTGCGTCACTTCCGGCCACACCACCACATCCACCATCAAGTAAACACGAGTCTATACGTAAATCCATAACTCCCAAAGCCACGCCTATTTCACTGCCCAAATCGGCTCCACCAATAGCAACGCCACCGCCTTCACAACCTGTTGTTCCAATGACACCAGTTAAAAGCCCCATTGTCATACCAAGCGCCCAACCGGGAGAGACTAAAGCACCTTCAACGGCTGGATCCGAGAAACATGTACGGGTACAAAGTGCAAAAGTGCGAAGAGAATCAGCAACAAGACCTCAGAGACCAGTAAAGTCTGCTGGTCCTGTCCGGGCTTCGCCAGGTCACATGTTTTCTCCACAACTTCAAACAGGCGAAGTCAGGGCGTCCCCAGTTCAAGCCACCACAACACGAGTATCACCCATGCCAGTAGAGAAAACATGTTTCGGCTTTGTTTGGCCTCAGCCAGACCCCTTCATCGAGGAGGAGGATATGATTAACAGAACGACCCCCTTGGCATTCAGTCCACTGCGTCCTAGCGTCCCAGCGTCACAAGGATCTATCAGACCAGCCAGCTCCCAACGAGTACCTTCTCGACCTTCAATTCCTAGTCCAGCAGAGAGACCACCATCATTTAAGAAATCTTCATTACGCCCTAAGGCACCCTCACCATATAGGATGGAGAGGACGCAGGAGGAAGATGAAGACGATTATGATATTTTCCGGGCGGAAACACCCGACTATGACACCGAGCTCCGGAAACATGGTTGGCTAATGGAAGTTCATGGGAATCCTCTGAATCTCAAGTGAGTACATTTGAGCCGTGACATGTGATTTCTAACAATGTGGCATTTTGACAAGACTCGGACTAGCCTGTGCAGCCTCCTTTTAAGCTAAGAAACTCCAAATGATGTTCAGTCAGTACCTTAACACTCGTAGAATATTCAAGCGACAAGCAAAGGCTCTGATCAGTCTGCGCGTATGCACAGGCTGGTCTGAGTCTTTGCTGGTCGCACATACCACATTGTTGGAAATCTCAAGTGAGTACATTTATTCTCGCTCAGATACAATTCCGCATGATTAACTCAGCCTACCTGCACATGTACGAACGTATTAAACATTCAATTTGCATCATTTAGTAGAAAGTTGCACTGAAATGCAACTATAGTGAATACATTAATTTATGCCTCTGTGTTCAACGTTACACTCTATGTATGCAGCGTCAAAATGATGAGGTCATCCCAGGGGTTTTGGGAAACATGGGAATAATGGCATTTATTTCAGGGGAACAAATGTCATATTTTGAGGGGAACAGGGGAACAAAGGCCAAATTTTGAGGGGAGCAGGGATATAAAGACAATATATGGGAACATAAGAAAAAAATGGATTTAGGGGGTACAGTGGAACAAGCCAATTTATTTCAGGGGAACAAGGGAACAGGTACCCCCTCCCCTGGGAGGGCCTCAATTATATCAATCAAATCTCAATATTCAAATTGCAAAATATTGTATAAATCTGTATATGGGCAGAAGATGCCATAATTGTAGGTTTTAGCCAAACAAATGCACTGTAAAACACGTGTAGGTTGAAGCCCTTTTGATGTAAACTTACACCTACTTTCTTACAAAATCAACTGAGGCAAACATTTCTCCAGTGATAAGTGTTAAACATTCTTCCTATAACATGCACGGATCCAGACGGGGTACAGGAGATCCGAACCCTCCTTTAAAGTCACAAGTTCTATAGTTTTCTATAGGAATAAGCAATTGGACCCCCTCCTAATGGAAAATGTTGGACCCCTGGAATCTTGGAAATTATAGTTGTCTTTCTGAAATAAAACTATTGGACCCCCTTTGGTAAAATAAGTTGAGGACTAAATAAATAAAAACTCTGTCGGAGCTTTTTTCTGTCAATGGTGCATGGACGAAAATCCTGGATCCGCGCATGTCTTATTGTGATCTTATCCGAACCAAGACAACTAAACAGAGCATAGCTTTTTGTGCAGTTGAAAGGTTACACCAACATTATCAGTTGCAGCTAAACTGTCACCAAATCCGGTGTAAAGTTATCAAATGAGAGATTTAAGATCAGAATGTACACTCGTGTAGTCTAATTTGGCACATCTGCTAATGTGACTCGCTCCGACAAAATCAAAAGCATCTTTTTGTGGTTCCATTGAATGAAGCATATCTTTAAGAATATTGCAAAACTATTTTGTAGAATAAATCCAAATTTAATATCAAAATAATTAGAAAAAAAACTTGTTTTTCTCTAAAACCCAAGACCCCTCCTCCCTCAATCTGGCGTTTAGACGAATGTTTTTTTCTAGTGATGGCAACTTAACTGTCAAAACATATTTTGATTTGATTGTATCATCTAAAAAAGCATCCTACCCTTAACAAAAGTCTTGTTAGTTCAAAGGAACCATAAAAATAGACACATGTGCGCCACATTAGCAGACATTTTTCTAAATGGTATAACAGCGGGGTTTATGAGATTGAGCGATAATCATTCTCATATTTGCGCCAAAAAATACTAAAAATTTACCCCTTTTGTTTAAAATTGATTCTTATTCACTCTGATCAATGAAATAATTGTGATTGATTGAGTTATCACTTGTAAAATTAATTCAGCTCAAAATCTAAGTTGCGCCAAATTAGCCTACAGCACAGCCTGCAGCATGGTAACTAACATATTACATATACAACTAAGCAACAAATGAGCAAATCACAGTAAAGCAAATAAAATTTAATGTAACCATGAAATAACACAATCACAGATAACAGACCAACCTGGCGCTATAACTAAGACAAACAAAACGCACACATAAAAACAAGATTACAACAAGAAAAGCAACCAGCTCTGCAACTTCGTCCACAGATGAAACAATTTCCAAACAAGAAACAACACAACAAAGATCTACATCACAAAGCTTTACCAAAATGCTGAATCTCAAACACAACCGAGAGTAACAACAAACAAAAAATGTCAGCAACAAAATCATCGCCTTGGAAAGACAACAGCGGTAGCTGCCAAGGGTGTTATCAATAAATTTTACTCACCAAACCAAACACCAACCAAGATTCATATTGCGTATTAATATAGCCGCATATAATATTTTAGCTCGCCTGTGAGGCTTCCTAGCATTATTATATATCATCACAGAAACATTCGACTCAAATCAAATTAACTAACTTTGGTGAAACAAAGAAAAGGGCTGGTAACCCTCATGCAACCAGAGCTAAAACAAACCCTTGTCAGTGACCTGATTACAAAGCTACAATAGACACAAACCACATAACATCACATAGCCACGAGAAACCCGGAAGGTATATTATTCTTTGGAAGCCTCGAGCAAAATTTCAAGATAGGATGTTGGGAAAACTCAGAACACACACACATGTTCTGAGTCTTACCACACCCGAGCGGCGCCCTACCCCCTAGGAAAAAGCCCTGTATCTCCCGCTTAAAACCCCTTAACAATAGGTCATCTAATGACAAATGGCCATCTTTTAGATATGGAGTTAAAAATTTTAAGAAGCAAACAAGTGAGATCTCTCATGGGATCATCAATCACAAAAGAACACGGACTCCTCGCCACCCGCTCCACAAAATTGCAACTGAAATAGAAAAATATAATTAAGGAGGCAAAACTTTATTTCCAAAAGCTTGCCCTAGGGAAAGCTAACTTCGTAGACTGATGTCCACTTCTTAGTTAACACCGCCTGCGAGCACATGTATACAAGAACTGGACGGAAGTGCAGAGTGGAACCTGGATGTTGTCACCACTTGATACATCAACTTACAGCTCACCGTTAGGGGGAGCGGCAAACTTAAACAAACGATAACAGAACACCTTGCCCTTCCGGGCGGAATAAAAAACTTACACTTTCAGGAACAGTGGGGGTGACACTGTGCAGACGAAATTGTCATGTCAATCCCCACAAGATTGAAACCTGTTTTAGAGCAATTCCAAAATTCAAACTAATTAATGCCCCACACCTTTACTTAACGCAGATAGGCGTAGGATAAGGGCAGGATACAGCCCCAATTCCTTTTTTGAAGCCAAAGTGGGTGCATAAAACTGGGTGTGCCGTGTGTACTATATATGCCTCGTGCGCAGGGACCGCGGCACACTAACACAATAACCAAATAATAATAATAAAACATCACATAGCACATATAAAGGTCTTATACGTAAACATAAACGGTAAGGGGGTCGTGGTTTAAATTAAAAATTAAACAATTGATCACAGCCAAACCTAATAGGAGAGTTAAATATTTACTGTCCAAGGCCCAGTTGTATAAACGTTTTGATTGGTTAATCGCCTGTTAAATTAACGGTCTGTTAAAAATTTCTGCAATCAAGTTTGACGTTACATTGTTACGTCAAATCTGATTGGTTGAAAATTAAACAGACCGTTAATTTAACAAGCGAATCACTTATCAAAAAGTTTATGCAACTGGGCCCTGATCTTTAAAAAGGGGAATGCGGTATTCTTTCCACTTTCTAATATACATAGAAAAAAGGTTTTAACAACGAGGACAGTTTAATGCAAATTCGATCACTATCTGATGCAGAATAAGATTTTTTTTGTTTTTTTTTGTTTGGTTTGATTCTTTACGTCCCATCAACAATCTTTCAGTTATATAGGGATGGGTCTTCCTGGGTTGAACCAGTGCTAAGCTAGGATTAATGTGTCTTGCTCAAGAACACAACACAGTGACGCCAGTGAGGTTCAACCGTCTCAAGATAACATGTATAAAGCATAAACAGGTAGTCTATTGTTGTCATCCAGATGCAATACAAACTATGTTCATGAAAACTTGTTCATTTCTACATGCTCATTTCATTGTAACAATTGAAAGTAATTGAGAATTAAGCTAAGCTTTGCTAATGGTGAAAAACTCTTTTATTGAAAAGATATTTGTGGGTGGACATTGGAATTACCTCTAAGAGGTGATTCAAATATGTATCAATAACATATGTTACTAAAATGAGGATATTTATGTTAACACTTAAACCAAGATTCATGTCCATTGTCTTTGCCTCTTTTGAACATCTCAAACTGACAAGTAGTATTAAAATACCTGTCACTGTACCACAAAATGTTAATATTTGCAGGACAGCTATATTCCCAAAATTAATTTAATTTATTTGTTTATCTGATAGTTGTGTGGGTGTAAATATTGTTTACACTTTAAGAACTTCTGATTTCCATTCCAGTCAGTCTGGTGGTTCAGTTTCATTTTACAACCACGCAACTAGCAAGTTAGCAATATACTCCCATGAAACATTTCAAAATAAGCTGGCAGAATTATAAAATAGGCAGTCTATTATTGTCATCCAGGTGCATGACAAACTACATAAAAAGTTGTTAACTGATACATACTCATTTCTTTGAATAAGTGAAAAATGTTGAGAATTGGTTTTAAAAACTTATGGTGAAAAAGTGATTTATTGAAAATACATATGTTGTAGAAACACATTGGAATTGCCTCATATAGGCAATTCCAATGTGTCCCTACAACATATGTTACTAAAAATAAGGTAGAAAACTAATTGGAAATTTACATTTGCCAAGTATCATCCCAAACTGCCAATCAGTATTAGAATACCTGTCACTCTACTGCAAATTGTTTATATTTGGATGACAGCTATATCTCCAAATTCAAGTTCATGAACTACAACTTTGCTAACCTGCTAGTTGCGTTGTTGTAATATTGATTCATGAAGCTGGCTTCAGGTTAGGTTTTATGCTTTTTAAAATGTTATGCCCGCCTAATACGTCAAGTAAGGTACATCGTATTTGAATTTTATTGCAGGAAAGTAGCAAGGCGTCTCCCATACACAGTAAAGGTCGACATACCAGAAACGGAAAGAGATCCACCTAAAGTCCACATGGAGAATAATGAGACATTTTTCTTGAACACAATTCCACGGCGACCAATGACCTTTGCTATTGACAAGGAGTGGATATCAGAAATGATACATGCCAAGCGAGTAGAATTCCAAAAGAAACATGGAATAAATTATAGATATAAGAACTTCAGCTTTGTATATTAATAATGTGTTCTAGGTTTAGATGTTATACCTGCTAGTGCAAAAGTGGAACATGCGAAAAGTGCCTACTTATAATCCATGGACATTCATGATATCATAATGTCATCTATATCTTCGATGGGGGTGTCGTATATGTGATCTGTTTGAGAAAACTCAAATCAACATACATATACTAATACATTACCTCAAGATGGTCTAATAATTTTAGTTTGCCGGACAAACAGACCACGTTCTGTTACTTGGAATCATCATTAGAAAGGATACACATTGTTTTTTTTTGTTTTGTTTTTTCAAATTTCGGATGCTACAACAATATATAGGCCTCAACCCTACACAATAACTGAGTCCTCAATTTCTCTTTGTTCAAAATTACCATCCTAGCAATAAGAATCTGTGGATTCGATGAGTCGATCTATTTGGGATTTTCAAATGAAAAATTCTGAAAAATACGAGAGACATTCAATCATTATTAATTCTAATGCAATTGCTTTTGTAACGCGACGTCTAGTTGGATAGCGTCAAAATTTGCGGCAGTATATCCTGCGATGTACTGTCCGAAATAGTTTGACGCCATTAATTACGTCACGTTTCGTTAGATGACTTACTGCTGTATGTGGCATGTAACGCTCAAAATTGAGATAAAACTCTAGAAGTGCATTAGAATGGGGATAACCATATTCAAAATTTTCATTTGGGGAGGTATATCGTTGGATATACGTTCGGAAGTCATGTTTTACAGCTCCGCTCACGCGTCGTCGTAAAACTAAATTTCCGACTACATATCCAACTATATACCTCCCCAAATGAAAATTTTGAATACAGTTATCCCCTAAATGAATGTCCCTCCTAAATTAGCATTTGTAAATAGAAGACCAATGCAATATATGATAAAAAAGCATTCTTCTACTGTTACAACCATTCATTGAATTGAGTGCAGAGAAACCAAAGAAGGCATCTGGAGTTTCTGGCCACAAATTGGTTACAAACAAAAAGTGTGTTATTGTAGTTAACGAATTGCCCTAGCGCCTTGTCATAAGCTTTGGACAGACTTTATCTCCTGGAATTATTTCATAAAACAAGATGATGAATGGAATTAAGGTACATTTTGTAACTCTAAATATAAGCTGCATGTTTTGAGGTGCTAGCTGGATATAGTAGGTGAATGTTTGAAATTGTATGATTTAGAAAGCTTGATAGCATTTACATGTAACGCTCTTTACAGTGTATTACATGACATAAAGCATAGTTTTGTGTAGGCTCAGTTGTAACAGCTTTTCCTGATTGATTTAACCTTTGTAGACCATGTCGATTTTGCTTTTGCAAATAGTGCAGTCCTCGATGGAATGCCGCAAAATGCGTCATTTCATATGGGTTTTTTATTGTTTGCAAAAGTAGGGTATAGTCGGGTAACTTCGGACATCAGGTAAATTCAGACATACATTTGCAAACAGTGGAAATCCAGATGAGCCGTCTCATCAGGATGATCACTGTTTGTTTGGTTAATTGGTTTTGATTCCAATAACTGGAATATGAAAGGAACAAGGTCGCTGTCCGTATTTAGTCGACTGTCCGAATTTACCCGACTTTGCCTTATCTGTTTAGTTGTTTCCAGTCTACAAAGGGTTAAAAAAGCATTGAACCATGACAGAGACTTATATAGTTCTAAGCATTTTACAAAGTGTTATATTTTAAAAGATTTTATTAGATTTTTCATATATTTTAGGAAAGTTTACTGTATAAACTGGAGGGTACTGCTAATTCACATTTGATCGATGCAAAGTATACTTTATTTCTGACTTCTAGCTACAATAGAACTTAAGCAACTGAAATGCTTTAGGAAATCGCAGATTGTATATGTAGTTTGAAACCCTTAAGAATCCGATATAAAAGAAATTAAAGGGTAGTCTTGTATTTACTTACTTAACCATGACAAAACTTTAAGGCTCTGTAAGGCTCAAATCATGATACTGGGGACATATATATATATATATATATATATATATATATATATATATATATATATATATATATATATATATATATATATATATATATATATATATATATATATATATATATATATATATATATATATATATATATATATATATATATATATATAACTTCTTAAATATATATATATACTAAAGGACTTTGAAAACGCATCACCCAGATTAAATCCTTTTTTTCACAAACCCTGATAATGTCGGCGAGATAATTATTATTGCATATCATAGTCTGACCATCTGTTAGTGTGTCCTAGAAAGTTAACGGTTGTAAATTTACTTTAAGGTATTGAAAATGTATCCGTTTTAAGACAGGGGTGGTCGATTTTGAAGGACACAAATTCAGCTGCAATTTAACACGCGTTAGTTTTGATACCTGACTCAACGAATTTGCGTCCTTTGCTTATTTCACGATTGCATATTCATCATTGAAGGATTAGAAATGAATTGACAGTTTGGTATGCTCAAAATAACACCCATTTAAAATTACCGACATACCCCACCCACCTTGATTACTATAGTCTAGTAATAAAATTCAACGTCTTGGGCCATTCAAAGTTTTGATTTCTTACCATCGGTTTTATTGGGAGAAGCTAAGGGCATACACAAATGACAGAATATTCATAAATTACGCTTGTACCACGTGTCCTTTGTATTGTGCAAGTGACGTTAACGTAAATTTTTAAGACGTTCTCGAATACATGGCAGCAGATCTCCTGCAACGATTTACATCAGAACGTCTTCCCCACATGCTATTCAGTGTATATAATCAATATCAGTAATGAAAGCTCGCATAAAGGTAACTAATGGAGACGTTTCTAAAAAGGAGCTTTAAATTGATGTTCAAATTTGACGTTTATTTTCGAAATTTTGAAGTTATCAATTACTTTTAATTAGAAAAAGTCTATAAACTCGTTTGGTAACATGGCATCATATACGCCACAGTTTAAACATAAAAATAATCAAAAAGCTTCATTTATTTACGCAGAAAGGTGGTGGATGCTTTATGTACCCATGTGACGTCATCAGCAGCGTCGCGTGATAGTGCAGTCAAATTAATGACTGATTCATACCAATTCTGGGTTGCACATTAAAACCTGCGAGTAACTTTTCAATCGATTATATGGTTTGCAAGAAAAGTGTAAAAATATGGTGATGCGTTTTCAAAGTCCTCTAGTATATGATATTATTTTGAGGAAACAATATAATTCTGGTCCAGGTTAAAACACTTTACATGCTCACCTCGCTTGAGTACGTGATTTGTTATCTTCAAAAATATCAAAATACAAACGAATGAGGCAATTTGCTTCATCAAAACAGTAGATGGCGTCTTTGTACTGTTTATAAATCTATTTAAAATGTATGGTTAGAAGAAATTAATGCTTTACTGAGTTCAGCATGTAAAAAGGGTTTTATAGCCTCGTGGTTAGATTTCTCCAAACTGTTTCAGCAGTAAGAAATGCATGTGTATTAATTGGTTGACAACTGATGGTGATTTAGTGTTATCTATACGCTTTAATTATTTCTTTAAGCTTTCAAAAAACATATGCTACGGGGCACTAAATGGAACTGTCTCAGGGAGACAGTTTTGAGGGACCACAAACTGTATTTTAGATGAGTGATGATTAATAGCCAAAGTTTGTTGGTAACAATATTGGACAATTTAACTCTATAAGCTCTGATAAACGTATATAGCTTTTTATATCAATTTTCACATGTTAAAGTAATATACTTAACAAGATTATAAGGAATAATGTGTGACTACTACTATTAATCATAATGATATTAATCAATCCATAACAAAATATTTTTTCTGACTCTGTATGTATATTGTTTGTTTATGCATACGGTCTAGGTATAAAAAAATCCATCTCTCAACTGAAATACTTTTTAACTGTGAATTTCATTTTCACTAAGAAAAAAAATGAGAAAAAACTTGCGATAAGACCTTATTATTTATTGTATTCTTTATTTTTTACCCGTAAAATAATAATATAATGGAATTAAAATTTGCATTGTGATACTTTATAAGCCAACTGAGAGCATGATGTCAGAATAATGTCAATCAACCTTATATTGTATATCATACAGATATTTTTTTAAATATTCTGATGCAGTTCAGTCCCAGGTCTAATCTGGGCCAAAACCTATAGACAAATACTGTTTTATGGTATTTGGTTATTAGTAGGTTAAGCTATTGAATTTGATGCAACATAAAAATGATGTTGCATTTCTATATTTGTGGCATCATTATGATGTCATGTGCCCAGTGGGAGATGTCAAAACTGTGATGCGTTTTATTGTTATTGTACAGTATGTGTAGATACATAATAATGTAAATATGTAGAATAAACAATTGTTATTCTCAAGTTGTGAAATTTTATTCTATTCTCTCAAAGCGCGCACCAGTCTTATTTTTCATCCTGCTAAAATGAGCAAGCCAATCAGTGGAGAGACAAGAGAGCCAAGTGGCCCTGTATCACTCACCTGAGTTTTGTTTAAGCATTTATTCTTAAACAAAGGTAGGTACTTTTAGAAACTGGTCATACCACTGGTAACCCCCCTCCCCCCTGTGATGGGGCTTTTGGTTCCAGAGCCATAATTCTGCAAAATATTTTTAATTCTGGTATGTCATTTCAGAGAAGATTTTTGAAGTTTTCCTTAGCAGCAATAGGACACACCCTTGTGACCATACATTCTGATGAATCAATTTCATTTTAGCTATTTGTTGTGAAGTCACCTCGTGATACTGAATAAACTGCAATGTACTGTAAATTTCTGTTGGGGATTTATTTTCTTGAACGCGAAGTTTCGCGAAAATAAAACCCTCGTGAAATGACAAGATCACTCTGTCGTTTACTGATACAGACAAATCATACTCTAGTCGCAATTTTAACGTAGCAAATATGTCTTTTAACGCTATTCGCGAAAATTTACAATTTTTAGATAGCAAAGAGTCTGAATATTGAGCTAGCAATGTACCTGTTGGTATGTACAGACGGATCAAAGGGCAAAATGAAAACAATATACCCCACTCCAAAGTTTACAGAGCTTATAATAAACGTTTATTAGATAGGTATAATGCTGTGTTGGATGATAATTACCTATTTTTTAGGGGGCCATTTTTTGCGCACCAACCTAATTTTTAAACAAACGTGGTAAAGTACAACTATGTGATGCTTCATTTCTAATACCAATGTACTTGGCATTGTGGTTTAAAACAAGGAAGTGTTTTTATATCGTCTCTAAATAAACCTATATAAAACCAGTGACCCAAGGTCGGGGCACCTTAGGTCCGTGAGCCATTATTTGAACAAACTTGATAGAATCCTACCGCAAACCAAAGATCAAAGCTCTAGGCCTTGTCGTTTCAGACAAGAAGATTGTTTATGTTTTCTCTACATAAAAGTAAGAGGGCAAAGATCAGGAATCGATACAATCAAGTACCACACCTGATCTGGGATACCACATGGAAAAGTGACAAACACACAACCATCACAAACGAGAGCCAAGAGGTCAGCCCTTTCCCAGCAGGTGACCACAAGGCATCAACAAACAGACACGTGCGAAAGCATAACAAACACACGGCAGAAATAACACAAATGATCCACAAAAGAAGCACCGCCTTGGAAAGGCCAGTAAAAGTAGTTCACTGGAGGGCTGAAACCGGTTTCACAGCGCACCAGCCTAAACCTTAGTTCAGATGTGGATCCAGACACATAGATGTTTGGTTTGCATGATAAACCCCTAACTTATCCATACATCATTTAGACACATAGATATGAAACCTATATCAGACATGTGATCTCAAGGGCGGGTTTTTTTTTGACCCCAGGGACATAATTTTGATTAAACTTGGTAGAGGTCAATAAAATGATGCTACATACCAAATACCAATGTTTCAGACAAGATTTTTTATTATGTTTCCCTGTATAGGTCTTATGCAGGGACAAAGCCATTTTTGGCCATAAACTTTGACTGGACAGGACCATAATTTTAACAAAGCTGGTAGATGTCCACAAGATTAATGCTTTATAATAGCAAATGGGCTTTAGGCCTTGTGGTTTGAGACCAGAAAAATTTTAAATTATTCATTTTGAGAATTTATTTTAAGTTCAAGTTGGCCTAGTTATGCAAGGTACTGGAACCATTTTATCAATTAATAGCATATATGGATCAATCCTGCTAAGTTTGATCAAAATCAAGTCAGTGGTTTAGGATGTCCTTTGAAGCAATCCATTGACGATACACAAGGGACAACTGACTACAGACAAGAGAAATCCAAGGATCAAAAAAGCTCACCTTGAGCCAGTGGCTCAGGTGAGCTAACAATGGACCATCTTGTATCAATCTTTATGGAAGTCTTCAAAGGGTTTATTGTTAAATACAACATTGGGGTAAACCCTCTTCTGCAACAAGGCATATCAGAACCTATTTTTAATGGTGATTTACTTTATAAATTCAAACGAATTGTTGGAAAACCTAATTCTGGTGATCAATTCAAAAAGATTATCAAATGTTATATAAAGGTAAGATCTAACTTGGATGTCATGCTACAGTCTGCATGCCCAGTGTTAAACCCAATCACGGTTTATAGCGATGGTTTCCTCTTTAATGGCAAGGCGGTGGGTCAGGCCTCAAGACTCTTTGACGGCGCTGATGTAAAGCTTTAATCAGTGGGTTGGTGCCTGATGCTTATCTGTAGCTGGACCCACCGTGGCTCAACATGAGGTTTTCTTTAGCTCTTACTATCTGTGAGTAGTGAGCCCTTTTCTTTGTTTCATCATAGTGTGTTCATTTGATTAGAATGTTTCTCCATGATACTACATGGAAATAGTTAGAAGGATTCTATGCGAGCTGAACATTTCTTGTACTTCAACAACAGCAGAATCTAGGGCGAAGATTTGGTACCAGTAAAATACATTTAAGCACCCGGTGGCTTAGACTGCTGTCCATTCTAAGGCAGTGGTTCTGTTGTTGTTAACTTATTGTTTATTGTTACTTCCATTGTGGGAGTCTGTAATTTTTCTATGTTTTGTTGTATGTTACTTTATGTCCATTCTAGTTTTGCAATCATCTTGATGAGGAAGAGAGAGTTGGTTGCTTTGCTTACTTTGTTTTCCTGGTGCCCTTGTGTGGCTCTTCCTCGCAGAGCCATGGGCTTGTCTGCAGTTTGTGATTGTGGTAGTTCCTGATCATACTCACTTACTATTTTTAATAAAAACAAAAAACAATCACCATCTCATATACTCTTTTTATTTACATTTCTTTAACAATTTCACAAAAACAACTTTAAAGATTTTTTACAGGTGGATCTAAATGCATGATGACCATCAATAACATATTGCCATTTTTTTCACAGCTAACCCTTGTCATGCTGATGAGTTTATGCAGGTACTTCACTCCTCCCCCATGTTCTATTCTGTTAACCAGTAACATTCCAGCTGTAAGCCTGTATTTACAAGCAGAATGGAAAACAGGGTAGATCCTGATCAGATGGCTTCATTGGAAGCCATCTGATTTGGAACTACCATGTTTTCATAAAAAGGATAAATCAGGGTTCAGCAGGACTAGAGTTTAAGTTAAGCAATATCACATCATATAAACGAGAGGATCTGACGGTACTGAATCGCTTACCTGATCTCCTTAGTAATGATAAAATGGGTAAAGATCAACTACATTTTATAATGAAACATATATTGTTTTATGGAGGTTTTGGCCATTTTGGTCAAGTGACATTAAACAATCTAAAGAATACTCCATCAAACAGCCCAGTGATTTCTGAGGAAAAGATGTTTAGATAGGTATGTGGCAGTCCAAATGAGTGGCATTGGATAAAAGGTCACAGGTCAACTTGACATTTGGTACTTATATAAAACCGAAAAAAAAAACAACGTTTTCTCATTAGGTTAAACATTTCTTGCAAGTCTTATGATTTCTGCCTAAACAGTTATAGAAAAATGAACATTTCAAGATTTTTCCCATGTAAATGCATTAGGAATCAAATTTGACCTTGCCATTAAGTAGGTAAAGCTCAACCTAGATTCATCATTTGTGCAAATGTGGTAGGGCCCACATCCCCCATGCTACATACCAAGTCCCAAGGCCATTGACCTTTTGGTTCCAGAGAAGATATTTAAAGGGTTTTTACCATATATGGGCGTGCTGGCCATCTTGGTCATGTGACCAGAACAATTGGTATAAATTTTGGCTAACCTATCATAAGGAGTCTTCATATGAAATTTGAGTTTAATTGGTCATGAAAGAAAATCCAGAGAAGCTAAGGCGAGTTGAGGCGATTGCAATGGCCAAGCAAAACTTAAGATAAGGGTTCAATTTGAGGACAGGTTTACGATAAGAAGATCACCAATACCGTGACATTGAACCAATGGACGTGTCCGAAGCAATATTGTTGCGTTTCTGGGCGTCTGGGCCATACAGCCGCAATTTACAAATTTCAGACTATTACAGTGCTCCCACTAGACACTATCCGATGTAACAGCTGCTATGTTACAATATGCCATCATGGTGCCCAGGTTCCCAGGAAATGGACTTAATTACTAACTGTAATTAACTCTTTGTGTTACCTGTGCTGTTGAGGCTACAAGCTTGTAACTGACAATACGTGTTAATGGTGCGTTTAACTATATGCTGCATGAATGAGTGTTGTCAACCACCAACTTCACTGCAAACATTGTCGCAACAACTTGTTTCACTTTCATCTGTTGTGCAAGTACAGAGCGTGTCTTGCATCGTTCTAAGGCTCGACAGAACACCCACAGAATTTAAGGCTTGGATTAAAGCTATAAATATGCTATGATAACTGGATGCGAATATGATAAGTTTAAGATGCTGGCTTTGCAGGCGGCAGAAGGTCCACTTAGCGATTATATCCATAAGTGGCTATCAGCCCACCAGGACCAGACATGGCTCCAGTTGCGAACAGATTAGCTAATTTCATACCGAGTTTTCCCGACTGGTTCCAATTAGCTCCAAGCTCTCTCGAATAGAATCTGGCCAATCAAAAAAACTTCCCAACAACGTGACGTATATTTAAATGAACAAAGCAGATACCCAATGTCGACAAGTGAAAACGTGCGAATTTATTCAGTTTTGGTTATATCAGGAACTTCTAAAGCTAGATTGACTTGATAGCTTGATGCCACATTGCAAATGATGTTTTTGACGAGTTTTTGAGTCATTCTTTAAATGGTGAAATGTTTACATAAACACCGACTCAGTCAGTTACACCGACTCAGTCAGAAACACCGGTGCTGTGACGTACTCAATAATGACGTCAGCCTGTTGACAACCACGGGTGCTATTTGAAAAACATAAAATTGGTTTTCGAGGTAAGAAAAAACATACAAAGAGGCTCTAAGTGGCTCTTTACAACTAACCCTCACTTCGTATGCAATATATACAAGCCTGTTTGCTTACAAAACAGAATTTCTTGTGTTGTTTTGATGCTGGCCTCCAGCAAATGGCTGCTCCGTCTCGTGGTAACAGAACAAATTTCACTTGGCTGAGGTAGTCATGTGATATAAGTACATGTGACTTGAGTCCGGATGAAAATCCGGAAAAGTACGCAAGGCCTATGAAATCAGCTATTACAAATGCGCTTCGCCGGAATAATAGACAAGAGTTATGCTCTTGGGCTGTTACGACGAATATGGCAGGAAAGAAATGAAAATGTTCAGATATACGCTGAGCAGTTACTCAACCTTGCGGAAGATGTGTTACAAGGAGACTGTCAGAACCCCGGGGAACTAGCACCCATCGAGTGACAGCTAGTTGGATTCTTTACTGACGGCCTTTTTATGACTATCTCAAAATTAAGGTCATGAAAGAAATCCAGAGAAGTTAAGGCCAGCCGTGGCCATTGCAATGGTCAAGCAAAACTTTAGAAAACGATTCAATTTGAGGACAGGAAGAAAATTAGATCACGAATACCTTGACATTGAACCAATGGACGTGTCCGCAGCGAGGCCACAATATTGTCCATTCCTAGGCGTCTGGGCAATACAGCCGCAATTAACAAATTCCAGACTCTACCAGTCTCCCACTGAATACCATAGGATGTAACATCAGCTATGTTACAATATGCTGTCATGGTGCCCAGGTTCCCAGGATATGGACTTTATAACTAACTGTTATTAACACTTTGTGTTACTGTGCTGTTGAGGCTACAAGCATGTAATCAAAAATTATTGTTCATGGTTCGTTTAACTATATGCTGCATGAATGAGTGTTGTCAACCACCAACTTCACTGCAAACATTGTCGCAACAACTTGTTTCACTTTCATCTGTTGTGCAAGCACAGAGCGTGTCTTGCATCATTCCAAGGTTCGACAGAACACCCACAGAATTTAAGGCTTGGATTAAAGCTATAAATATGCTATGATAACCAGATGCGACGACGATAAGTTTAAGATGCTGGCTTAGCAGATGGCAGATAGTCCACCTAGCGATTATATCCATGGGTGGCTATCAGCCTACCAGGACCAGACGTGGCTCCAGTTGTGAACAGAGTTACAATCGCGCTAGCCAAAGTAATAGACAAGAGTTATGCTCTTGGGCTGTTACGCCGAATCAGGCAGGAAAGAAATGAAAATGTTCAGATATACGCTGAGCAGCTACTCAAACCTGCGGAATACATGTTACAAGGAGAGTTTCAGATCCCCACAACGCTAGTGCCCATCGAGCAACAGCTAGATGGATTCTTTACTTTAGGATTATCTCAAAATCAAGGTCATGAAAGAAAATCCAGAGAAGCTTAGGCGAGCTGTGGCCATTGCGATGACGGAGCAAATCTTTAAAAAATGGTTCAATTTGACGCAAGGTAGACAATTAGAAGATCACAAATACCATGACATTGAACCAATGGACGTGTCTGCTGCGAGGCCACAATATTGTCGCGTTTGTAGGCATCTGGGCCATACAGCCGCAAATTACAAATTCAAAATTCCAGACTAATCCAGTGTTCCCACTGAACACAATCGGATGTAACAGTGGCTATGTTACACTTTGCCGTCATGGTGCCTAGGTTCCCTGGATATGGACTTTATTACTAATTGTAATTAATTCGTGTTACCTGTGCTGTTGATGCTACAAGCATGTAACTGAAAAATATTGCTCATGGTGCGTTTAACTATATGCTGCGCAGAGGAGAGTTGTCAAATATTCCAACTTTGCTGCAAACATTGTCGCAAACACTTGTTTCACTTTAATCTGTTTTGCAAGCATAGAGCATGTCTTGCATCGTTACAAGGTTCGACAGAACACCCACAAAATTTAAAGCTTGGATAAAAGCTATAAATATGAATGATAACCAGATGCGACGGGGATAAGTTAAAGATGCTGGCTTTATCTGCCGTCTGCTTTGCAGACTGCAGAAGGTCCACTTAGCGATTATATCCATAGGTGGCTATCAGCCCACCAGTTCCAGACGTGGCTCCAACTGTGAGGAGAATTACAATCCTGCTTCGCCAATGTAGTAGGCAAGAGTTATGCTCTTGAGCTGTTATGCCGAATCAGGCAGGAAAGAAATGAAAACGTTCAGCAGTTACTAAACCTTGCGGAAGACGTGTTCCAAGGAGAGGGTCAGAACCCCGAGGAGCTAGCGCCCATGGAGAGACAGCTAGTTGGATTCTTTATTGATGGACTTTTTTATGATTATCCCAAAATTAAGGTCGTGAGAGAAAATCCAGAGAAGCTAAAGTGAGCCATGGCCATTGCAATGGCCGAGCAAAACTTTAGAAAACGGTTCAATTTGAGGACAGGTAGACAATTAGAAGATCATGAATACCCTTGAACTTGAACTAATGGACGGGTCAGCAGGGATGCCATAATATTGTCTCGTTTGTAGGCGTCTGGGCCATACAGCCGCAAATTACAAATTCCAGCCTATTCCAGTGCTCCCACTGAACACGATTGGATGTAACAGCAGCTATGTTACAGTATGCAGTAATGGTGCCAAGGTTCCCAGGACATAGACTTAATTACTAACTGTAACTCGTGTTACCTGTGCTGTTGATGCTACAAGCATGCAACTGAAAATTATTGTTCATGGTGTGTTTAACAATATGCTGCGCAGAGGAGTGTTGTCAAATATTCCAACTTTGCTGAAAACATTGTTGCAACAACTTGCTTCACTTTCATCTGTTGTGCAAGCACAGAGTGTGTATTGCATCGTTCCAAGGTTCAACAGAACACCTACAAAATTTAAGGTTTAAATTAAAGCTATAAATATGGTATGATAACCAGATGCTACGGTGATAAGTTAAAGATGCTGGCTTTGTCTGCCTTCTGCTTTGTAGACTGCAGAGGGTCCACTTAGCGATTATATCTATAGGTGGCTATCAGCCCACCAGTTCCAGGCGTGGCTCCAGTTGTGAAGAGAGTTACAATCATGCTTCGCCGAATTAATAGACAAGAGTTATGCTCTTGAGCTGTTACACTAAATCAGGCAGGACAAAAAATGAAAATGTTCAGATATACCCTGAGCGGTTACTCAACCTTGCGAAAGACACATTCCAAGGAGAGGGTCAGAACCCCACGGAGCTAGCCCCCATTAAGTGACAACTAGTTGGATTCTTTACTGATGGCCTTTTTTATGATTATCTCAAAATTAAGGTCATGAGAGAAAATCCAGAGAAGCTAAGGCAAGCGGTGGCCATTGCAATGGCCCAGCAAAACTTTAGAAAACAGTTCAATTTGAGGACAGGTAGACAATTAGAAGATCACGAATACCGTGACATTGAACCAATGGATGTGTCCACAGCGAGGCCACAATAGTGTCGCAATTGTAGGCGTCAGGGCCATACAGCCGCAAATTGCAAATTCCAGTGCTCCCACTGAACTTGATTGGATATAACAGTCGCTATGTTACAAAATTCTGTCATGGTGCCCAGCTTCCCAGGAAATGGACTTAATTACTAACTGTCATTAACTCTTAGTGATACCTGTACAGCTGAGGCTACAAGTATGTAACTAAAAATTATTGTTCTTGGTGCATTTAACTATATGCTGCGCAGACGAGAGTTGTCAAATATTCCAACTTTGCTGCAAACATTGTCGCAACAACTTGTTTCACTTTCATCTGTTGTGCAAGTACAGAGTGTGTCTTGCATCGTTCCAAGGTTCAACAGAACACCCACAAAATAAATATGTTATGATAACTGGATGCGACTACGATAAGTTAAAGATGCTGGTTTTGCAGACTGCAGACAGTCCACTTAGCGATTACATCCATAGGTGACAATCAGCCCACTAGGACCAGACTTGGCTCTAGTTGTGACATAGTTACAATCGCACTTAGACAAGAGACAAGCTCTTGGGCTGTTATGCCAAATCAGGCAGGAAAGAAATGAAAATGTTCAGATATACGCTGAGGCGTTAAACAACCTTGCGGAAAACATGCTACAAGGAGAGGGTCAGAACCCCGCGAAGCTAGCGCCCATCGAGCCACAGCTATATGGATACTTTACTGATGGCCTTATTTATGCTTATCTCAAAATTAAGGCCATAAAAGAAAATCCAGAGAAGCTAAGGCGAGCAGTTGGCATTGCAATGGCCGAGCAAAACTTTAGAAAATGGCTCAATTTGAGGACAGGTAGACAATTAGAATATCATGAATACCATGACATTGAACCAATGGACGTGTCCGCAGCAAGGCCACAATATTGTCACGTTTGTAGGTGTTGGGGCCATACAGTCACAAATTGCAGGGCCCCTAGACCCGGGGCCAACCCTGGGAAAAATGTTGCAGTGATACAAAGGGCACGTTGCTGACTTTGTAATAGAGTTGGACATCTTAAGGCTGACTGCCAATTTTAACAGCCGTTTGTGAGACCACCAAACATGTCTCATGCTAGAGTAGCATCCAAGGCATCAAACTAGGATGCCCTCTGCATTTTTGGGACAGTGTGAGGGGCATGAAAACACGGAAAACTGCAACCTATTCTACCTCAGCAGCTGGCAACTTTAGTTCATGTTTAATCACATTAGAAAATAGAAAGTACCTTCGTTTATTAGACAGTGGGGCAGAAATGAGTCTGTGCCACCATTAGAAAAATATTAGTTTGCAATCTGTTACAGGCCAATCACTCAAAGTTGATGGTTGTGCAACTTTGACCTTTAAAATAGCAGGAATTAAGGTAGAGCACACTTTTGTTGTAGTGCCCAAACTTATTAGAAACATTATTTTGGGGAGAGATTTCCTCCAACAAAATTAAGTAAGATTGTATTTTGATTTGAATAAAATGAGAATTAGAAATAATTATGTTGATTTAGAGGAGGACTCTCACATTGCTTCTTTGGTCCATTTAAAACAAAAAGTTGTGGTGAAACCAAAAACAATGGTTGTTTGTCCTGCAAAGTTAAATCACAATTTTCAGATAAAAGAATCTTCCAAAATTCAAATATCTGCAGTTGACCGAGGGTTTCTTGCTAATGAACCTGGTATGCTAGTTGCCAATGCCCTTGCTGATTCAACTCAAGCTAGAAACATTTCACTTATGCTCATAACCAATACTGATAAATTCATGAGGCTGTGACTTGCATATGTTGTAGCAAGGGCGGATCTAGTGCCCCAACAGTTAGTAAAATCATTAAACATGGAAGTTGCTAGCGTGGAGCAAACAGAGAAATCAGACTTTGTTTGTCTACTTATGATTTTTCTACTCTTTACACTACTTTACCTCATAATTTAATTAAAGATAAACTTATTGATCTTATTGAAAGTACCTTCCAGAGAGAAGGCTCTCCTTACCTTGCATGTAGTGACAGAATTGCATTTTTTACTTCAGAAAAACCTAAAAAATATCATGCATGGTCGTGTCAAAATGTATGCGATGCGCTGACCTTTTTGTTGGACAACATTTTTATTCGATTTGGCAACAAGCTCTATAGACAAGTTGTTGGGATTCCTATGGGCACTAATAGTGCTCCCCTGGTTGCAGATTTATTCCTGTTTTGTTATGAAAGGGACTTTATGATGTCTCTTTCTGATGATAAGCAGGCTGATGTTATTGATGCGTTTAACACTACTTCCAGATATTTGGACGATATTTTAAATATTAATAATGTTTATTTTGACAATATGGTTAGTCTAATATACCCTTCAGAGCTCCAACTTAATAAAGCCAATGCCTCTGATACCGAAGCCGCATTTTTAGACTTGCATTTGTCAATTTCTAATGATATTGTTTCTACCAAAATTTATGACAAACGTGACGACTTTAATTTTGAAATTGTCAATTTCCCATTTTTAGATGGTGATGTTCCTCGTTCTACATCCTATGGAGTCTATATCTCTCAACTCATTCGTTTTGCTAGAGCATCTAGCTATGTTGCTGACTTCAACACTCGCAATAAATTGTTAACTCAGAAACTTCTTAAACAAGGCTATCGGTATCATAAACTTCGCAAAACATTTTCAAAAATTTTTAGACGATACTATGATTTGATTTCTAAATTCCAAGTTGGACTTAAATCTCTCTTGCGCCAAGGACTTTCGGAACCTGATTTCTATGGTGACTTGGTGTATAAGTTAAAGAAGATTGTTGGCTCTAATAATTTTTCAGCGCAGTTCATTAAAATAATTTCCCATTATAAAAAGATTGGCTATAACATTAATGTATTGCAACAGACTGCATGCTTGGTAGTCAACCCAATCACGGTTGGCAACTTTGCTTTCCTCTTTAATTGCACGCCGGTGGGTCGGACTTCAGACTCTATGATGGTTCCGACTTAAAGACTTATCTATTGATGAGATGGTAGGGGCCTGATGCTTTGGCTGTTTGTCGGGCCCACCGGGGTTTACCTGTTGGATTTCTTTTGCTCCGGTATTCAGTTTAATTTACTGTTGAGTCCTTATCCTTGCTTTATCTCCTTGTTATATCTTGATTTATATGTTTTAGGAGATGATGCATTGATAAGTTAGGGGTCTTTCATGCAAACCAAATATCTATGTGTCTTGATCCACATCTGAATTAAGGGTGAGGTTGGCGCCGTTAAACCGGTTTAAACCCTCCAGTAAAAGTATTTTTACTGACCGTTCCAAGGCGGTGCTTCTTTTGTGGATCGTTTTTGTTAGTTATGCTTCATGTTGGTGTGTGTTGTAACGTCGTGTCTGTTCTTTGTAGCCTTGTGGTCACCTGCTGGGAAAGGGCTGACCTCTTGGCTATAGTGTGTGTGTTGTGTTATGTCTATAATTTAACTGTTAGTTTGTCACTTTCCCAAGTGTTTCCTGGTCCACATCAGAATTAAGGGTGAGGTTGGCGCCGTGAAACTGGTTTAAGCCCTCCAGTAAAATATTTTACTGACCGTTCCAAGGCGGTACTTCTTTTGTGGATCTTTTATGTTTTTGTTCTGTCTTGTGTTTGCTATGTTTTGTGCGCGTCTGTTTATATGTGCTTTGTGGTCACCTGCTGGGAAAGGGCTGACCTCTTGGCTCTCGTTTGTGGTGTCTTCTGTGAGTTTGTCACTTTCCCATTGGTATCCTGGGTCAGGTGTGGTACTTGATTGTATCGATTCCTGATCTTTGCACCATTACTTACTTTTGTCTGAAATAGACATGCCGCTGGAATCCAACTGTGACTTTATTGCGGCAAAAGACAAAGAACTTGGGTTCACTGATACAAAGCAGATGCACATTCAGTTGAATGATCCAACCCCCATCTGCCTGAGGCCCTATCGTATCCCAATGAATAATAGAACAATTATTGATAAATCTATAGATGAGATGTTGTAATTATACGTAGATCACATTCTAGCTTTGCCTTACCTGTAGTTATTATTAATAAGAAGGGAGGCACGAAAGGTTTTGTGTTGGCTTTAGAAAACTAAACAAAGCAACCAGAACTGATTTCATACCCACTGCCATATTGATGATATGTCAGCCCTATTGTCTGGAGCTAAGTATTTTACCATGTTAGACCTAACAAGTGGGTACTGGCAGGTCAAAGAGGAGGACAAGAAGAAGACAGCCTTCACTGTGCCCCATCGAGGTTTATTTGAGTTCAATTGCATGCCGTTAGGTTTGGTAAATGCACCTGGGGTATTCTATTCCAATCTCTGATGGCTGAATGCTTGACCCAATAAAATCGCTTTGCAGTGGCTTATCTTGATGATATACTTATATTTTCCCCCACAAAAGAAGCCCATATTGACCATATAAATCAGGTATTTGAGAGGTTACTTCACCACCGTTTAAGGCTTATATTGAAAAAATGTTCCTTCTTTAAAACAGAGACTAAGTACCTTGGATTTGTTATCTTAAGAGATGGGGTAAGCCCAGAACCTGAGCGAGTTTCAGCTATGAGATCAATGTTCCCACCCACTAATGTTAGGGAAGTAAGGTCTTTGGTTGGTGTATTCTCCTATTACCTTAGGCTTATCCCGAATTTTTCAGCAATAGCCGCACTTATCATAGAACTAACCAAAAAGTACTCACATTTTAATATCTTAAAGACAGCCTATCACTGAAAGATACCCTGGCTTATCCTGATAACTCCAAGCCATATATTCTTTATGTAAGTGCAACTTAAGATTGTGTTGGAGTGTGTCTTACACAACCTGATGAGACGTTAAAGCCCCCTTAGAGAACCCCTATTTCAAGAATTAGAACTGTCCCTTTATAACACACCTCATTATAACATAGATTTTGGTACAACACAGTCATGCTTGTGGTTCCCAGACTTTTTACCATGGAATTTACAAGAGAATTATAAGAAAATGACAATCAATATATCACATTATTTACTTATAATGGTAAAATAGGCTTAACGGGTATCAAACTATGATGTTTTAAATGATTTTTCATCTTTTCAGAACCTTTGCTTTTTGTTAGAATCAAACGTTTTAATTTCCAATGTAGACATATACCCTTTACATGCCCGTGACATCAAATTTAACATCAATCCACTGATGCCTAACCAGATTACCTTTTTACTGGCGGACACAAAAAAGGTAAATTTCAAGATCCACATACAAGTTGATTACATCAAATTAAATGTTTCATGCTCATTCAAAGTGGAGCATCATACTTAAGTCTGTGCAAAACTTTTGTTGAGCAGTATATGTTGTGTGTACTCAAAAGAACCATCTCAATAAGAAGGTTCTTTTGGGAACATGTTTAGACCAATGTATACTGGAAACCGCTCAACAGGTTCTTTGTCAAACAGTGAAGACACAGATGAAATGTCGCAGAATGGGGCATTTCATCTGTGTCTGCACTGTTTGGTTTGTCGTCAAATAGCCTTAAGCTAATGTTGTCTATTGTAGGTAGCCGAAGTAAAATAAAGTTTATTGTAAAGAAAATAATAAAGGCCATTTCACATATACTTTAATAGTCCGATACCGAACTGAAACCAAACCAAAAAAATAGAAAGCCTTAAAGACTATTAGTGCTTTCACATATAAACCGAAACCGAACTGAAAACATGCAAAAATTGATTTTTTTTTTTTTTTTTTTTTGGGGGGGGGGGGGGGGGGTTCTGCTACCTATTTCAGCAAATATGACAGGTTTACACAGCATAATTTTAATAACACTTGCACATACACAACCACGTGTGTTGTATATAATTAAGTTATCATGGAAGCCATTGATGGATTGTCCAGCCAGACAATAGTGAGATTATTTTACAAGTTCAAGACTACAGGCTACCGACTTTGGTGGGACAAAGCCCAAATGCGGTGACATGGAATAATATCAGGAAGTCTGTAAAATTACCAGGTTTGTACCAAATTATACATGCATTTTCTTAGATTTCATCCACGGATTTGGTTCATATGTGAAAGGTCTGCCAAAAACCAATTGCATCAATTTAGTTTTAGTTCCGATTCAGTGTATATGTGAAACGGTCCCAAAACTCAGGGGCTGCAGTACATCCTAATGTGGAATCTCTAACCCCTGACCAGGCCTCCAGATAAGAGAGCGTATTGGATAACTATTTCTTTATTTCTCATCTAAAACAATTGTTGTGGGTACTCAAAAGAACCGTCTCAATGAGACGGTTCTTTTGAGCACCCAAAACATATGTTTAAATTGATGGGTAACAAAACAATTACAGTTTTCCGCTCATAAAATTTCCTCATCTGGACCTAACCCCCGACCCCTTGTTATGTATAATGAACTATCCCAGGCTTATTGTATCAAACCAGATGGAAGAGTTCATTAGCATACATAGCATTAATTTCCCATCAACAATGGGTTTACCGGTATATATAAATATCATTGCACAGCCCCTGATATAAATGTAGTACTAAAATAATAAATATATCTAACTTTATGTACAAGTGGAGGGTGGGTGGTGGGATATTCAATATGGTTATTATTTACTAACTAATTAAGCTCAGCCCATGGGATACTGGCACTTATCACATATGGTAAAACCTGTCTTAAGCGGCCACTCAAAAATAGACAAAAAATGATCTTAATGAATAATGGTAGCTAAATGAAGGTCAAAAGTATTGCAGAATGCTCCCTTTGAGCACTCTGCAATTTTTTTGATCTGCATTAAGGGATAATTGGTCTTGAAAACCAAGTTTTGGTTGTCTTTTTGAGTGGCCGCTTAAGACAGGTTTTACTGTATTTGGGACACTATTTGCCGCGTTATCATGCCCGACACCAGATGTTGATCATTAGATGACTTCAGATGTATAAAAGTGGCGTGACGTAATGCAAAGTTTACTTCAATCCTATGTTTACTTACATTTTGTATGTCAAACGCTTTAAAATAGTGATTTAGAATATGTGATAACCAGATTATCTCACAGGGATATTGCCCTACAGATTATCGCCCTACTCATCCAAAACCTATGTTTGGGTTCCTCAAAAGAACAGTCTCAAACATAGGTTAAGACTGCTAGAAAAGAAAAATTCACAATATTACTATTGCTTTTTTGGCTTATTTAGACCTATGTATTATGTAAAATCATGTTTCAAATGTATTTATCTTAATAATAGCCCATGTTTTAATAATAACCCATCCCCTGGTTATGGCGATTTTATGGATGATTTTTGAAAATTTTAAGGTTTCTAATATGGGCCCACTGCAAAATAAATGGATAAAAAATGAGACTAGGTTATGAAGTAAATTTCAGAATTTGTTGCTTGGTGACCTAACATATGGGTCCATTTTTATCCTGGTTTCCAATGAAATGGTAAATACAGAGAATCACAAAGTCACTAGGTTAATTTTCACTGTCTTTTGTTTCCCAATGATCACTGATGCTAAGAAACCAGGTTTCATGGTGGCTTTTTATACATGTAAACAAGAACTGATGTTTTGTGAGTAAATTTAGAATTTCCAAATGTCATAGCCCCTAATAAAGGCCCACCCCCTCTTTGTAAAATAGGAATGATTTTAATAAAAGCCTGGGCTATTATTAAGATAAATAGGGTATCCATTGAGGCTAAATGTCTTTAGTTTTTTATTCTTGTTTTTAGAGGTGATGAGTCTTGCAATGCTATACACATTTGCAGATTATTCTGAGCTTGCCATAGGTGAAAGTTCAAAATTTCAAAAATTTTGAAATTCAAATCTTAAAACTTGCTGTATGCCTACAAAGTGTTACAAATTTCAAGTTTAAATGGTGTATTGCCCAAAGATGAACTGAAAATAGCTCAGAGAAGCTATTAAAATCTGTCTAACTCAGCATTTTGAGGCTGACTTTCTATGGAAAGTCAGTCTCAAAATCGCAAATTCAGGAAGAATCTTGAAAACTTTCACCCATGAAAGTGCTGAGCAGACTACATGATATGAGCCAAAATCCCATTTGCTGACTCTTATAAACATTAAAATATTAGGCCTTTTTACAATTTTAGAAAAGACTTTAAAGCTGCATACTCTGTAACTATGAACATTTTTCGAAAAAAAATATTTTCTTTTTAAATCATTTGCAAAAGTAGAATAAAGTTATGTTGTCACAATAAATCTAATTTCTACAGTTGAAAACTGCATGAAGAAGTGAATTATCTTATAAAAACAGATGTATTTTCTCTTGTTTGTAATTATTTGCGTCCCTCCAATAATTCTAGACAGTTGATTTTTAACATAAATGCTGTTGTTTTGGCACTAATAATTTGTTAATTATTACGAAAAAGGTAATATGTATACCTGAATTTTAGTATTTTTACTGTGTTCTTGAAAAATAGAAACATTATTTTTAAAATGAAAATATCAAAAGTTACAGATTATGCAGCTTTAAATTCTTTAACAAAAATTACATGTTTCTTATAAAATGAAAACAATAATTGTAGTATCAGTGAAAGAACCTCAAGACTCTTCCATTATACGAGAGTGTCAATGGGGTTTACTGAATAGCAAAATATGGCCCTAAAATTTAACGATTAGCGAATTTTGCCCCTAAAATTTACTGATTAGCAAATTTTTAGGGTTAATTTTACCAAATAGCAGAATGAGAGGTGCTAGTGATTTGCAAATTTTGGCCAAAAAATATAATTATTAGCAATTTTTGGGCCAAAAAATTACCAAACAGCAGACTGACTCATTTTAACGTTTATCGAATTGAAAAAAGTTATTCCACTTCGTTTTTACAGTAAACCTTTACTGATTAGCAATTTTTGGGGCTAATTTTTACCAATTAGTGATTTTTGGACCTAATTTTACTCACAGATTACTGATTTTGGGGCCAAAATTTTTACTGATCAGCCGTTTTTTGAGCCAAAATATTTACTGATCAGCGATTTTTTTGTCTAAATTTTACTGATTTGTGATTGTTGGGCCCAAAATTTACTGATTAGCAATTTCAGAGGTACCCTATTGAGACCCTCATATACCCACAACATTTTTTTATTGAAATGTAAATACAAATTGGTACTGTTTTAATCTAAAAAATAAGCACATCTTGTGCATCAGTTTTTTTTATACAATTCAATGCCCTCTTTTGAAAAAAGTATAGATCCAGATCAGCTGGCTCCAACAGAAGCCAGCTGATCAGGATCCACACTGTTTGTCATCCACATATTGCTGAAGAAATCACACTACTAAATTGACTAGAAATCAGATGTTCTTAAAGTGGAAACAACTCATAAAATAAAGAACTCTGCGTGCACATGTGTGCTAATTCCGTTTAATACTTTAATTTAGAGTCTAGAGATTCCGAAAAAAAAAATAAAGGCTCAGCAAGCCTCGCATTTTATCTCTTTTCCTTAACTCATTTAATAAATTCAATAAAACACTTGCACTTATGTAAGATCCTCTATTTATCAGATCATCAGAAACAATCAAACAAGAGAATGGTAAGGTCCTGGCGAGTCCCCAGAGTTTAAACCTACCTTGAATCCTTGTATCTCAAGGTAATTCAAATTCTATTGAAAGTAAAGTCTAATGCACTTGCAAATGCAACGCCATGTCTGATTGGATAATGTCATACATTTGCGACAGTGAAACACTGTCGCAAATCCAATACCATTACGTAACTTTGCTTTTCATTGGTTGACAAGTGAATATATGCAGCTGGAAAGCAGTTTTATGCAACTAGCAGCCGCCGGATGCAGGCGCAACAGAGGATATTTTCATTGTCTTTTTGAAGGGAAAATGCTATTTGTGCATTAGAATGACGATAACCATATTCAAAATTTCCATTTGGGGAGGTATATTGTCGGATATACGTTCAGAAATCATTTGGAAATCACGCTTTACGGCTCCGCTTAAAGCTAAATTTCCAATTGTTTATCTGACGATATACCTTCCCGAATGAAATTTTGAATACAGTTATCCCCTACTTTGAGATTCGTCAGATCAGACTTAATTTTGGAGAAAAAAATCAGAAGACAAAAACAAATGCATGAAAAACTAGCCAGCATGCAAAGAGTTAAACATCAGACTGTAGAATAGACTTGTTTACATGTAATGGTAAGTATGGTGAGTTGTTAAAAGTTTGCATGCTAGGTAATTTTTCAGGTTTTTGTTGTCGTCTGCTGACTGTTTTCAAAATTAACTTTTGCTCAGGAACACTATCAGAGTACCAAATACTTTGGATCCAGTTCAGTACTAATGTAATCAGGGTTTCCACAGAAATTCAAAAACACAATTCCATGATTTTTCCATGATTTTCTATGATCAACAATGTAATTTCCATGACTATTTACTGCATGGCCTCAAAGCTTTTAGCAGCATCTTCACCATGCTTGTAGACCATGCATGCATTTTGAAATAATTAAAACTTGAAACCACCGGTAGCTAGAAAACTAGCTGTCGGACACAAAAGTGTCCGACAGCTAGTTTTCTGGCTACTGGTGGTTTCATCAAATAATTTCACAAAATTCCATGTTTTTTCCATGATTATTCAGGTTTTTTCAAATTCCATGATTTTTCCATGCATGGAACTTTATTTAGTGATTTTCCAGGTTTTCCCTGATTTGCAGAGCTTGAGGGACCCTGTGTAATGACAGTTCTGATCTGGGTCCAAAGTGTTTGTAAAGGTTATCAGTTGACAGCAAAAGTTGCTGCTAGAATCCAAATTTTTAGCATAAATAAAATAGGTCCTATTAACCTAAAGGTTCACTCATATATCTAACCCTTAACAAGTTTAGGGATAAAATTGAAGCTCTTAGGTATCATGAAGTCAAAAACAATGAAAATTTCACTTTTTGCATCACACAGTTCTAGTGACAGCCCAAACAGTTTCTGGTTGGCCCGATCTGAGTCGGGCATATCCTTCAGCAGCCATCCTGCTATATTGTTTCACTTTTGACACACATTTTGATGTATAGAGATCTATGTTGTTTTGGCAGTGACTACCGGAATCGTCTCTGTCATTTGTTGTCGATCAATGTCTGTTGCCTTAATATCAAGCCTCTGGCTATTTTTAGAACTTGCTTCGCATCATGACGCTCCGCCATTTCTGAAACCAAAAATAAATACAGTTAAACGTTGAAACTTTGAACTTCGATTTGAACAAATTAGGTAGATTTTGTTTGATTTGATTCTTAACGTCTCATCAACAATCTTTCAGTTATATAGGGACGGGTCTTCCTGGGTTGAACCAGTACTAAGCTAGAATAAATGTGTCTTGCTAAAGGACCACAATGCAGTGACGCTGGTGAGGCTCGAACCTGCTGCCCTTCGGTCTCGAGTTAAGCACTCTACTACTGAGCCACTGCGCTCCCATTAAAAATTGGTTAAATGTCCAATAGGTGATGCTAAATACCAAATGTCAAGTCTTTAGGCCTTGTGGTTTCAGATAAAAAGATTTTTTAATGTTTTCCCTATATAAGCCTATGAAAAATATGTGATCGTGGCCTATGTAAAACGTAACTCCCAGAGCTGGCTCATTTTTGGGTCCCAGGGGCACTATTTGAACAAACTTGGTAGAGGTCCACTT
Organism: Loripinus fragilis; assembly: GCA_964019695.1. Lineage (NCBI taxonomy): Eukaryota > Metazoa > Mollusca > Bivalvia > Lucinida > Lucinidae > Loripinus > Loripinus fragilis. Next base: position 80,465,575 of record OZ026525.1, read on the forward strand.
GATGTTAACGGACAACGCACGAAGACCGAAAAACTCACCTTGTCAATATGTGACAGCTCAACTAAAAATTAGCATAAAATTGCGAAACAATTTTGCTGATAATTTTGCTAAGAATTTTTCTAATAATATATAATTAATTATAATATTAAATATAATTATTATATTAATAATAATGAATAATTATATACTGATTTTTGTCTCCATTCACAGGGCTATTTCTTTTAGAAATTAGGAAATTGCAAGTACTTTTCAAGGTCCGAGTGATTCTCAAGCATATATCAAGGCAAATTTAATTTTGAAGGACTTTTCAAGAAAGCCTTTCATATTCTAGTCGGAAATGCACTTTAATATATATAAATTACCTCTCCAGCATATTTTCAAGTGCACTTCGGTAAAATTTAGTCAACATTTTCAGGACAAAAAATATTGGAGGGATAAGAGTTATTGCCCTTGTGATGAGTACTGTAATCTTATTGACTAGCCCAACACAACATTATCATATTTTGCTTACCATTAAAGAACTTAATAATATCGGTGAAGTCCATGTTATTATCTAGGATAATATCCCGGTAGTATTCAACCAATGCCAGAGCTATAAATAGGACAAAGTTGGCTGAACTGATGTGCTTAGCTGCCCATATCGTCTCCCAGACCAGGAATATATCATCATACACCAGCTCTACAATATAGAAGATTATTAAAATTTTGTAATCGAGAAACCCCTAAACGAGCACTTTTGCAAACAGTGAAGATCCTTATGAAAATCAGGATCTACACTGTTTGAAAAGGTAAAACAAGACATTCAGACAAAAAAATACATTAAAAAAAATTAGATCCTACCATCCCTAGATATGTACAATGGACTATCCCAAGTTATTGTGTCAAACCAGAAGGTTAGGGAGCGCAGTGGCTCAGTGGTAGAGTGCTTGACTTGAGACTGAGGGGCTGCGGGTTCGAGCTTCACTGGTGTCACTGCCTTGTGTCTTTGAGCAAGACACATTAATCATTGCTTAGTACTGGTTCAACCCAGGAAGACCCATCCCGACATAACCGAAAAACTGTTGACTGAGACTTTTGTTTGTTTGATTTGATTCTTTACAACCCATCAACAATCTTTCAGTTAACCAGGGACGGGTCTTCCTGGGTTGAACCTGTACTAAGCTAGGATAAATGTGTCTTTCTAAAGGACCACAATGCAGTGACGTCGGTTTGACTGAGAGGTAAAGAATCAAATCAAATAAAGAAATCAAACAAGAAGGAAGAATCTATTAGTATATAAAGGGTTAAATAGCTACACTGCATGGATTTCTTGACTCCAGAACATCAGGTTTACTCTCAGGTCAGCTAGCTGTATTAAGCTGAAGTCAAATGTAATATATAATGTATCTCGGACCCAGTATACCCGGACAGGTCACTGACATACAGATAAATGTATGTATTGGAAACCGAGGTACCCTGTTTAGCTATTTTTAGCACTTTTAGCCCAAAATGGTCAGAAATCAACCTAAAGAGATGATAAAATGTCAATTTTATTTAATCTTACTTGTAATATTTCAACTTTGCATACCGGGAATAACTTCGTATAATCTTGGGTATGTTCAGGATAAATTTTATTGGCTGTAGTACTTTTAAAAAGCACTAAAACAAAGCCACGACAACATAACTATGTATTTCCGTCAGTGTCCAGTCCGTTTATACTTGGATCTGAGAATGTATGAAAGCAGAAACAAAGGCACAACAATGGCCCAGACGATCCTGCACATCAGCGCAGTCGGATCAGAACCTTTGGTATTCCTTATCTGGAAAGTACAATAGTCCAACTAGCTCCTTGCAAAATTTCAATATTCTAGCTAGTCTTTGTAGTTGAGCAGGCTGGTTGATGCCTTATTTGGTCAGAAACCCCAAAAACCAGATTTTGTTGTATGCAAACAACAAAGGCACAGACCAGCCTGAGCATCCTCGCAGTCTGATCAGAACCTTTGTTTTTCTCTATCTGTAAAGTACAAAAGTCCAACTGGCTCCATGCAAAATTTCAATAATAATATTCTAGCTAGTCTTTGTAGCTGAGCAGGCTGATTTTGGCCTTATTTGGTCAGAAACCTTAAATGCAGGTTTTCTCACATTGAGGCCTATATGAGGGTTATATACCCTCTGCTGCATGCTTTTAGTTTGTTCTTTATGTCCCAATCAACAATTTTTCAGTCATGTCAGAATGATGTCTTCCTGGCTAAAACCAGTACTAAGCAGTGGATCAAGTGGTTTGCTCAAGGACACAACATAGTGACTCCATTGGCGGTGAGACTCAAATCAGCAGCCCTTCGACCCCCAGACTAAAGCTCTACCAATTGAATCACTCTCTGCTGCATGTCAATGGTGTAGTTTTAATTTTCAACAAGCAAATTCAGAGAATTTATGTCACCTGCCACTTAATGGTTGTCTTTAATATATGAGCTATCATGAAACAAGTAAGTTAAACTGACTAAGTACACAAATCAGAAAAACCCTAATGTGAGAATTTTATCCTAAGCACATTCATTATCTTGATAGTAATAAACACCTAAAATGGGACTAAAATCAATTTGTGAAAAAAATAAATAAAAAAAATATAATGAGGATTATATCCAAAACATATGCACATCTTCAGACATTGACTAAAACATATGTAAAGTTTCAAAAACAATTGACATAAAACTGCCAGAGGAGTAGCGCACACAAGATACCTAGTATCAATTCACTTTATTCGGAAAAATGATTATGTTCATTTTGTAAAACAAGTAACAAAAACATTCTGAAAAACAATCTGAGGATCATATCCAAATAAAATGCACATCTTCAGACCATGACCTAAACACCTGTAAAGTTTCAAAGGAATTGGAGCAAAACTGTAGGAGGAGTTGCATACACAAGACACCTAGTATCTATTTACTTCAGCCAGAAAAATGACTAAGTTCATTTTGTGAAAAAAGTGACAAAAATAATCTGAGGATTAAATCCAAACAATATGCACATCTCCAGACCAAGAACTAAACACCTGTAAAGTTTCAAAGAAATCCAAGTAAAACTGTAGGAGGTGATGCATACACAAGGTACCTACTACTTGAAGGAGGACGGAATTTTGGAAGGACAGAATGCCAAATACTATGTCCCCTCGCTTATTTTTGAAAAGGCGGGGAAAAAAATGAAGGTGAAAATATAACTTTTTGATATACAGAACAGTGCAGTCCTTTTATAACACATCTTGTTTATAATAAAAAAAAATGTATGTATCACAGTCATGTTGTGGCTCCAAAAACATTTTAAAATGAAATTTTACAAAGGAATAATAGGAAACACTTTCCTATGATTCCTTGAGTAAAATTGCCCCTTTATATAACACAGGCCTCCAGATAAGAGTGCGTATTGGATAATTATTTTCTTTCTCATTCAAAACATATGTTGCGGGTACTCAAAGAACTGTTTCTTTCTCATTCAAACATATGTTGTGGGTACTCAAAAGAACAGTCTCAATGAGACGGTTCCTTTGAGCACCTAAAACACATGTTAAAATTGATGGGTAAGAAAATAATTTAAATTTTGCTCAAATAAAATTTCCTTATCTGGACCTATGTAACATGGTCCATAATTATGGACTCCAAACTAAGCATAATAAAGGGACTGCACTGTATATTTAACTAATCTTTTCCAGCAATCCATTGATTTGTACAGAATAAAAAGCAGCTATTACCTCTTTTGAAGTCCAGTAAGAACCATCTGTAGCAGAAGTAAAAATGTGTGTAGTCTCCATGGTGATGCATGTGTTCAAATAATTCTGAATCCAATATCTACAAGGAAATATATATAGTCAGGCCTTAAGTAACAGAAAAATAATTTTCTTATTTCTCAACCAAAACATATGTTGTGGGTACTCAAAAGAACCGTCTCAATGAGACGTCTCAATGAGACGGTTCTTTTGAGCACCCAAAACATATGCTAAAAATTATGGGTAAGAAAGTATTTACAATTTTACCCTGATTTTTTTGTTTACAAATCTAAACCTGTGATATTACAAAAACTAGAGGACCTGACGGTTCTGAAGCGCTCACCTGTTACCCTTAATAATGTTAAAATAGGTCAAGATCAACAATAATGAAACATATTTTGTTTTATGGGCATTGCTCCCATTTTGGTCAAGTGACCTAAAACAATCTAATGAATACTCCATCAAACGGCCCAGTGATTTCTTGGGAAAAGATGTTTAGATAGGTATGTGGCGGTCCAAATGAGTGGCCTTGGACAAAAAGTCACAGGTCAGCTTGACATTTGGTACTTTTTTAAAACCATTGTCTCATTAGGTTAAACATTTCTTGCAAGAATTATGATTTTGGCCTGAGTAGTTATAGAAAAATGAACATTTCAAGATTTGTCGGATATAAATGCATTAGGAATAAAATTTGACCTTGCCATAAAGTAGGTCAAGGTCAACCTAGATTCATCATTTGTGCAAATCTAGTTGGGCCCACATCTCCAATGCTACATACCAAGTCCATTGGCTTTTTGGTTTCAGAGAAGAAGATATTTAAAGGGTTTTTACCATATATGGGTGTGGTGGCTATCTTGGTCATGTGACCAGTACAATTAATATGAGCGCCGTCACGCAAAAAGGGTGCTTAACGTAATCGATGACGTTATGAGAAAATGACGTTCAAAGTTGACGCTAATTTCCGCGCCGAATTTGTTCAAAACATCTGCGCTCGCTATTAAACCATTGACACCATTCGTAGTTTGTTTTTAGTTTTCTCCCTTTGAAGGCCTCTCCTATCCCATTTTGATTACATTGACGACGGCTAAACAAGTGAAATCTTTTGTAAACATGAAAAAAAAGACTTGTTTGGTAAACAAAACGATTGTCAAAAAGCGGTCAGTATAAATAAGCGAACCGTTGAAAGGTTACCCAAATTACTTGTAAAACTCTCAATCGAAACTAGGCCTAGAAGCTTCAGCTTGAAGAAAATTTAAAAAAAAAACACCCTCTCTGATTTCGCAGTCATATCAGTATTATTGTGAAAACGGGACCTGGGTTGATGAAGAAGATGGGGTTGGCGAAGAATATCGGAAGAAATCCTTGGTCATTATTTATAAGAAACATTCCCCCTTTTTTAAATGCAACCAACCAACCAGTGCGATCACTGAGTCTGATGTCCTCTGATCATCACTGATCACTTGTGATCATTCGTCATCACAAATTTAAAAACGCCTAGTATGTTGTACTTGGAGCTTTTAACCGTCTTACCCGAGTTGTAAGATCTGAAGAGCCCAGAAGCCCTGCTCAAGACAAACAAAAATCCCGGGACAAAAATAGGATACCTTTTACAAGACGCAAGGGAATCAACCCAATCATAACTTGTATAGAGGCTCGGAACGGGATAAAAATCAATAGGACGTCTGTCAACAATGTTTCAGTTACTGCATGAGCCGGCACTAAGCCTCAATACTAAGCAAAGATAATTGTGCCTTGCTCAAGGACACACAGCAGTGACCCCAGTGATGCTTGAACCCGAAACCTCTCGGATGAACCCAGACAATGCATAGACCTACATGTAAATTTATTCTTTTCATCAAATTCTCTCTCTTACACAGGCACAGAGGCATCAGTCTGGGCTTCCGTCTTCATAAATAAATATCAGATTTTACTGGACATTTTGTTAGTATGGACACGTATATGTATAAAACCCCTACATAAATACAAGAGAGCTCAATTTTCGTGCCTCCTTTGTGATTGTGTGCACAGCGCAAGGCTCAGACGAGTTTGCACAGATGCGCAGGATCAACTGACTATGTGATAAGTACGAAAATCTCATGTGCTGGCCCATATTATTATCATTTCAATGCTACACTATCAAAAATCGGGGACATATTCTTTTGGTTTGATTTGCGTGTGCGTCTGTACACGAATAAATGGACGAAAAATAATTGTTCCACGATCCCAGAAAAAAATAAATAAAAACAAGCAAACAACTTGATTTGTCCGACGTGCAGCCCAAAGCCAGCCAACACCATATCTCAGGCCACTATAGGTCGGCCAGCAAAACGCAATTGGGATGGCGTTTCGCTTGCGGGCCGATAGTGACCAGATATTACATGCTTACTGGGGAGATGGAATTGAACCCGTGATATTGGGATGATTAATAAACGATCTCAAGCGTTAAATGTTGTCTGGTCTTCGTGTAATGTTGCACTGTTTATTCGACTAGAATAACTTTTGTTCACTTGCTTTCTTTTCTTTTGTTTTGGGATGCAACTTATTAAAAGTGGACATTGAATACAAGTTTGCCGTATGCTATTTAGAAGAAAGATAGATGTAAGTTTACACCAACTGAGCTGACAGCTTATCTGCCAGCTCGTTTGATATAAATTTGCATTTTTAGTGATTATAAAAACTTATTCGTTTTATCCGAGCCATTTTTCTTTGAATTCGGTCTGATTTCAGAATCATACTGCATAGAAACATCTAACACCAAAGAATGACCAGAAAAGTCTTATGGAGAAAACTATTCTGTATTCCATGCAGATAATGCGGCTGGTCAAAACAAACACAAGACCATGCTTCATTATCTGTCATGGCGCTGTTTCAAATGACTAAATGCAGAATTTGGTCTTCATTTTATGACTGCTGGTCACACTAAATGAATATTTGATGCATGTTTTGGGCTTATAAGACTATAAGATATATGCGAAGCGGTTCACATTGTTTACAACATCTTGCCTCGGCTATCAACAGTTCTGCTTCATTAGTAATGAAGCCGTTTGTCCACCATTTACGTGGTATGAACGGGATTCTTTTTTTAATAGAACATTTAAATGTTTTAGAGGAATTTCTACTATCACCATTTCCGGTTCACTTCTGTGCCCGGCGTTATATTTGTGAGAGTTTCTCCGACTGCGGAAGAGGAGAGAATCTCTTTAATAAAAACAAATGTAGATCTGAATGATCTATTAACCAGCATGCCAAATATTTTCAATTCAGGCGGACTAAGCGAAGAGAGAAAGTTATATTCAGTTATACAAACATGTACGGCCGATCTGCAGTGATAAGTTTAAAGACCTAACTTGCCCACCTGTCAATTAATATAGCATTTTCAAAGGTGTGCAATTGCAAGAAATTTACAAAATATGGAACCTGTGAATTTAACAAAGGTTTCTTAATTTGTTCATTTCCTAAATAGAGCTATACCTCAAATGATTTGTGTACTTTATATTTTTAAATTGGTGTCTGATTATTCTTGAAAGTATGCCTAATACTTAATTGCATCTGGATAGCGGTACCGCACTTATGGGTTGAAGGGCCCCTCAACATAAATTACCCTCACCAGCCTTAAGGTAATTTTGTTCCTTTGTTTATCACATTTTTTGCTGGAAACGCTGTCAACATGTGAATATTTTGTTGTTTTCGCTCATGGCGATCACATATTTTCTCTTAAATTATTACAAATCGACAAGGAAACGTAGACAAGCACACGATCTGGGGACTTGATGCTTCCAGTTACGCTGCTGCTACGATCCCACTACGACAATACAGATCCCGGTACGCTAAAGTCTACGCTGATGGCGTTACAGCTGCGACCTTGCTACGACCTATATATATATACTAGGGGATGGGGCTACGCTTTCGTTGCGATTTTGTATCATTTCCATATACAATCTGAAGTTCAACTGATTTATATCTACCTGAATGTCAACGATAGACGCGCTCAAGTCACTATGCTTCAGCCACAGACGTATTATGTTAGATGATTAGGTCCAGGCAAGACGGAGGCGGAGGGCCACGCGATCCTCGGTCTGTCCATGATTATCCGCAGACAGACGCATACAATTTTGACACTATGACCAACTTGAAGATAGCTCTTAATTCTTCAATTACATTAGCATGAAAACGCTCAGAGGTGGTCCTAGAATCTAAAATAGCGACTCCAACTTTAAGAGAGCATTTGAACCAGGCATTGAGTTGACCAGAACGCCAAGAGTGTAGCGGAAGCGTGGCAGAAGCGCCAATATTGACTACGTCTAAATAGCACAGTCGCCGCGGAAGCGCGTTAGTCGTAGCAAGAGCGCACAGAGCGTAACAAGATTGCGCATAGACCAGCAGAAGCGTAGTTGAAGCGTAGCTGCATCGCGGATGAATACATGTAACTCTGCGATTTCGCCACGATGCATGTGACAGCGATTGAGCTACGATGCTCACGATGCCGCCGCGATACGGCTACGCCCATGAAGATCTTACTGCGATGTGACCATGCTTCCGTTGCGCTTCGAGTCCACGGCGATGTCGCTATGTAAATTTTGAGCAGGTCAAAACAATCGCCGTGAGGTGGCAATCATGAAGATCCCGATGCGCTTCTACTACAACGTTGGCGCTTCTACTGCGCCCTTGCCGTTTCCGCTACGATTCTTTGTGTTTTGGCCAAAATTTCGAATCGTAGCGGAATCGCCGTCGTTTGATAAAGACTATATTTGCGTTTATATAACTGACAACAAGAAAAAAAAATAGACTCTGTACTTTTCCTAAAACGGTAATATTAAAGAAAGAATTCTTAGACTTTGATACATGCAAGGTTATTAGACTTTTCTTTTGTCGTTATAGTAAAATTTGGATGTTACTTTGTTACGTCATTAATAACGTTACTTTGTAACGTCATTTTATACAAAACCTGAAGAGGGTACGCATCTATTAATGAAGTTTTAACCGTTTTATCGGCGTCATATAACAAAATAAATGTCAGAATTGGACTATTAACTCATTATAGCTAAAGAAAATCCAAAGAACTAAAATTCCATAAAAATTACGTTAAGCCCCCTTTTTGCGTGACGGCGCTCATATAAATTTTGAGTAACCTATCATAAGGAGTCTTCATATGAAATTTGAGTTCAATTGGCCTACTTGTTTCTGAGGAAACAATGTTTCAATGGGTTGATGGGACTCCAATATGAGTGACCTTGGCTGAATAGTTTAAGGTCAACCTTGACCTTTGAAACTTATTTATAGCCATTGTCTCATTAGGTTTGAATAATGACTTTGAATTCAACATTATTCAAAAAATCAACTTTTCAAAAAAAAAATCCCATTTAAATGCATTAGGTAGCAAATTTGACCTTGATGTTAAGTAGGTCAAGGTCAAGTTTGGATCATCATTTGAACAAAATTGGTAGGCCCCACATCCCCAATGCCACATACCAAGTCCCAAGGTCACCCGCCTTCTGGTTCTGGAGAAGAAGATTTTTAAAGGATTTTTACCATATATGGGCATGGTGGTCATCTTGGTCATGCGACCAAAATATTTTGTATACATTTTGGCTAACTTGGCATAAGGAGTCTCCACATGAAATTTGAATTCAATTGGCCATGGGCCAATGGTTTGTGTGAAAACTATGTTTTAGTATATTGATGGGACTCCAATATGAGAGACTAAGCTGAAAGGTCAAAGGTCAACCATGACCTTTTGAACTTACTTATAGCCATTGTCTCATTAGGGTAAACGTATTAAGTGAGAATAATGACTACAGCTACAACAGTTTTCAAAATAAATCAACTTTTCAAAAAAAATCCCATTTAAACGCATTAGGAAGCAAACTTGACCTTGACGTTAAGTAGTTCAAGGTCAACCTAGGATCATCATTTGAACAAACTTGGTAGCCCCCACATCCCCAATGTTACATACCAAATCCCTAGGTCATCGGCCTTCTGCCTTCTGAAGTTATATGTCCATGGTGACCTTGGAAATAAGATAAAGGTCACAACAATCTATTCATCTATTAAATTCCTCCCAATGATGTATATGAGCTAGCTTGGTCAAAATCTAGAAGATAGAATCCAGACAACGCTTTTTTCATAGAGTTATATAAGCGTGGAGTTGGTGAAAACTAAGCCAATGTCACCAAAATCTAATCTTACATTTCATCTGTCCTAAATAAGTATCTGTGCAAGTTTGGTTAAAATCTGTCCAATGGTTCATAAGTTAGAATGCAGACAAAAAGCTAGAAAAACGCTTACGCTGAGGCGATAATATGTCTGCCCATCCCTCTTCAGAGGAAGGTAGGGACATTATTCGAACTATTTGTTTCAAATTGTCTCATATACTTGCATTTGAAAAGATTTATTTTGAGTCAGGGAGCTATATAGCATAAACATAAAAGAACTTAAAACTGTTTTCAATTGAGTTTATATCTGGTTTCATACATGCATATTGTTTAATCACATTTAGGGCTTAATTTAGTTCCTTGAGCATCCATGTCGTAGCCAGAACGCTGAAAAAGTAACGCACACCAAAGAGAGACTACTGGATCAAGCAATGGTTCTCTTCAATTTCATCTCTTTTCAAAATGGGAACTTCTCTTAAAGGAAAGAATTTGCTCCCATAGGGAGCAAGTTCTTTCCTTTATGATCAGTTCCTTATAGTATGGAAAATCAATATATCACATTAAGTGACCTCCCTTGAATGTTACTATTTTTGGTTACCCACGCGCGTAACCTGCGTAATGGGTGCTACACCAGTGTGCATTATCTGTTCTTTGGGACAAGTACCTTATGGCAATTTACTTGTGACAAGTAAATTGCCATAAGGTACTTGTCCCAAAAAGTTGTCCCTGGACAAGTACCAACTTTTGCTATTTCCACACCCCTGCCTTTACCTGTATAAGAGATCTCATGTTTGCAAAGTGTGTATCCATGGCTCCCCCATGAGGGAAATTACTCGACATTCTCTTCATTAGTTCACAGAAACAGCTGTAGGTCTTTGCCTCTGAAAAATAAATTTGTCTTTTTTTGAGTGGCCCCTTAAGACAAGTTTTACTATACATACAATAAAGTCAAGATGTTTCATTTTATATATTGAGGGCCGACAGGTTATAATTTCCTAAAAAATTATTGTATTTCTTTCTCTGAAGATCAATATTCTCTTAGCAAATAGCCCAGACCCTGATAAAATGCTACATTCTGGAATTGCCTCATGTAGAAATTAACAAGTTTTCATGTAGTTTGTCATGTACCTGGATAACAATGACAGACTACCTATTTTTAGCTTATCTTGAGACATTTTATTGGAATATATTGCTAAATTGTTAATTGCATGGTTGTTAAACTGTGTTTTCAGGGTAACCTAGGCTGTGAGAATTGATAGAAAAATCTGTTCCGAGGATCACCATAAATTTAGCATTGAGAGGCTTGCAGAGTTACAACAAACAATGGGAGTGTAGTAGCTCAGTGGTTGAGTGCTTAACTCGAGACCGATGGGCCGCGGGTTCAAGCCTCACCGGCATCACTGCGTTGTGGTCCTTGAGCAAGACACATTTATTCGAGCTTAGTACTGGTCCAACCCAAGAAGACCCATTTAACTGAAAGATTGTTAAGAATCAAATCAAACAAACAAATACAACAAACAGTGATTCCAAGGAATATGAGAATCTATCATGAGTGTGAGGGTGAGATAACAAAATGCATCCCTAGGAGCAACTTTTGCCATCACAAGACTCGACTAGTGATGACAGGGAACAGATTTTCTATCCCTTCCTCACATGAATATCAGAATCTTTTTTTTGCTCATCATTGAATAACCCATTTTTCACTTTTCCTCCAACAGATTTTTTCTTGCTCATCATTAAATAACCCATTTTTCACTTTTCCTCCAACAGATTTTTTCTTGCTCATCATTAAATAACCCATTTTTCACTTTTCCTCCACCACCGAAACTAGTTTTGATTGCAGCAGTTCCAGCATTTAATTCTGGAGATACAGTATATACAATGGGGGCAATAAAGGTAGCCAGCTATAAGCAGAAAAACAGTTAAGATTTTAAAATTTCTTACCATCATCCAAAATGACTAGAAGAGGTGCCAGTAAATCACACATTCCCTGGACATACCCTACCTCCAAATGCTCCCACACGTACCTGAAAATATAGTATCATCTACAAGCTTAACTCTTTGCATGCTGGGTAATTTTTCAGGCTTTTGTTGTCATCTGTTGTTAACTTTTTTTCAAAAAATTCTTTCAGGATCTCAATCAGAGTGTCAAACTGTTTGGATCTAGATCAGGACCAATATTCTGTTGGTCAGGACCAACAATCTGCTGGTCCTGATCTGCTGGTCCTGATCTGGGTTCAAACTGTTTGCAAAGGTTATAGGCAGACGAAACTATTTGCAGGCAGCAAGGAAATATAAAAGTTAAAACATGGTCTTGTCTTATTATTTTGTTCCTCTATTTTAGCATATCTATATTATAAAGCTATAAAGGAATATTTCTGGTTGTATAATATGTACTCATAATGTTTTAGGTCAAATGATACTAAATACAGAGCAGAAAGGATCAAACTGCAAAAATCTATCTTTTTCAGTATCAAAGGGCCATAACTCAAAAAAAGTAACGCACAGTTGTGATTCTTGCATTCTGCACATTGGCTAATAATGGTTAATATTTTAGGAAGATTAATGAATATATCTTTAATAGTGAGGAAATGATTAAATCATAAAAATCTACTATTTTCAGATTCAAAGGGCCATAACACCAAACAGAGGCAATCAAGAGTTACATTTTTCATTCATCTAATATTGGTTAATATTTGCATGAAGTTTCATGAAAATATCTTAAATTATTACCCAACCTGCTATATGCAGAGTTATTAAGCATTTTTGACTGTTTGGCTACTTTTCCGTCTCTGCCGGTTCGATCCGGTTTCGAGGAACTGTTTCCCCGGGAAGACATTTTTAACTGTTTCCCAGTCACGTGATACGCTGATCAGCTGTACACTGATGACTTCAAAAGTATCACTTAGAAGTGTTACGCTGTAGGAAGGTTTTGTTTTATTTGATTCTTTACGTCCCAGTCACCAATTTTTCAGTTATATCGGATTTGAACCAGTAATAAGCAAGGATTTGTGACAACGCTGTGTTGCCGTTGAGGCTCAAAGCATTTTACCACTGAGCAACTACCTCTCTACGCTGCATGAGATTTTGTTTGCTTGTTTGATTTGATTCTTTACGCCCCATCAACAATCTTTCAGTTAAACAGGGACGAATCTTCCTGGGTTGACCCAGTACTAAGCTAGGATAAATGTGTCTTGCTCAAGGACCTCAGCGCAGCGACGCCGGTGAGGCGAGTCAAAAACTCTACTACTGAGCCACTGCGCTCCCGCGCTGTATGAGATGCAGATTTGTTGCAAAACTGAAAATTTCGCCTAATCTGTTCAATTTTGGTTTCAAAGTGTGGCGCTCATTCTAACTAAGAAAATGAGTACACACACTTTATGTTTCTGACCACAAACAACGGGGTTATTGGGAGTTTAAAGAGCGAACCGTACGGACATCAGTATCGCGCTTATTATCAACATTTGTAGGCTAAGTTCTGAGTTGGGTAATAAAACAACTATTTCATACCTTTCTGTGCAACAGTCAAAACTATCACCCCTCGGTGCTGTGGCTGACCCAATGCACTGTTGCCCTCGGCCTTCGGCCTCGTGCAACAGCGACATCGGGTCATCCACATCACCTCGGGGTGATAGTTTTGACTGTTGCACAGAAAGGTATGAAATAGTTGTATACTGTTTCCAAGTTTCAGAGTGGACACAATCTGTGATGACAGACAGACAGATGGACAGACAGATGATCTAAGCAAAAACAATTATATGTCTCCCAGCCCAGAAAGGGGAGACATAACTGGCTGTTAGGAACAAAAATTGTATAGACTATTAGGCCTTGATGCAAGAAAACCTGTCTTCAGGGTTGCCGACCAGGTATGACTCAAACCAGCCTGGTCAGCTACAGAGACAAGTTAGACTGGGAGTAAGTTTGACTAATATATTATACAGATAGTGAATAACAAAGGCACTGATAAGACTGTAGATGGGCAGGCTGTTCCCAGTGAGCAGCGCATATGTACAGATATGTCAGAGCCTTGGCTGCTCGCATACACAAAGTATGGATGCAGACAAAGGCTCAGACTAAAATTTAGACCTCTAGCTTCCCTGGATATTTCAGTATGGGCGTTTATTAGAGTCATTACAAAGTCCAGGCCCAAGGTTATGATTTTTTTCATGCTTAACTCAACTGAGCATGATATTCATTATGCTCATAAATGTTAAAATGCCAACAAATGTTGACATTTTAACATTTAGTAGCATAAAAAATATAACATCTGAGAGGCTGAAAGCAAGTAAGGTTTTTTATGAGCAGATGAAATTTCATGCTCTGTTGTGATGAGCAATATTTTTTTATAGCTTTGTGCCTGGTTTTCTCCCCTCAAGGCCCATATGAGTGCCTCTAAAGCAAATGGTCCTTATGCTTTAGAGGCACTCATACGGGCCTCGGCGGGAGATATAATGGTAAGTACTTACGTGCACATAACATTGCGTAGTTTTTCTAGGTTATCAGTGGTAAAGTACCAGTAGTTTCTATCACATCTCTGGACATCTTTATCTATTCTATGTAAATTCAATGCCACACTGTCAAGTAACTCAGGCTGCAACAAAAATTAAATCAATTATAATGTTGAAAATATATCCTTTAATGCTCCTGTTGTTTATCTATTCTATGTAAATTCAATGCCACACTGTCCAGTAACTCAGGCTGCAACAAAAATTAAATCAATTATAATGTTGAAAATATATCCTTTAATGCTCCTGTTGTTTATCTATTCTATGTAAATTCAATGCCACACTGTCCAGTAACTCAGGCTGCAACAAAAAATTAAATCAATTATAATGTTGAAAATATATCCTTTAATGCTCCTGTTGTTTATCTATTCTATGTAAATTCAACGCCACACTGTCAAGTAACTCAGGCTGCAACAAAAAATTAAATCAATTATAATGTTGAAAGTATATCCTTTAATGCTCCTGTTGTTTATCTATTCTATGTAAATTCAACGCCACACTGTCAAGTAACTCAGGCTGCAACAAAAAATTAAATCAATTATGATGTTGAAAGTATATCCTTTAATGCTCCTGTTGTTTATCTATTTTATGTAAATTCAACGCCACACTGTCAAGTAACTCAGGCTGCAACAAAAAATTAAATCAATTACAATGTTGAATGTATATCCTTTAATGCTCCTGTTGTTTATCTATTCTATGTAAATTCAACGCTACACTGTCAAGTAACTCAGGCTGCAACAAAAAATTAAATCAATTACAATGTATATCCACTTAATGCTCCTGTTGTTTATCTATTCTGTGTATTCAACCCCACACTGTCCAGTAACCCAGGCTGCAACAAAAATTGAATAAATTATATCCTCTTTTTGCCCCAGTTGTTCACTTCCTAATATGAAGTGTACTCTGAGTGGCCAAAACTTTATTAGTGTTGTCCATCTGTTGCATTCTCACAATTTTGGTGAATTGATTACCAGAAATGAAAATCATATTTTTGAAAATTTGATGCAATATCTTTACACTTTTCCATTTTTCCCTGTGCATGTGCAAGCGCTTTTGTCAGTCACCAATAAATTTCATGCTGTCTGTAAACAGCAGGTGTCAATAATCCTGTTTATAAATCAATGCATGAGGTGAATGTTCTAATCAGTAATGGTTGTGCATAATGTCAATTAGTTGATTATTACAATTAACGACATCACAAATTTGCAAATAATTGTTTTAAAACCTCCACAGCCCATATATTTCATTTCTTCCAATGAAATCAAGAAGGTTCTTGGGTTTTTTTCAATAAGCTTCAAAATAAAGAATATGTTACAAATGTATCTTCGAAGGTATGCATGTAATGGGACATCATGTTGACGATTTGCTAAGGAGGTGCCAACCCTCTGCTGGCTTGAGAAATCAAAATGTATAAACTACATATGGGGATAGCATTAGTCAAGGTGAGCCTGTGCATGTGCAAATGTTTCTTGTATAGCTGAATTTCAAAATTTATCACTCCCTGGCTTACAGTATGATCTTATGTGATCCGCCAGTAGTTGTTTTTGGAGTTGTACACACAATGCAAACCATCAATATGAACCAAGTCATTTTTTTCGTCTTTTTCAACTCATTTATGTATCATTTTGGCTTCACTTTCATAATTTAGCACTCTATATTTTTTGCTTTTATACTTGTTCTGTGGGCCTGGACGCAAAAAAACCTGCCTTAGGTGTTCCGACAAAGTGAGACTAGATCAGTCACCTCAGCTACAGAGACTAGCTAGAAAATTGAAATTTCACCTATACCAAGTTTATTATGATACTTTCTAATAAGTGAATAACAAAGGTGCTGATCAGTCTGTGCGGATGTGCAGGCTGGTCTGCCCATTTGTTGTTTGCAACCCTGAAGACAGGTTTTCTGGCGTCAAGGTCTATGTCTTTGTTATATGTTTCTATTTTGCACAATTACAATATTTCTCTCAGTTTATAGCAGCTACACTTCTCTTTTTGACCACAGTGGAGACACAATCAGCACCCTAAATAAGCAGCGTATTTGCGTAAATACGCAATTGAAATCCTCAAAAAAGCAATTAAAATGAAATGTGTGCGTACCTAAAAGCAATTCTAATGATCTGTAAGCAATTACATGCGATGTCATTGCGTACCATTTGGTCCATTTCGTTTCCATTCGGGTAATAAACAAACGCCATTCGGGTATTGATTTATTTTTACTAGCAAGCGCTCAATATAACTCTTTTTTGCGAATAAAATATGGGTTCCAAGTCAAGTAGAAAAAAACGTGGCCTAAAAAAAATATGAAAATACAAAATTGTTCTTGCAACTACGCAATTGAGGATAACCAGGTTGCATAAATACCCAATTGACCCAAAAGCTTATCTAGGGCGCTGCACAATTCATTTAAATATTTTGACTATTGTTGGGGTGAAACCCTTATCAATGGGGCGTGCAAGACTAGCACTGTGACATCTGACACTCTTAACAACTACCCTACTGAGGCATCCAAAAATAGGATACTCAAGTACCATTTGAGCCGTGACATGTGATTTCCAACAATGTAGAATTTTGGAAAGTATAGACTCAGATGACCATGTGCAGCCCCCTTTTATGCTTAGAAACTCCTAATGATGTTCAGTCAGTAGCTTAACATTCATAAAATATTTAAGCGACTAGCAAAGGCTCTGATCAGACTGCCCTTACAAGCAGGCTGGTCTGAGCCTTTGCTGGTCACACATACCACATTGTTGGAAATCTCATGCCAAGGCTCATATTTCGTTGCCAGCGGCTGCAGTATACTCCATATTGTGGTTCTATTTAATTATACTTTTTTCTACACAGAATTATACTTGAAGTTCATGGTTTGACTGTGTGTTTATCTAGGCAAGTATAGTTGGTAACACTTACCGCATATACTCCTCCGTTAGAAGCAGGAGATGCTGGAGACATCAGACTTTCTTTAGATGTTGACAAATGACGAACTTGTTCTGCAAACATAAATACATTCTTTAACCCTTTAAAGACCAATGGAATCTTCCATAACGGTCAAAATAGTCCATTAAATATATTAAGGGATCACACGTTATTATTTCCTAAAAATGTTGTATTTCAGTCTCTGAAGATCCTTTTTGTTTTAGTAAACAGTGTGGACCCTCAAACAACTCTGGGTTTTTTGTATGTCTGTGTAAATAATTAGCAAATACATTTTATCCTGATAACCTAGGATTTAAAATATGTGTGAATCCCTAATTTTTAATGCGTACAAATTTGTTTAAAATAGTGATGCCTACAGACCAATACACAGTGTGAGTATATATGCAGTTTGCATCCTTGCCCCGAGGTTATAAAACTTTTTTCATCCTCAACTCAGCAGAGCATGAAATTTATTATGCTCATGAATATTACAATGACTCATCAGCAGAGCATGAAATTTATTCTGCTCATGAATGTTAAAATGCCAATTATTGATATTTTAACTTTTAAAAAACAGGATAAATAGACGTACAAACTCTAAGAGTTTTAAGTCAAAAGTTAGAAAATTTATAAAAAAATCACCATTTTATATTTTATGAGCAGTTGAAATGCAATGCTCAGCGGAGCATGAAAAGATTTATAATAACCTTAGGGACATGCCTCCAGCACTGTCTAGGATCTTTTTTGATTTGATTCTTTATGTCCCATCAACAATCTTTCAGTTATAAAGGGACAGGTCTTCCTGAGTTGAAACAGTGCTCAGCTAGGATTAATGTGTCTTGCTCAAGGACACAAAGATAAATGCATTGTATCATGAATTTGTCAGGATTGCTGACTTCTAGCAGAAAAGTTTCAGTAAATTGCAAATACACTGCGTTTATCCTTGTATAATGCTATGCTTAGGGTCCATAAGAATGGACTGTGTTATAAGTAAAATGTGTTGTAAACGGACAATTTTACAAAGGAATTATAGGAAAATGACCATTTTATGGACATTTTCCTATTATTCCTTTGTAAAATTCCATGGTGAAAAGATTTGGGAGCCACAAAATGACAGTGTTATATCCAAATCCGTGTTACAACAGGGCATATTGGTAAGGGACTGCACTGTATATTCATTTTTGCTTACTAGAAAAAGGAGCTTGTCCAATTATGTTTTTTGCTTGATTTGATTCTTCACATCCAATCAACAATCTTTCAGTTACGTAGGGACAGATCTTCCTGGGTTGAACCAGTACTAAGCTAGGATTAATGTGTCTTGCTCAAGGACACAACGCAGTGACGCCAGTGAGGCTCAAACATGCAGCCCCTCGGTCTTGAGTTAAGCACTCTACCACTGAGCCACTGAGCTCCCTTCTGTGTTAAAAGTATACTGTGTTGTAAAGGGACAATTTTACAAAGTAATTATAGGAAAATGACAAATTTTACAAAGGAATTATAGGAAAATGACCATTTTATGGTCATTTTCCTATTATTCCTTTGTAAAATTCCATGGTGAAAATATTTGGGAGCCACAACATGATCTATTATAGCCAAACCTATGTTACAACCAGGCATGTTATAAAAGGACTTTTTAGCTTAGAAAAAAATATCCTATTTGGAGCCTGTCCAGTTGTGTACCTACCATTCATGGGCACAACACCTTCCACCATGAGAGTCACACCAATTCCCTTGTCCTCATCATCCCCGTGATCAGACTCAACAACATCATCATTATTATCATCATCATCGTCGTCATCCTGATCCATCTCCTCCTCTTCATCATCCTCCTCATCGTCAGCCTCATTCTCATCCTCCTCCTCCATACCGGAGGATTCCAGAGACACTTTGGTTCGTCCTCTACCCACACTTCCTGCAACAATGAACAATGAAAGATTAACTCTCAATCTCCTCCTCATCATCATCGTCAGCCTCCTCCTCCATACCGGGAGATTCCAGAGATACTTTAGTTCGTCCTCTACCCACACTTCCTGCAACAATGAACAACTAGAATTGTCAGAGGATCTGACTATTGCCCCACTGCAGTGCTTTTCATGCTTTAAAAAGGCCAAGTTCTAAACATATTGAGCCGAAACAAATTTCTGACAGCACTCAAGGGCTATAACTCTGCTACAAATAAGCAAAATATGGGAGGTAGCAATCCTAACCTAGATCTTAAAAATATAAATGCATTAACACAATTTAGTGAAATTCTATCCATTTGTTCTCAAGATATTGAGTGGAAATTCTGATGTCTATCAAGGGCCATAACTCTGTTACAAATTTGTAAAAAATGACATTTAAATTCCTATTTACCTAGATCTATATAAGTGCATTTATAAAGTTTGGTCAAATTCTGTCAGATTGTTCTCAAGATATTGAGTGGAAACGAAGTTCTGTTGTAAATCAAGGGCCATAACTCTGGTGCAAATGTGCAAAAAATAACGTGTAAGAATCCCAAGCTAGATCTTGTCAATATTACTGCAAATATAAAATTTGGTAAAAATCTGTCAATTTGTTCTCAAGATATTGAGCAGAAACGAAATTCTAGCATAAATCAAGGGCCATAACTCTGGTACAAATATGTGAAAAAAGACACGTAACAATCCGAAGCTAGATCCTGTCAATATGAAAGCATATATAAAATTTGGTGAAAATCTATCAATTTGTTCTCAAGATATTTACAAAATTTTTGAGCGTAAAATTGTAAATATTTTCTTACCCGTCTGTTTTAACATATGTTTTGGTTGCTCAAAAGAACTGTATCAATGAGACGGTTATTTTGAGTACCCACAACAAATGTTTTGGGTGAAAAATAAGATTTTTTTGTACACACTCTTAACTAAAGGCTGGAATGATGGGTTCTATTTGTATATGCTTGGCAGACCCTCACCTTCTTTATCTGTCTTAGATAAATCAGTACTCTCTGAATCTGCCGAGTCCAACTTGGTGCGCTCCTGTGAGCTCTGTCGAGCAATGGAGTCCCCTAGACCATCATCAGGGCTGTCTGTGTAGGACGTCAAATATTCCCGCTTATCTAACAGTATATCAGTCTGTGTCACTTTATCCGAAAGTTCAAAGTGCAAGTCCATGCTTTGTTTTCTGTCTGGCGAACAACATGTCGTTCCTGTCGCCGAACTTTCTTCCGGAACAGTCTCTGGATGTGAAAAATCACCATCAGAATCAAAACTTTGTGATAGAAAAACATCGTTATCTAAACTAGAGTCTTTTCTCACAAGTGGAATATTTCCGTCGGTACTCTCTGAAGACATTTTGGCAAGATTTGCTGCCATCATTTCCCTGTCACGCTGTTTTACAATGGCTTCCACAGCAAGCCATTCTGACATTGTTTTCTCGTATAGAGTTTGTATTTTTTGATCGAGATAATTTCTGTCTTCTTGTGTACTGTCAAATTTGTAGTGTCCTAATAAGTAGGGCCAAACCTGTAATGACAGAAAAATAAAACGCTTCCAGATAACAAAAAAAAATTGGGTGCATAATTGTTAATATTTTCTTATCCATCCATTTAAACATCTGTTTTGGGTGCTCAAAAGAACCGTCTCATTGAGACGGTGTTTTTGAGTACCCACAACATATGTTTTGGTTGAGAAATAAGAAAAGCAATTTTCGTTATGCACTCTTAACTGAAGGCCTGTGCCCCTTCATAAAATTAACCTGTTCACTATATTTGAGTACATGAGACTGGTTCATTGAGACAGTTCTTTTGAGCACTCACAACATATGTTTTGGCCTGAAATAAAGTATTTATACGAACATATATCCCTCTCTAACAAATACAACCTCCAAATTTTTAAGGAAAAGTCCAGGTGCTTGTCCAGGTCCAAAGTTTTATATATTTTTATTCAAAAGGGGAGAAGGGGGTTTGTAACAGTTTTCCTAAGAAAACCTATACCCAGTCACCAAAACCAGCCACCATTGGCCCGCCAGCGAAACGTCATAAATGGCGCCTCCCGAGCGGTCGGATGACTACCCGAAATTGGTAGCTTTGTACTTGTCCAACCAGAAATCCTAAGATAATCTACAGCTTTGTGCTTTTCAATGCAGGAGGGGTGGTCCGGATCCCCAGTACCCACTCCTCTAGATCCGTGCATGAATAAACCCCTATAAAAGACTATGAACATTTTACCACAACCCTCCATATTTTCAGATTTTCAATCATTTTCTAGGCTAATGATCGAAAGGTTTACAGGTAAGCTTGGTCTATGAGACAGTGTAAGGTTGAACTAGATCAGATAGCTGCTATCTAGAGGTGTGCTCTAATCAGGATCTGCACTGTATGTCATTTGAGGCATTGCTTTATGATACAGATACTAAGTGTGGCATTCACTTTTCAAGAGTATTTATTATTTTTTTTTTTGTGACTTTTTGATTTAATGTCTGTGCTCATTTCCATTGTTATTAAGCACACGCATATACCAACACATGTTGTAAGAGTGCAATGCATTTGTAACCACTGCCCCTACTGCCAACACTGGTCGACACATGTGATACTGTAACCAATAGGGGGTCATGATAGATGTTTGAAAGGTTATATAACGTCTTGATCCCCCCACCAACACACACACACACCAATGCTATATAAACTTGTAGGCCAGCTTAGACCAGTTTTCAGGTAGACATAGAGATTTATAAAGACAATTTGAGCCAATCAGGAAACAGGATTCTCTCCAGTCATATAAGTAATAACAAATCTTTTTAATTAGCAGGTTCGCAAACATGTCAGTTGTTTGAAAATGATCTAATGGATACCCGCAAATCAAAAGAAACAAATTCCAATTTCATAGCCAGGATTTGATCTGCTGAGCATTTTAATTTCATTCACAATTTAATGGAACGGGGGGTTATTAGAATAAATACGATTTTCAACTAAAAACTGTACGAAAAGGTGAACAGAACATTCAGTTTTAAACTGGTTTTCATTTTTTTGCCTTTAGATCTAAACATTTGATGGGAAAATGAAACTTTTAGCAGAAAACTATTCATGCTATTGCCAGATAAGCTGTTTTAGCAAGGGGACTTAAAATCGGACTATACATTACATGTGAAATGTTGACCGATTAATATCATCGTACTCGTAAACATTTGTCAACATATATTTTTGATATTATGAAATTAAAAATCCAATTTCATCTAAACTGTGAACCCCCAATGTATATTGCTAAACTTTTTTCCCTCAGTACATGTTATACTAAGTTACCTCCTTCCTGATGCTGTGATCTACTCCACCATAATACACCAGTCTGTAGACTTCAGGATAGCCTGTTACCTGAATTATCAATAAAACCAATGTCATCGTACAATGGGTAAAATATTAATAATACACCAGTCAGTACACTTCAGGATAGCCTGTCACCTGAATTATCAATAAAACCAATGTCATCATACAATAGGTAAAATATTAATAATACACCAGTCTGTAGACTTCAGGATAGCCTGTTACCTGAATTATCAATAAAACCAATGTCATCGTACAATGGGTAAAATATTAATATTACACCAGTCAGTACACTTCAGGATAGCCTGTCACCTGAATTATCAATAAAACCAATGTCATCGTAAAATGGGTAAAATACTAATAATACACTAGTCTATACACTTCAGGATAGCCTGTCACCTGAATTATCAATTAAACCTATGTCATGGTACAATAGGTAAAATATTAATAATACACCAGTCTTTAAACTTCAGGATAGCCTGTCACCTGAATTATCAATTAAACCAATGTCATGGTACAATGGGTATAATATTTATTATACACCAGTCTGTAGACTTCAGGATAGCCTGTCACCTGAATTATCAATTAAACCAATGTATTCGTACAATAGGTAAAATATTAATAATACATCAGTCTGTACACTTCAGGATAGCCTGTCACCTAAATTATCAATTAAACCAATGTCATGATACAATGGGTAAAAGATGAATAATACACTAGTCTATACACTTCAGGATAGCCTGTCACCTGAATTATCAATTAAACCAATGTCATGGTACAATGGGTATAATATTTATTATACACCAGTCTGTAAACTTCAGGATAGCCTGTCACCTAAATTATCAATTAAACCAATATCATGGTACAATGGGTATAATATTTATAATACACCAGTCTGTAGACTTCAGGATAGCCTGTCACCTGAATTATCAATTAAACCAATGTATTCGTACAATAGGTAAAATATTAATAATACATCAGTCTGTACACTTCAGGATAGCCTGTCACCTAAATTATCAATTAAACCAATGTCATCATACAATTGGTGAAATATTAATAATACACCAGTCTGTAGACTTCAGGATAGCCTGTCACCTGAATTATCAAATAAACCAATGTCATCATACAATGGGTAAAATATTAATAATACACCAGTCTGTAGACTTCAGGATAGCCTGTCACCTGAATTATCAACTAAACTAATGTCATAGTACATACACATTATTATAACAGTAACTTTATCTGGCGTACTGTATCACATCAAGTGGAAAAGCTCTATGCATCAGATCACACGAGACGCGAAGCATTGAGGGTGATCTGATGATATGGGCTTATCTATAATATATTTATCATTTACTTTTTTCCAACTATTTTGATTTTATAAATTGTTTTGGTCTTTAATCCAGAAAAATTGTGGAAACATTTGTCATTAAGTTACGTTTCATGACATCACTTCATCATGTTTTTGTTGCTGGTTCCATGCTTAAAATTTACTTTACGTAATGTTGACGCAAAAGCAGGTAACCAAGGTTAGCCTCATTCTAAAGGATAGTGATATAGAATCAGAAAACCTCAGTTCGTTGATCCGGCTTTCTGTATCAGATGGCCAGAAAACAGACAGTTCAAACAGTGTATCATTTATAGGTATATAATATGAATATGGGTAAAAGATGAATAGTTCCAAAATCTTGAAATTGAACTCCTAGAGGGGACAGCAATTAACATTAAAAGCAAGTGAATCTAAAATACAAGCCCTTCTTAAATCATGCAATTTACCACAAACACAATCAAAATTGAACAAAAACATTAAATTTGTCATAAGCAGAAAGAAAACCAACACTTGAATTTCAAGACAGATTATCACTAAATGCAGGTCAAAGGGCAGCTGATCTTTGATGTTCCACCTTCATTAAGCTACCATTTAATCATTAAAGAAAAACCTCGTACAATAACCATGAATATTAGCAAAGGAAAGTTTCTGAATATAAACTGCTTGTAATTTATAGAATATGTAATTTTCAGAAACCAGTTAACTGTCAACTTTTTTGGATTTTTAAAAAAATTCCATGACTTTTTCACTTTTTCTAAATTTTTCTGACTGATATAAAATTCCCTGACAGGGATTTTTTTTCATCTTCGAGACTTTTTCCGCTGACCGTGGTAACACTGCTAACCCTTAATGCGCCAATCACAACAAAAGTCGTCTGCTTTTCTCGTCTGCTGAAATGTTTAAGAAGCCCCTATGGCAAACAGTGTGGACCCAGATCAGACTGCTCCTATTGGAGCAGTCTGTTCTGGGTCCACACTGTTTGCTTCTATACTTAATTTCGCCAGTAATGTTAGGCAATTATTTGCAGCAGACGACTTCAGAAGACGACATTTTCAGATGGATTTTTTTCTTGGCGCTTTAAGGGCTACGGTGAAGGCCCTTTACATTGCGCACTTAAGCCTTTTTACATCCGTTGGATACAATAAGAAAGAAACAAAATTGAAAAAGTGTGCACAGCAAAATAAAGTAATCATTATATATTATTTACAAAGAGTTCAAGATGATAAAAAATTTTCCCAACCTCTAGCAACTTTGATTTGAAAAGCACAGCCTCCCTGTTTTAGGCTAACTAAAAAAGTCCCCTAACATTGCGCACTTTCTGCAAAATTTTCAACAACTTCTCTTTAATGAATTGCTTTTATAAAATATACCAGGGAAAGTAACTCCAGGTTGTTCTCAACAATTTACTTCAACCAAAACTTGATTCAAAATGAATAATTTGATTTCTGGGTCATTTGATATTTAGGTCTGAAATTTTTTTAACAATTTTTGTAAATTTTTGCCGAAATCCACCCTTGCTCAGCAGTGAAAGCTTTAACTGAAAATGTTTTGCTGTTTTTCTTTTTCTAAAAGCAGCCTGATACTAATTGTCAAAAAAGATTTTATCAGATTAAATGTGGCATAGTCACTTGGACTAGTGCGCAATGTTAGGGGCCACCGATGTTAGGGGACATGACTGTAATTAAGATTGTTTTGACTTACAGTTCCAGCTTGCACCATCTGATACCAGATGTCGGCGGTGAGACCTTTCGAAGCATCACAGGGATTGTCGACAGGAAATATTCGGTGGTGAACTAGACCCGAGAGATGTGTTCGGACTGTCTTTAGGTGTCGACAATGGGCTAACCCTGAAATATAATTAAAACATACATGTATTTTTTGCCTTCTATCTTTATAAAGTGCAGTCATTTTATGATGCTATGTTTGGTGTCCAAAGGAATGGACCGTGTTATACAACCGCGCAAGTACCAAGTTAGCAAAACGACTTCTGTTATCGGGTCATAAAACGTTGTAACTGTCAACAAACAAAGACGCGCCGACCAACTATTTTCATCACAAACGGCAAGTTTCTCAGTGTGCGATCAAAAATCAAAGACAATTAGATATCTTGTTGAGTTGCCTATCAGGTGCTCCTGAGCCGGTTTCAGAGATGATAGACAGTCGTGTCTTGCATGTAGGCGGGTCAAGGTCCTTTTTCATCTTACTCTTACAACTGCTTCGCTCCGCCTCCTGACTAAATCATCAGATCTAAAAAATTTGACAACCGTTTAGTCCCCCCTGCTTGCTACAAGCGGTAATGTTCGCTATCTATAAAATAAATTGGTGTTGCTAAATATGGATTGCAGTATCTTTTACCTTGTCAAGCTTGTCACTTATTACGCCGAATCTTGTTTGGCAAGTCTTTGAAATCTGACCTGTTGGTCTTGCGATGGCGAGACTCCACATATGCTATTGCTAACTTGCTACTTGCGCAGTTGTAAGTGAATTGTGTTATACAGGGACAATTTCACAAAGGAATTATAGGAAAATGACCATTACATCGTCATTTTACTATAGTTCCTTTGTAAAATTCCATCATCATCATCATAATCGGATTTTTTATTAACATGCAGGTGCAGGGGCATCATCCACATCAGTGGGCCCCTTTCCAGGTAACTGGCTAGCTGCTCGCATAGCTGATCTCACACCTGATCTCCAGGTGCTCCTTTCTTGAGGGTCAACTGTCCTGAGCTTCCTCTCACGGCAGTCGTCTCAGTCAGCTTCTTGCATGTTAGCTTGGAACTCCCTCCCCCCCCCCCCTGCTCTCAATCTGTATATCACATGCTTTTCTGACTGCACCACTAGAATGCTGCACATGCCCAAACCAGCGAAGCCTTCTTTCTCCATGGTAAAAAAAAATTGGGAGTCACAACATGATGATGTTATATCCATATCTGTGTTATAATGAGGTGTGTTATAAAGGGACCTTTGGGAGCACAGTGGCTCAGTGGTAGAGTGCTTGGGTTCGAGCCTCATCGGCGTCACTGTGTTGTGTCCTTGAGCAAGACACATTTATCATTGCTTAGTACTGGTTAAACCCAGGAAGACACATCCCAACATAACTGGGCTGGGAAGTAAAGAATCAAATAAATCAAAATAAAGGGACCTTACTTTGTATGGGCCATTAACAGACAAAAAATCATAAACAAAACCCTTTTCAATAGAAAAATAGT
Source organism: Loripinus fragilis (assembly GCA_964019695.1). Classification (NCBI taxonomy): domain Eukaryota; kingdom Metazoa; phylum Mollusca; class Bivalvia; order Lucinida; family Lucinidae; genus Loripinus; species Loripinus fragilis. Next base: position 80,492,697 of record OZ026525.1, read on the forward strand.
GATATTTTTTCCCTATCTGATCATGAAAAGACTTGGTATGTTGCTCAATCTTGGTACCGCAAGTGAAAAAATTTTAATATCATCTTGGAATCTAAGAGTCTATCTCCTACAGGAAAAAAAGTATCTCAGTCAAATCAAAGATGGTTCTTTAACTCTTTATGCACTTATGAATTCTTCCTTCTAGTTTGATACAATAAACTTGGGATTGTCCATTGTATATATCAAGGGGTCACCCATATGTTATAATTTCCAAATAAAATTGTATTTCGTCCTCTGAAGATCACTTATGTCTGTAGCAAAGAGTGTAGACCCTCATGAAATGCAAAATAATGTGGCATTTCATCTGGGTCTTCACTGTTTGCCAAAGTATGCATTCAGGAGTCACTAGTTTACAAAAAGTTAAAGGTTAAAAATAAAAAAAAAATAAGGTTCACTTAACTCATTGAGTGCTGTGTAATTTTACACACTTTTTTGTCTGAAGAATTCAAAATTAAATTTTTCAAAAAGTTCTTTCAGAATACAATCAGCGTCAATCAGTTTTGATGCAGAATTGGCACTTAATGTTGTCAGGCCTGATCTGGGTTTATACTGTTAGCAAAGGCTATCAGCAGACATTAAGTAGTAATTAGCAGGCAAAAGGCTAAGGGATGATAAAAGAAATGTTTAACTATTTACCTACTAGCGTGGTCTGCTGATAGCTTTTGCAAACAGTTTGGACCCTGATCAGGTCCGATGTTATGCAGGGTTCGTACGTAAATGGGAAAACAGAATTCCAGGACTTTTCCAGGACTATTCCAGGACTGTTTTCATTTTTTAAGGACTCAATTTCTTCCCAATTTGTAAAAACAACATGAAAAAGTGCACTTTTTTCAGCCAGAAGCGTCAAAATGAAAAGGAGCACTCAATTTCTTTGATTCTGACACCGGTGATAAAATCCGGGACTACCACACAAATTGAATAGAATAGAATAAGAGTCGCACCTCACTCTTTGACATGTATCTAGCAATTTTCACTCAGTCTTTTTTTGTGATTTTTCTTGCATTTTTTTTTGTGTGCATCCAATAAATCTGAAAGGACTAGTTGTATTTTATACTTTTCAAAGACTAATTCATATTTTCAAGGATGATTTTACAAAATTCCAGGACAATTCCAGGACAAAAGGCACTTTTTTCAAAGTCCAGGAGTTTTCCAGGGCCGAGGTCCAATTCAAGGACTTTTCCAGGTCTGTGTGAACCCTGTTATGTAACTAACTTTATGTTACAGTTTGTTACTCTGATGGTATTCCTGAAAGAATTATTTGAAAAAGTTGATTTTGAAAAATATCTGCCAGGGATTTTCCTAGGCCTGATTTGGGGCCAAATATCAGCCCCTTCCCAGTTCAAAAACGAGCAAAAATTTCCCAAAAATTGTGTATATCATTCCCGATTTCTTTGTTTTGGTTAAAATTTTATGAAAATCCGAACAAAAATACCAAAGTTATAGATGCATGAAAATTTGCATAAAAATGTGAACAAAAACATGTTTTCATTCACATTTTTATGCAAATTTTCACGAGTTTTTATGATGGGCAATTAAAGCAACAAATACATAATCCATTTAAAATAACATTTCCCAATTTTGACGGTCCAAATGCTTTTTCCCAAAATTCAACAGGCCCCTGACCCTGACTTCAGAAAGGTAGGAAAATCCCTGTCAGCAGACGGAAAAAAAGAATGCAAAATTACCGAGTAGGCAAAGAACTAACTTACATCCATAGAACGCCCTTGAGATGATTTGTTTCTTCATTGTATCACACAGCTGCTTTATTGTGGTTCTGAAACAGAGAAGGGAAGAACTAATAACAAAACAAGAAACAAGCAACTTTGCAATTAAGACTAGCCACTAGTCTGATATCACATTCTTTTTAGTATACTCCTCAAAATAATTGAAGGACCAATAATATCAATTATAACATTGAAGCATTTTGTGTATCTAACGTATTTTGAAAACCAATCTTACGATCTAGCCTAAATTTTTTTGACATCTCTGACGCCTTATTGTCAAGTGAAACAGCAAAAAGAAAATGATAGAAAATGTTACTAACAAGGATTTTTTGTCATTTTAAAACTTGACCTAAATGTATTGGAATGTCATTTTTTTGTGTAATCCATGGACCACAGAACTGCATAAAATCAATGAAAAATTGTTTTTAGATGCTGAAATCTCTTTTTTGACATGATATTATTGTGTTTTAATCCCTTCGATACCATCCACTTCTTCCTGTGAGAGAAACTTGCCCCTTTTGGCTGTGGCGTAACGACCAGACTATGGATTCAGACAACTGGTTTTGGCGTTTGTCTGTGACAATCGTAAAACAATTCATCGGGACATCTTCCTAACACCCAAAGGCATAGACTGAAAATTGAAAATCTGATTATTTATGGCCAAGTACACACATTGTTTTCAGAAAACAAAACAATGTCAAAACTCCATTGTCAGAGATGAAAATGCTTGCTTCCCAGTATATTGAAACTGTTTGAAGATTTTTTTTGCATGAAAGCTGAACTGTTTGAAACAAAGTTTAAGTTGATGTCACTTTCATTCTACTCCAATGGCCACAGAAGAATTTCTTTACCCCACCCACTGCCTTTTGAAAGTGGGTTTTTGGGGGTATGTGCGTTTGTGGCACAGTTATGGCAGAATCAGGCGCTGGAATCATTAATAATGATTCTTGATTTATGGTCATAAAGAATAGAAAGATCTGGGCTAAGTTTTACAGAATTTAAATGCTTGAGCTAATAATACTCGCGTTCTAAAATCTTGGTCCTTCAATTATTTTGAGGAGTATATTTAAAATAATAATTTCTTTATTCTCTTTATTTCCTCTTTGATAGCAAAATTTGTGATTAGGTGAGGATATCAAAGAGAGAAGAGATGAGACTAGCTATATGAAATCAAATTATACTGAATGAAAACTAAAGTAAAATTGACAAAAACAATTTGACTAATTTCTACATATCGTGGGTGCTCACAATTAAGAAAAGCCTTGTGACCATTCCCATGAACACCACACCAAATATGGTTCAAGGAAAAATAGGATAAAAATACCCTTAAGTTATCAAAAACATGTACAGTAAAACCTGTGTAAAACGGCCACTCTCAAAAAAAAGACAAAAAATTGGTTTTCAAGACTAATTATCACTTAATGCGGGTCAAAAGTATTGCAGAATGCTCCAAGGGGAGCATTTTGCAATACTTTCGAACTTCATTAAGCTACCAGTTGTCATAAAAACCTTTGTTTTGTCTATTTTTGAGTGGCCGTTTTACACAGGTTTTATAGTAAATATGCTTGTTTTTATCTGGCATCAGTGCACATTGAATAGGGTAATTACAGGGTATAAATTAGATCAAAGGATGACAGCCTCCACAGACAGACTAATATATTAATGAGAAACCTGATCCATTTATTTACTTTACTCTTAGACTAACCCTTTCTATACTGGCCACTCTTAAATGAGTACTTTTGCAAACAGCCAAGACCCAGATGAAATGCTGCATAACCGAATGTCATTCCTGATCTGGATCCAACCATTTGACACTTTGGTAGTGTTCCTGAAAGAATTTTTAGTTATGAAGTAGGTCGCGAGTTCGATCCCAGCCCAGTCCCATACTTTTGTGGAGATTGATTATGAAATAGTTTCTACGGTCATTCTCCTCCCTTCTGCTGAATCATTCACGAAGGATTGTTGTCAGTTACAAGCGAAAGTATGTGCACAAAGTACTGCTTAGCTGCTTGTTAAAGCTTGCCCAGGAAAAAAAGTGTGGTAAAGTGAACTGACTGTCCCGCCATGAACATAGCTGTTGACTTGGGACGTAAAGCAACAACAAAAAAAAAAAAATTGATTTCAATCAGGGTACCACCATGGGGTGGAAGCTTCCCTTGGGTACCTGGATGACATGCTTATCCCTGCCGGAGGCTGTGAACTGGTGGTCACTACATGTGTGAAAAGACTGATCACAAAAGCTCAGATGAGCTAAAACATTTTGTTCATACTCATTGGAAGTGTCTCAATGAGACGCTTCCAATGAGCACCACATCAAATGTTCTGATGGAGAGGTAAAAAAAACAATGGCATTTGAGAAAACAATGTCATTTTGGTAGAAAAAGTATCATTTCTATGGCTATGAATACTATAGGCCATAGGTCCAGATAATGAAATTTCATTTGCGTAAAATTGTAAAAATTTTCTTACTGATCAATTTAAACATGTGTTTTGGGTGCTCAAAAGAACCATCTTTGAGTACCCACAACATATGTTTTGGATGAGAAATAAAGAAAACAGATTTCAAATATGCACTCTTATCTGGAGGCCTGCTATAGGCCATTTTAACTCTTTGCATGCTGGGAACTTTTTCATGCTTTTGTCGTCTACTGACCCTTTTCAAAAAATTCTTTCAGGAATACTATCAAAGTGTCAAATGGTTTGGATCCAGATCAGGACTGACATTATGTCAGTCCTGATCTGGGTCCCAACTGTTTGCAAATGTTATCAGCAAATGACAAGTCACCCATTGCAAAGAAAGAGTTAAGTAGTGGGTTTATATTTTTTAGGTTAATATTTACTGTAATGCAATATTAACCCTTGCCTGTGTGAAGATCCTAACCGGGAGATACATGTGTTGTTCTGCTCCACCTGGGCCTGGGCGTATGACTGTACAGTAGACTGGGCCATTGCTAGCGGGCTCGGACCTCTTGGTATTCTTGTAAGTGCCCAGGGTAGCAAGTCCGCTGGTTTAAATTTGGCTTTTGGGTCCATAACTTCTGGAGCTGAAGTAAATGTAAAAGAGCTGAGAGATGAGACATGGAAAATTTCGTTCTCCACAAAAGAAGATCTCGTCCAGTTGATAATCGACAGCATAAAGTTTTCCTATCTGTTTGACAACAGTGACATTATACTTGAAATGGAGAAGCATTCCAGAAACCAGTGTTATAAACTATATAATAAGAGATTATCTCTCATTCGTAATTTTGAAGATGGATTCCCAGAAAGTAACGCTTAATCTGGGGGGACATATTTTTAACTAAAATCACAGTTTATATCCATGCCCTAAAACTACAGACAATTTTACCCCGTTACCATGGGTGCTCCTAGACAGAGGAGGCTTATACAGATCAGAAGAAGAAGCTACAGTATAGTCCCTTTATAGCACACCTCACTATAACACCAATTTGAATATAATAATGTTGTGACTCCTAAAGCTTTTTTACCATGGAATTTTACAGAGGAATTATAGGAAAATCCTATAATTTCTTTGTGAAATAATTATTGTCCCTTTATTTGTTTGTTTGATTTGATTCTTTACATTCCAGTTAACAATTTTTCAGCTATGTAGGGACAGGTCTTTCTGGGTTGAACCAGTACTAAGCAAGGATAAATGTGTCTTTGATTTTGAAATTGTCAATTTCCCATTTTTAGATGGTGATGTTCCTCGTTCTACATCCTATGGAGTCTATATCTCTCAACTCATTCGTTTTGCTAGAGCATCTAGCTATGTTGCTGACTTCAACACTCGCAATAAATTGTTAACTCAGAAACTTCTTAAACAAGGCTATCGGTATCATAAACTTCGCAAAACATTTTCAAAATTTTATAGACGATACTATGATTTGATTTCTAAATTCCAAGTTGGACTTAAATCTCTCTTGCGCCAAGGATTTTCGGAACCTGATTTCTATGGTGACTTGGTGTATAAGTTGAAGAAGATTGTTGGCTCTAATAATTTTTCAGCGCAGTTCATTAAAATAATTTCCCATTATAAAAAGATTGGCTATAACATAAATGTATTGCAACAGACTGCATGCTTGGTAGTCAACCCAATCAGGGTTGGCAACTTTGCTTTCCTCTTTAATTGCACGCCGGTGGGTCGGACTTCAGACTTTATGATGGTTCCGACTTAAAGACTTATCTATTGACGAGATGGTAGGGGCCTGATGCTTTGGCTGTTTGTCGGGCCCACCGGGGTTTACCTGTTGGATTTCTTTTGCTCCGTATTCAGTTTAATTTACTGTTGAGTCCTTATCCTTGCTTTATCTCCTTGTTATATCTTGATATATATGTTTTAGGAGATGATGCATTGATAAGTTAGGGGTCTTTCATGCAAACCAAATATCTATGTGTCTTGATCCACATCTGAATTAAGGGTGAGGTTGGCGCCGTTTAACTGGTTTAAGCCCTCCAGTAAAATATTATAGTGACCGTTCCAAGGCGGTACTTCTTTTGTGGATCTTTTATGTTTTTGTTCTGTCTTGTGTTTGCTATGTTTTGTGCGCGTCTGTTTATATGTGCTTTGTGGTCACCTGCTGGGAAAGGGCTGAGCTCTTGGCTCTCATTTGTGGTGTCTACTGTGAGTTTGTCACTTTCCCATTGGTATCCTGGGTCAGGTGTGGTACTTAATTGTATCGATTCCTGATCTTTGCACCCTTACTTACTTTGCTCAAGGACACAACACAGTGACGCCGGTGAGGCTCAAACCCACAACCATTCGGTCTGGAGTCAAGCACTCTGCCACTGCGCTCCCTAAATTGTCCCTTTATAACAGGATTCCCTTATAACATGGTCCATTCCTATGGACCCCAAACACAGCATTATAAAGGAACTGCACTGTTTAAATAAATGGGTCCATTGGGAGCTTTTGCTCCTGCTGAGATCAATGTCCCTAAAAGGATTTTGTCATTGAGGTGATGGTGTGAAGAGTCTAACTATCAAAAATGCCTTGTGTATTCTATAAATATTTCTTCATGCACAGCAGGTGCGCAACAGAAATATAATTTTCGTATTTCTCGACCAAAATTTATGTTGTGGGTACTCAAAAGAACCATCTCAACGTGACGATTCTTTTGAGCACCCAAAACATATGCTAAAAATTATGGGTAAGAAAATATTTACAATTTTACGCTCAAAATTTTTGTTTTGTCTAAACCTGTGTACACAGTCTTTTGATGGTCTAAGAATTCAGCAAGATTACGAAACTCTATGAGAACCCGTTACAGTTCCCAGAAGAGCAAACTTGGCTGAAAATTTTGCAAAATATCCTTTTCAACAAAGAAGAAACAGAGTTAATGTGTCTCAGAGGTTCATATTATAACAAAATGTCTGGCTCACCCTAATGAACAAAATAACCTTGCAATACTCAAGCCTAGGGCCTCCAGATAAGGGTCATTTCACATATACACCATAACCAAACCGAAAAAAAATAGAATGCCTTAAAACCTACGAGTGCTTTCACATATACGCAAAACCTACGAGTGCTTTCACATATACGCTGAAGCCATTGATGGATTGTTCAGCCATTATTTTACAAGTACAAGACTACAAACTTTTGTGGGACAAAGCCCAGAGCAACTGTAAAGACCACGACCTAAAGGCAGTGACATGGAACAATATCAGGAAGTCTTTAGAATTACCAGGTCTGTGCCAACTTATACATGCATTTTCTTAGATTTTGTCAGTGCATTCCCTTCATATTTGAAAGGTCTGCCAAAAACCAAACGATGCAATTTGGTTTTGGTTTTGGTTTAGGCTCGGTTTTGGATCAATTTTGGTGTATCTGTGAAAGGGCTTACAGTGCAGACAGTATTATTACAGAAATACTTTTTCCTCAATGTAAATTAAAGGGCGACAACTCCAAAATTATCTAAACCAGAGTTACAGTTCTAGCCTTCTGCACATCATGTTATGGTGTTTTTCATTTGTTGAATCACAAGCAGTATCAGCCCCGTAGCTAAGCTTATAAATATTACTTTTAGAAGAACATGTAATAAATGAATCTCGTCGAAAGAAAACCTGTCTTCAGGGTCTCTGACAAAGCAAGTTTCAAACCAGTCTCCTCAGCTACAGAGACTAGCAAGAAAATTGTAATTTCATCTGTAGCAAGTTTACATATGATACTTTCCAAAATGTGAAGAACAAAGGCGCTGATCAGACTGCGCCGATGCGCTGGCTGGTCTGTGCCTGTGTTGTTTGAAAACCCTCGAAGACAGGTTTTCTCACTCGAGGCCCAAATAATACTTACGTATATTTTCTGGTTTAAATACTTTCATGATTCTGAAAACGTAGTCTGTAGCCTCTTCTTCTAGGTCTGTGCTTGAAGTGGAGCTACTAGTGCTGCCCTCTTTACTGCTAGTAGACAGGTTAGAGAGTCTACTCCCCTTTCTCTTTAACCGTGGAAATACTTTGCCTGTAATTTGATAAATACATTGAGGGTCTTACATGAGTGGTCATTTAATATCACATTTATGAAACAAGCTTAAGCTTGTTTCATAAATGTCATGAAATAACCATGAGTGCAATATGAATGTTTCATAAATGTCACATGAAATGAGCAGGAGTGAATAGGACTGTTTCATAAATGACATATGTAATGACAAGTAGCATAATATGACTTTTCATAATAGTAATATAAATTAAATGACAGACTAATATAACCATTTCATTAATGTCATATGAAATGACAATGATTTAATACAACTGTTTCATAAATGTCATGAAACTACCAGCTGGAGTGTAATATGAATTATCATAAATGTCATATGAATTAAATGACAACTACAGTCATATGACAATTTCATAAATGTCGTATTAATGACCATGAAAGTAATATGACTGTTTCAGAAAGGTCATATAAACGACCATGAGTTTAACTTTCATAAATGTCATATTAATGACCATGCATTTCATAAATGTCATATGAAATGACCATGAGTGTAATATGACCATTTCATAAATGTCATATTGATGACCATGTGTTTCATGTCATATGAAATGACCCTTTCATAAATGTCATATCTATGATGAGGAGTGTAGTATGAATGTTTCATAAATTTCATATGAAATGACCATGTGTGTAATATGACTTTAATTAATGTCATTTTAATGACCAGGAATGTAATATGAATGATCCGTAAATGTCATATACATTGGCCATGACTATAACATGATCATTTGAAATGAGCAGGAGTGCAATATGACTGCTTCATAAATGTCTCCACTGTTTGCTTACAGAATGTTCATTTAAAATTTGGATTAAAGTGAAAAAATACCACCCAACAACCCCTAAAACAGAAATGACGGTCCATTTGATAAGAGTGGGAAATTCCATTCAGCTTAAATGGGTTAAAACACAAGCAGAGCAACAACAATGAGATGATAAAGAGGAAAAAGCTGGGGTAAGGTACTGACACATCTATGATGGGGTGGCAAATATAAATATACCTTTACCGCGTTGTGACCATAATGGTGGATCCAGCTGGCCATGGGGAAGTAGCCCTGTCTCCAGACAGGACAGGAAGGCCAACAAGTGACCTCCCTTGGGAAAGTGGATGGGAGGGCGCTGTACTCCATCTTGGCCAACCAGGACTATAGTTCCTCGACAGTCAGCTGTAAATAGAAAAAAATGAAAATTATCTGAATAAATCAAAATGCTCCAATCGACAGAGGGTGGGGGTGACGGCTTTCACACTGATTTATATATATATATATATATATATATATATATATATATATATATATATATTATACAGAGGGATATAGTGAATCAACTGAGCTGATAGATGCTGTTAATATTTTGCCTCTATCGAGATTCGAACCCACGACCTCGACAACACCGCCTAGCACTACACCAGACATTGACGCTACCAACTGCGCCACTGAGACATCCCCAAAAAAGGATGTTCAGGAAGCGCTGATATTGACGACGCCTGATGCAGTACATGTCGTATATTGGTTCCTTTTCAATGCATGGCACCTATTTCGTTCGCAAGTGAAAGCCTGATGGATCCAAGGATACAAGTGAAATTAGATAAATATCAGAAGTGCGGAAATATAATTTCACAAACATCATTGCTTTCGAGCTACACAGGATCAGAAACTGATGCAGATTCAGACAGTAGATAAATACAGAGGGATATAGTGAATCAACTGAGCCGATAGATGCTGTAAATATTTTGCCTCTAGCGAGATTCGAACCCACGACCTTGACAACGACGCCTAGCACTACACCAGACATATATATATGTAAAATAAAAAGTCACAATTATATAACTTATTTTCTTCTGTTCTACCGGTTTCACTGTTTTCAGATCATCAGGAACTATTCAAAATGGTCTAATCTATATATATATAAAAGAGCTTTCGATTTGTAAAAAGAGATTTTATTATTTCTTCATAATAACATAGGTTGTGGGTAGTCATAAGAATCTCACTGAGCTGTTTTTAATTTGAACCCTCAACATATATTCATGGATAAGGCCAGAATTTTTTTATTAGTTGATTTACAGTACTTTTTTTCAGAATCCTGTTTTCAATGTATGCATGACAGACAGACAGACAGAAGATTGAAAGCAATATGCTGTTTCAAAGTTGGGGTCATAAAAGCACTCTTCATTAGCTTAAACTGGTATTATTTAAGAAATAGATCAGCTCTAGCAGTGAATTGTTGAGTAATAATTCACTGTTTGGAGGTCAGTTGTAAAGAAGATCAAATCACGAGCGCGCAGCGCGAGTGATTTATCTTCGTACAACTGACCGATAAACAGTGAATTATTACTCAACAATTCACGCACAAGAGCTGATCTATTTCGATTCTAACACACAATAAACAACGAAAACTCATTTGAAGTCTTCAGCTTCTTCCAACTTTCCGCCATTGCACTGAAGAACTCCCGCCAATGCTTAGACTACGTCGCATTCGTTTACGTGTATTTGTAACGTCTTTCAAGCGTAAAAACGACGTTACACCGTCTAACGGCATGAATGACGTCATTTTCCAGCAGCAAATGACGTCAGCTGGCACGTACTTTCCTCGCGAGTGCTAAACTGTGAGTTATTGTTTGATATATCACACTTGTTTAGCATTGGCTCTATAGGCGAGGTGTGTTAGAATTGGAAATTACCACCTGTAACCCCTCAATATATATACAATGGGAGCATCCAAAAGTTATTGTATGAACCAATATGGAAGAATCCATCAGGTAGGAAATAGTTAAAAGCTCTAAACTCTTAAAGTGCCAGTCACAACAAAAGTCGTCTGCTTTCTCGTCTGCTGAAATGTTTAAGAAGCCTCTATGACAAACAGTTTGGACCCAGATCAGACTGCTCCTATAGGAGCAGTCTGATCTTGGTCTATACTGTTTGCTTCTATGCTTGTATTCGTCAGTAATGTTAGGCAATTATTTGCAGCAGACGACTTCAGCAGACGATATTTTCAGATGCATTTTTCTTGGCGTTTTAAGGGTTAAGAGAATCTAAATCGGTTTACTGAGACAAATTGATCTGCTTCATACCAGGAGCAAAATAACACAATTTCATTGGAGACACAAAATCCAATTGTCTTTATTTGATTTCAAGTGCATAGAAGACACAGAAAGGTCAGAACAAATATGTCATGGGAATGTTTGTGTTGTGACTTTACTCTAAAGGTGCAAGGAGGGCTTCAATATTGCTGGCTTGCTGTTTTATTTCTCAATTAAAACATGCACTGGGCCAAAAATTAGAATGCCTCCTTAAAGACCTTAGTTAAGGATACAAAAAATAATGTTTCAAACTTATCAAAATCAAAACTATTTCCTGTATTCTGTGTAGATTACAATGACATCTTTGACCATAATATGTACTGCATTGATCCTGGCCAATTATTAAACATCTAAAATAATTATAATAGTAGTTCTGATTCACCATGTTGCCCATGTTGAGATGTCGTTTATAGATTTTCAAGACGCCATCTTGGATATTGGAACAGAAAGATTTAAGCAATTTTGATTCTCCATGTTGTCGTGATGCCTCCTACCAAGTTTTGGTTCAATCCAACATATTGTTTGGGAGATGAAGTTTGAAGAATTTCAGCGGAACAATTTTAGCAATTCTGAATCTCCATGTTGCCCCAATGTCAGCTCACCCCCACTTTTGGTTCAAGAGGAGAAATAAAAAATGTGAGAAGTTAACAATAGATGTGGGATGGACAGTTGAACAACAAACAACAGGCCATAGCATAAGCTGACCTGAAGCTTGCTCCAGGCAAGCTAATGAGGTCAAGGTCACATAAACTCGAAGGGCTCTTATTGTAACTGTCTAGTGAAAAGGAGGTCAAGACCTATTTACATCCCAGTCAACAATTTTTCAGTCATGTTGGGACACTTTTCTGTCTTCCTGTGTTGAACCAGTACTAAGCAGACCTAGGATAAAGTGTCTTGCTCAAAATCACAACACAGTGCCTCTGGTGAGTCTCGAACAAAGGACGGGTTACTTACAGACACCAGGACTTTAGATCGAAAAACTTATTTTCTTATTTCTCAACCAAAACATATGTTGTGGGTACTCAAAAGAACCGGTTCAATGAGACGGTTCTTCTGAGCACCAAAACATATGTTAAAACCAATGGTAAGAAAATATTTACAATATATATATATTTTACGCTCAAAAATTGTTGTTTATCTAAACATGTGGGACACAGCAAAATTTATATTCCTTCATCCTTGTTGGTGGGTAAAAAAACAACTCTGTGTGCCTTTATATAAAGTCAAGTAAAAGTAACATTATAAAAGAACTCTCTAATACTTATGCTCAGGCCCTTACTTAGGAGTGCATACCAAAAAACTAAGGACCTCTGACACTTTGATAGGGTATCTGCCTATTTTTCTGATGCTTCCCAAAACTTCCCTATGTAAAAGATATCACTGGTATCCTTTTGAATAGGACGCTTGATGTATTAGAAACGAATTAAGGTTATAATTAGACATGCCGATCCCTACAACAAAACAGGAGACGCTACCAAAGGGGGTAGGGGTTGCAAAATTTGACTTCCCCAAAACATTTAGAAATCAATTATTTTGCACGTGTAAGGGTATTACATCATCAATACTCGATTACAAATCACAGTGAAAGTATTTTAAAGTCCAAAACCATGAGCATTTTAATGATTATTTTTGCTGTTGTTTTTTCTATCTGATTTTTTAAGAAATATTTCGAAGTGCAACTGTAGTCCACATTCAACCTTGATGACAATGTATTTACCTGGTGCAATATCATGCAGCGATGTACTTTAACCATTCATCCATGCGTAAAGTACACCTAGTCAAAGGCCATGCAGTTTATGTGTATTGGATAGATACAGTGTATGTGCAAAATAATCTACCAACTGAATTTAGTAAAAGGACAATTTTCATAATCTAAAGAAAAATATGCTAAAACGTTGTAATAATTCATGACTCATGGGTTATGAAAAGGAAGCTTATTTGTACTAATTATTTCGTTATACTAGAAAAAAAGATTTTCAATAGAGCACACCAAAAACCCAAATGCTAGTGTTCGGGCTCGCCCAGACGTCATATTTTGGGCTGTGGGATATCATTCCCCCCCGAGTTCCAACTAGCTTTTCACATATATTATGTAAAATATGAGAACACACTTACGTGCAAAAGGATTAGTTGGAACTCGCGGGGGAATGATGTTTTAAAAATATTTTTCTATTTCCTATATGTATAATACAAAAAGTGACCATTTTAGCCCCAAAATAAAGCCTTACATATTTGGAAATAGGAAATCAAATGCAAAATCATAAAATAAAGACCAACAGCAAGCTTGTATATGAAGATGAAAACTTTTGATCGACTTTATTTTTTATCAAAATAATAGGCAGCGATACACTGTGATTCCCATTACCACCGTCAGAGGTCCTTTTCTTATTTCTCAACCAAAACATATGTTGTGGGTTCTCAAAACATATGTTTAAACTGATGGGTAGGACAATATTAAAAATTTTAGGCTCAAAAAGTGTCACCATATCATCATAATCGGATTTTTTGATTAACATGCTGGTGCAGGGGCATCATCCACATCAGTGGGCCCCCTTCCAGGTACCCAGCTAGCTGCACGCATAGCAGATCTCACACCAGATCTTTAGGTGCTCCTTTCTTGAGGGTCAACTGTCTGAGCTTCCACTCACGGCAGTCTTTCTCTGTCAGTTTCTTCCATGTCAGCTTGGGCCTACCTGCTCTCTGCCTGCAAATTTCAGCTCACCCCAACTTTTGGTTCAAGAGGAGATGTCGAAAATGTGAAAAATTAACAACAAATGTCACATTTATTTATCTAAACTTGTACTTACGCTGTTGATGACAATGTATGTAAACAATTTCATCCAAGAAGACTGTCAAGGCATAGTCCCAGTACTGACTGAAAGATAAAATAAAATTAATCTCAAGGCAAATTTTTTAACGTAAAAGCATAATTATTTTCTTATTCAATCCTTTAAGCATATGATTCTCATTGAGACAATTCTTTTGAGAACCACAGTATGTTTTGGTTTAGAAATAAGAAAAATATATTTTAATTACACACTCTTATCTGGAGGGCTAAACCTTAAACAGAGTCAGCAGTGACATAGAATTATCAGCCCTCCATATAAGAGCTTTTTTTGTTATTTTATTTTGCTGAATTCTCAACCAAAACACAAGTTGTGGGTACTCAAAGAAACGCCTCTTTCGGGGATAAAATAATATGTTTTTTTTTTCTATGTTTCATGAAGATTGTAAAAGTTTAAATGGTTCAGTGTTTATTATTTTTTCATCTATAATAAAATAAGATATTTTTAATACTCATCCTGCAAATTGGCTACTAAAACATAGAATTCCAAGCCTAGTTCTTTCTGTGAAAAAGAAATGATGAAAAGAAAACAGTATTTCTGAATCATATAAATAATGACTGACCATTAACCAAATAAGTTGCAGTCCATTTATAATGCTATGTTTTAGGGTCCATAGGAATAGGATGTGTTATAAGTTAATCATGCTCTATTGGGACATTTTAAAAAGAAATTATAAAAGAACGACTATTTATGGTCATTTCCTAATATTCTCTTTTAAATTCTACAACAAACACAATTTGGAGCCACAACATGACCATATTATTTCAAAATCAGCATTTATAACAATGTTTTATTATAAAGGGACTACCCTATATATCTATGATACTATTGAAGTAAAGAAAGTAAATTTAATAGTTTTAACATGAAACATTTTTTTGTAAAAATGAAACCAAACATTAAATCAATGAAGTGGCCAAGGTACAGGATAGATAGTAAACACATACATTTCCCTTCATAACCAAAAACTTGTAAAACTAAAGAAAAACTAGAGCAGAAGTCGATGGTACACCATCGCAATTACCCGCTTTTTGACCTATAACCTTTACCTTGGGGTCAAGGTCACACAAAATGTTGCTCAGTACCTTCAACATAATATGACCTATGCACCTGTAAAGTTTGAAGTTGCTATGTCCAATGATTAAGGAGAAGAAGCATTTACAAAAATTACACTATTTGACCTTGACGTATGGGTCAAGGTCACACCAAATGTTGTCTAATGCCCTCCAAATCATATGACCTTTGCACCTGCAAAGTTTGAAGTTGCTACGTCCAACAGTTTAGGAGAAGATGCATTTACAAGAAAGAACATTATTTGACCTTGACCTTAGGTCAAGGTCACACTAAATGTTGCCCAGTGCCCTCTACATCATGTGACCTATGCACCTACAGAGTTTGAAGTTACTACGTCAAAAGCTTTAGGAGGAGAAGCATTTACAAGAAAATTCAATATTTGACCTTTGACCTTGACCTTGGGGTCAAGGTCACACAAATGTTGCCCAGTACCCTCTACATCATGTGACCTATCCAGCTACAAAGTTTGAAGTTGCTAGGTCTAACCATTTAGGAGAAGATACATTTACAAGAAAATACATTATTTGATCTTTGACCTTGACCTTGGGGTCAAGGTCACACAAAATGTTGCCCAGTACCCTCTACATTATGTGACCATTTTTTGCTACAAAGTTTGAAGTTGCTACGTCAAAAGGTTTAGGAGATGCATTTACAAGAAAATTCAATATTTGACCTTTGACCTTGACCTTGGGGTCAAGGTCACACAAAATGTTGCCCAGTACCCTCTGCATCACGTGACCTATTCAGCTACAAAGTTTGAAGTTGCTACGTCTAACCGTTTAGGAGGAGATACAATTACTAGAAAATACAATATTTAACCTTTGACCTTGACCTTGGGGTCAAGGTCACAGGAAATGTTGCCCAGTACCCTCTACATCATGTGACCTATTCAACTACAAAGTTTGAAGTTGCTACCTCTTACGGTTTAGGAGGAGATACATTTACAAGAAACGTGACGGACGGACATACGCACGGACGGACAGACGGACAGACAGACGGACGGACGACGAACCGACTTTGACACGAAATTAATATACCCTTTTTTTCTAAAGAAAAAAGCGGGTATAACAATTTAAACTCCATCACCAAACATAAAAAGGTAAAAAAGGGACACTTTTTGGAAGAAACTTGAGAAAAATGTAAAAAATCTAACTTTAGGATCAAAGATGCAATATTGTTAGTGTTAAAATGAGCTAAGTTCATACATTAAAATAAGTCTCTAGTTGCTACAGTATTAGTAATAGCCCTTTTGTATATGGGTTAACCCCTAAATGGGCACTTTAACAAACAGTGAAGATCCAGATGGAATGCCGCATAATGCGGCATTTCATCAGGGTCTACACTGTTTGTTAAGGTAAAAAACATTTCCGACAAAATAATACAAATTGTTTTGAAAATTATAACTTAACATCCTTAGATATATACAATGGACTATCCCATGTTTATTGTATCAAACCAGAAAGAAGAATCCATTGGTATACAAAGGTTTCAGCCAGTGCATGACAAAACCAACAAAATAACCTGTGGCTCTGGTGAAGACTCAGATCAATCTGGGTTGGTTGGTTTTGTTGCTTTACGTCCCAAGTCAACAGCTATGGTCATTGCGGGACCGTCAGTTCACCTAACCACACTTTTTCCTGGGCAGACTTGAACAAGCCGTTAACCAGTAATTCGTGCACATACTTTTGCTTGTAACTGACAACAACCCTTCTTGAATAAATCAGCGGAAGGGAGGAGAATGACCGTAGAAATTATTTCATGATCAATCTCCACAAAAGTATGGGACCGGACCGGGATCGAACTCGCGACCCCTGGATCTGCAGTCAGACACGCATCTGTAGCCAGACACGTTACCGACTGCGCTACGCGGCCCGGTGTAGATCAATCTGGGTATCTGTCCAGTCTGTTCAGAATCTTTGCTATCCATGTAAAGGAAACTTGGGGAATAACTATTCTTTGAGTATATACGTCAAGACAAGCAAAATTCAGGTATAAAATGTTAATATTTTCTTATCTATTTGTTTTAGCATATGTTTTGGGTGCTCATAAGAACCATCTCATGTTCAAATAATTTTTGAGCACCCACAACATAAAATTTGGTTGAGAAATAAGAAAATTATTTTTTAATAAATTATACATTTTAATATCTGGAAGCTTATTGGGGAATATTTTTTTTTTGAGTGCACAGTTCAATTTTGTTTGATTTGATTCTTTACGTCCCATCAACATTATTATCTTTCAGTTATAAAGGGCTAGGACTTATGTGTCTTGCTTAAGTACACAATGCAGTGATGCCGGTGAGGCTCGAACCTGCAGCCCCTTGGTCTCGAGTAAAGCACTCTACCACTGAGCCACTGCGCTCCTTTTCAGTGCACAGTGATCAGTCTATGCTAATCTCCAAGTTGATCTGAGTCTTTCGTTGGAAAGCTGTCAATTCATCCAGATTCCTTCAATGCTATGGCTTATTTTATTTTGTTAGATAAAACTCTTGTTATTTTTAATTTTCACAGCAAATACACACAACAAGACTTTCCAAAACCAAATCGCTAATCACATGCCTGATTGGAATGAATATTGTCAATTTCATGCTATTATTAGATTGACATATGTCTGAATAATTCAATTTATCTATAGCAGCCTATGTTCATTTAGCCTGGGAATTAGTTAAATGTCATTATGAAAAAATATTGGAAATAACTGTCTGTGTTAAACTGCTCAGATGAATGTTATGGGACATTTTTATGGACTTGTCCGGATTTCAGACTTTCTTGACAGTTTGCAATCCTTGAACATAATCCCTAAAGAAGTTGCTTTAATTACCAATACATATTCGTAAAATGTTCATGTACACAATTAAAATATTTTAAGCAAGTACAGTAAAACCTGTGTAAAATGGTCACTCTCAAAAAGACCAAAAAAAATGGTTTTCAAGACTAATTATCACCTAATGCAGGTTAAAGTATTGCAGAATGCTCCAAGGGGAGCATTCTGCAATACTTTTGACCTGCATTAAGCTACCATATGTCATTAAGATCTTTGTTTTGTCTATTTCTAAGTGGCCGTTTTACACAGGTTTTACTGTACCCATTTTGGAGTTTTGGTTCTTCAAAGGGTTAATGTAAATTGTTGAATGACAGACAGACAAACAAACCAATGAACAAAAATGCGAACTCCTATAACACACTGCTACTTAAGTGTGACAAAAACCTATGAAAATCCAGATCTGCCGCTGTCACAGCCCAGTCTAACCACCACCCTCAGCCACCACCTTCTCATCATCAGAAATCAAGCAGGACTTTGGAATAAGGCCCTTGGCCAAAATTGGGAAAAAATAGCAACAAAAAACATAACAATGGGAGCAAAATTTATCATCAAAATCATTTTTAATATAGATTGTTTTATGCCAAGCACAAGTGTTTAAGTATCATTCTGATATTGGTTATTGTTTCTCATAATTAGTAGTGGTCTCCAAAAAAAAGTAAACCAAAAAAAGGTGTTTTTTTTGTTGTGTTTTTTTTTTACTTTTCTAAACTGGTAAAACAGGCATAGAATTGGGAAAAAGGTGGCTATATTTTATTTGGAATGGGGCCGGAATTTGACCCCTAGAAAAAAGCAGAAAAACCCCTGTAAAGGCATGCCTTGTTATTTGTTTTAGTTACAAAAATTGCTGATCCCAAGCCAAACAAACTTCTTACCTCTAAGAACTCAATGCTAAAGGTAAAAACAAAATAAAAAGTAAAACAAATAATTAAAACCTAATTATGGTATGCAGAGAGACACGTTATGTTGCCCTGCCGTAATTAAGGTGTATAGGTCAAAGGTCATCTTTCTGAATAGTTTGTGTTTTAAAAATAGGAAAACTTTTCTTTTACTGTTTGTGAATAAATTTGTGGTTATATCAGGTCTTGGATTTAAAATTTTCTTTGAGTGTAAAATGTGAAAAGTAAAACATAGGTTTAGATAAACAAAACAAGTTCAGCATGAAATTGTAAATATTTTCTTACCCATATTTTTTGCATATGTTTTGGGTGCTCAAAAGAACCGTCTCATTGAGAAGGTTCTTTTGAGTACCCACAATATATGTTTTGGTTGAGAAATAAGAAATTATTTTTCTGGTACATAGGGCTGCCACGTTTACGAAATTTGGTAAATTTACACGAGTTCCACTAACCGAAACGATCCCGTTTACACGTAACTTCCAGGTTTGATTTTTTTCATTATGCAGAACGTAAAATCGCCGATATTTTTCCTAAAAAACCTCCTTGAAAAATGTACCTTGTGCGAATATTCCAAATTAGTTGGTTGGGTTTTGTGATAGAACTCATTTAAAATTATTGGAAAGTGATTGCAACATGCGCAGACTCGTAGATTACCGACATTTTCTTCAGTTGCAATTGTGTAATTAATGAGTTGACATGCACAAGACATAATTGCCAATCATCACGTACGCATCAATACACACGCCGACAGGAAGTAAACCAGATGCGTCTCCACCAAACCTTTACATAACTGTTAAAAATACAGGAATATAATTGCTCCAAGCAGTGACTGAGTGAGACGATTTTCGGGGCATTTTTATGGCCCGTCAAGTCACTGTCTGTGCAGGCGCGATACTCAAAGAATTTGAGAAATGCTCCCTATCGTAAGATAATGTCCGTTGAGCATGTCCGCCATAATATTCTAATTACAGTAGATACTTTATCGAATACAGCCTAATCTGAGAAAACAAACAAACTGATTGATGATCTAGAACGGGATGCTCATTAGGAAATGCTATTTATCAACCACAACGCTGGTCACGTGCTTAAGTTTGTGTAAACGGTAGGCCAATTTTGTAAACGTTTATTGCAAAAACACGAAACGGTACTGTTTATATGTGTAAACGAGGCAGCCCTACTGGTACACACTCTTAACTAAAGGCCTGTAAGGTGAAATTTGGGAGACAAAATGGGTAAGAATTGACTTAAATGTTAAGCTCACAAAAGTGGATGGACAGACAGAAGGACAGACTGACAAAAAGATACATGGATGGGTGGGAATGTTTTAACATTTGATGCTAAATATAAATGGATGGATAGTTTTATTTTTGTACTTTCAATATACTAATTAATCATCATATTTACATTGTTAAAAGTTTATTTGGGCCAGTATATGAGATTGAAGGCTCCAATGAGCTTGAACACATTTATAAAGTATGGAAGTAAATGAAGACTCAGACCAAATTTAGACCTCTAGCCCGGCTGATCACGTCAGCATGGGCCTTTATTAGAGGTATATGAACATATGTATGGGTTAAAGTTCAAAATTTCCAAAATTCTGAACTTTGAAACTCAAATCTTAAAACTTGCAGTATGCCTACTAAAAATTCATGTTTGTTTTGTTGCTTTACGTCCCAAGTCAACAGCTATGGTCATTGCGGGACGGTCAGTTCACCTAACCAAACTTTTCCTGGGCAGGCTTGAACAAGCGGTTAACCAGTAACTTGTGCACATACTTTCGCTTGTAACTGACAACAACCCTTCTTGAATGAATCAGCGGAAGGGAGGAGAATGACCGTAGAAATCATTTCATGATCAATCTCCACGAAAGTATGGGACCGGACCGGGATCGAACTCGCGACCCCTGGATCTGCAGTCAGACACGCATCTGTAGCCAGACACGTTACTGACTGCGCTACGCGGCCCGGCACTAAAAATTCATAATTTCAAGTTTAAATGGCCAATTGTCTTCAGACAGACTGTATATAAATAAGAAAACCTATTATAATTCTTCTAATTTAGCATTTTGAGGCTGACTTTCTATGGAGAGTCAGCCTCAAAATCCTGAATTCAGGAATAATCCTGAAAACTTTCACCCATGCATATGTGGTTAGTACCAAAATCTCATGTACTAGCCTACTTGATAATTTTCCAAGGAACAGAGTACAACCATTTGCAGCGTACATGGTGCCTTCAAAGAAATCAGCAATAACCTTTCCTCCCGCCTCCAGATAAGAGTGCCTAATTAAATTTTATTTTTCTTACTTATCAACCAAAACATATGTTGTGGGTACTCAAAAGAACCCTCTCACTGAGACAGTTCTTTTGAGCACCCAGAACACATGTTTTAACTGATGGGAAGAAAATCATGACAAATTTACACTCAAAAAAATTGCGTATCTGGACGTTTGTTTACCTTCTATCCAACTCTTCGTCCTTGTCCTCACAGCAGCCGTTCATCAGCTGATTTGGTGTCCACATGATAGTCAGACCTTCCACTGTTTGATGGAGTGACAGATAGCCGGCCAGGGCCTCAGAACCTTCCCTCTGTAAATAAGAGCAATAAGGATCTTAAATGAGTGACCACATGATAGTCAGACCTTCCACTGTTTTGTAGAGTGACAGATAGCCAGCCAGAGCCTCAGATCCTTCCCTCTGTAAATTAGAGCAACAATTATGGCAAATACATAGAGGATCTTACAGAAGTGATCTCATGATAGTCAGACCTTCCACAGTGTTTGGTGGAGTGACAGATAGCCAGCCAGGGCCTCAGATCCTTTCCTCTGTAAATAAAAGCAAGAATTGATGATCATACACGAGTGACCACATGATAGAGATCTTACATGAGTGATCACATGATAGTCAGACCTTCCACTGTTTGGTGAAGTGACAGATAGCCAGCCAGGGCCTCAGATCCTTCCCTCTGTAAATTAGAGCAAGAATTGATGATCATACACGAGTGACCACATGATAGAGATCTTACATGAGTGACCACATGATAGTCAGACCTTCCACTGTTCGATGGAGTGACAGATAGCCAACCAGGGCCTCAGATCCTTCCCTCTGTAAATTAGAGCAATAAGGATCTTAAATGAGTAACCACATGATAGTCAGACCTTCCACTGTTTGGTGGAGTGACAGATAGCCAGCCAGGGCCTCAGATCCTTCCCCCTGTAAATTAGAGCAAGAATGGTCTTAAATGAGTGATCACATAATAGTGAGACCTTCCACTGTTTGGCAGAGTGACATATAGCCAGCCAGGGCCTCAGATCCTTCCCTCTGTAAATTAGAGCAAGAAATATGGCAAATACAGTAAAACCTGTCTTAAGCGGCCACTCAAAAAGAAGACAAAAATTGATTTTCAAGACCGATTATCGCTTAATGCCAAGGGGAGCATTCTGCATTACTTTTGACCTTCATTAAGCTAATAAATGTCATTAAGATCTTTGTGGTATGGCAAATATATAGATGATCTTACATGAGTGACCACATGATAGTCAGACCTTCTACTGTTTGGTGGAGTGACAGATAGCCAGCCAGGGCCTCAGATCCTTCCATCTGTAAATTAGAGCAATAATTATGGCAAATACATAGAGGATCTGACATGAGTTATCACATGATAAACAGATCTTCTACTGTTTGGTGGAGTGACAGATAGCCAGCCAGGGCCTCAGATCCTTCCCTCTGTAAATTAGAGCAACAATTATGGCAAATACATAGAGGATCTTACATTAGTGACCACATGATAGTCAGATCTTCTACTGTTTGGTGGAGTGACAGATAGAGAGCCAGGGCCTCAGATCCTTCCCTCTGTAAATTAGAGCAACTATTATGGTACATATCAGATCTTACAGGAGTGACCACATGATAGTCAGACCTTTCACTGGTTGATGGAGTGACAGATAGCCAACCAGGCCCTCAGATCCTTCCCTCTGTAAATTAGAGCAACATATTGGCAAATACATAGAGGATCTTACTTGAGCGACGACATGATAGTCAGAACTTTTACTGCTTGGTCCAGTGACAGATAGCCAGCCAGGGCCTCAGACCCTTCCCTCTGTAAATTAGAGCAACAATTATCGCAAATACATAGAGGATTTTACATGAGTGATGACATGATAGTCAGACCTTCAACTGTTTGATGGAGTGACAGATAGCCAGCCAGGGCCTCAGATCCTTCCCTCTGTAAATTAGAGCAATAAGGATCTTAAATGAGTGACCACATGATAGTCAGACCTTCCACTATTTGGTGCAGTGACAGATAGCCAGCCATGGCCTCAGATCCTTCCCTCTGTAAATTAGAGCAACAATTATGGCAAATACATACAGTAAAACCTGTCTAAAACGGCCACTCTCAAAAAGACCAAAAATTGGTTTTGAAGACAAATTATCGCTTAATGCAGGTCAAAAAAACACATGATAGTCAGACCTTCAACTGTTTGATGGAGTGACAGATAGGCAGCCAGGGTCTCCGACCCTTCCCTCTATAAATTAGAGAGCAATAATTATGACAAATACATGGATCTTACATGGGTCAGACCTTCTACTGTTTGGTGGAGTGACAGATAGCCAGCCAGGGCCTCGGATCCTTCCCTCTGTAAATTAGAGAGCAATAATTATGGCGAATACATAGATGATCTTACATGAGTGACCACATGATAGTCAGACCTTCCAATGTTCGATGGAGTGACAGATAGCCAGCCAGGGCCTCAGATCCTTCCATCTGTAAATCAGAGCAACAATTATGGCAAATACATAGAGGATCTTACATGAGTGACCACATGATAGTCAGACCTTCCACTGTTTGGTGGAGTGACAGATAGCCAGCCAGGGCCTCAGATCCTTCCCTCTGAAAATTAGAATAACAATTATGGCAAATACAGTAAAACCGGTGTAAAGCAGCCACTCAAAAAGAAGACAAAAATTGAATTTCAAGACCGATAATTGCTTAATGCAGGTCAAAAGTATTGCAGAATGCTCCAAGGGGAGCATTCTGCATTACTTTCGACCTTCATTAAGCTACTAGCGGTCATTAAGATCTTTGTTTGTCTATTTTGGATTGGCCAATTAAGACAGGCTTTACTGTAAATAGATGATCTTACATGAGTGACCACAGGCTTGTCAGGCTATCCACGGTTTGGTGAAGTGACAGATAGCCAGCCAGGGCCTCAGATCCTTCCCTCTGTAAATTAGAGAAAGCATTATGGCAAATACATAGAGGATCTTACATGGGTGTCCACAAGAAAGTCAGACCTTCTACTGTTTAGTGGAATGACAGATAGCCAGCCAGAGCCTCAGATCCTTCCCTCTGTAAATTAGAGCAACAATTATGGCAAATAAATAGGGGATCTTACATGAGTGATCACGTGATAGTCAGACCTTCCACTGTTTGATGAAGTGACAGATGGGGCCATCCAGGGCCTCTGATCCTTCCCTCTGTAAATTAGATCAATAAGGATCTTAAATGAGTGATCACATGATGGTCAAACCTTCTACTGTTTGGTGGAGTGACAAATAGCCATCCAGGGCCTCAGATCCTTCCCTCTGTAAATTAGAGAAACAAGGATCTTACATGAGTGACCACATGATAGTCAGACCTTCCACTGTTTGGTGGGATGCCAGATAGTCAGCCAGGGCCTCAGATCCTTCCCTCTGTAAATTAGAGCAATAAAGATCTTAAATGAGTCATCACATTATAGACAGACCTTCTTCTGTTTGGTGGAGAGACAGATAGCCGGCCAGGGCCTCAGATCCTTCACTCTGCAAATTAGAGCAAGAGTTATGGCAAATAAATAGAGGATCTTAAATGAGTGACCACATGATAGTCAGACCTTCAACAATTTGGTGGAGTAGCAGATAGCCAGCCAGAGCCTCAGATCCTTCCCTCTGTAAATTAGAGCAACAATTATGGCAAATACATAGAGGATCTTACATGAGTGACCACATGACAGTCAGACCTTCCACTGTTTGATGGAGTGACAGATAGCCAGCCAGGGCCTCAGATCCTTCCCTCTCTAAATTAGAGCAAGAATTATGGCAAATAAATAGAGTATCTTACAGGAGTGATTATGTGATAGTCAGACCTTCCACTGTTTGATGGAGTGACAGATAGCATAACTTTCCCTCTGTAAATAAGAGCAAGAATTATGGCAAATACATAGAGGATCTTACATGAGTGACCAAAGAGTCAGACCTTCCACTGTTTGATGGAGTGACAGATAGCCATCCAGGGCCTCAGATCCTTCCCTCTGTAAATTAGAGCAAAAATTATAGCAAATACATAGAGGATCTTACATGAGCGACCACATGATAGTCAGATCTTCCACTGTTTGGTGGAGTAGCAGATAGCCAGCCGGGGCCTCAGATCCTTCCCTCTGTAAATTAGAGCAAGAATTATGGCAAATACATAGAGGATCTTACATGAGTGACCACATGACAGTCAGACCGTCCACTGTTTGGTGGAGTGACAGATAGCCAGTCAGGGCCTCAGATCCTTCCCTCTGTAAATTAGAGCAAGTTTTATGGCAAATATATAGAGGATTTTACATGTGTGATCACATGATAGTCGGACCTTCTACTGTGGGTCTATGAAAAACATAGAACGACAAAACACAGAAAAGCAAAAATATAGAAAAGACATAATATAGAAAGATAAAACATAGAAAAACTAGAGGACCTGAAGGTCCTGAAGCGCTCACCTGATCTCCTTAATAATGTTAAATAGATGAAGGTCAACTAAGGCTTATCAATTAAACATATTTTGTTTTACCATATATGGGCATGGTGACCATTTTGGTCAAGTGACCTAAAACAAATATTATCTCTACTGAATACTCCATATGAAATCAAGAGTTCAAACAGCCCAATGATTTCTGAGAAAAAGATGTGTATGTGGCAGTTCAAAATGAGTGGCCTTGGATGAAAGGTCAAAGCTAAGCTTGACCTTTGGTGCTTATATAAAACCAATGTTTCATTAGGTTTAACATTTCACACAAGTATTATAATTTTCGCTTAGTTAAAGAAAAATGAAAATTTCAAGATTTTTCCAATATAAATGCATTAGGAATCAAATTTGGCCTTGTCGTAAAAAAGATCAAACCAGATTCATCATTTGTGCAAACCTGGTAGGGCTCACATCCCCAATGCTACATACCAAGTCCCAAGGCCATTGGACTTTTGGTTCAAGACAAGAAGATATTTAAAGAGTTTTTACCTTATATGGGCATGGCAGCCATCTTGGTCATATGATCATTAACATTTGTTATCAATTTACTACCCTCAACTCCAAGGAGTCTCCATATGAAATTTGAGTTCAATTGGCCTAGAGATTTCTGGGATAACTATTTTTTAATTATTGATGGGAAACCAATAAGCGACATTGGCTGAAAGGTCAAAAGTCAACCTTGACCTAAAGAACTTATTTATAGCCATCTTCTCATTAGGTTAAACATATCAAGTGAGAATAATGACTTTGGCTTGAACAGTATTCAAAAATCAACTTTTCAAAAAATTTCATATTTAAATGCATTAGGAAGCAAAATTGACCTTGATGTTAAGTAGATCAAGGTCAACCTAGGATCATCATTTGAACAAACTTGGTAGGCCCCACATACCAAATGTTACATACCAAGTCCCAAGGTCATCACCCTTCTGGTTCTGGAGAAGAAGATTTTTTAAAGGGTTTTTAACATATATGGGTGTGGCGGCCATCTTGGTCATGTGACCAGAATAATTTGTAATAATTTTGGCTAACTTATCACAAGTAGTCTTCATGTGAAATTTGAGTTCGATTGGCCTAATGGTTTGTGAGAAAACTATGTTTTAAAACATTGATGGGACTCCAATATGTGCGACCTTGGCTGAAAGGTCAAAGGTCAACCTTGACCTTTGGAACTTATTTATAGTCATTGTCTTATTAGCTTGAACATATCTAGTGATAATAATGACTTTGGCTTCAACACTGTTTTAAAAAAATCATCTTTTAAAAAAAATTCCCATTTAAATGCACTATGAAGCAAATTTGACCTTGACTTTAAGTAGGCCAAGGTCAACCTAGGACAATCATTTGAACAAACTTGGTAGGCCCCACACCCCCAATGTTACATACCAAGTCCCAAGGTCATCACCCTTCTCGTTCTGGAGAAGAAGATTTTTAAAGGGTTTTTACCATATATGGGCGTGGCGGCCATCTTGGTCAAGTGACCAGCACCATTTGAACAAACTTTTGTTCTCCCATCCTAAGGAGTCTACATATGAAATTTGAGTTCGATTGGCCCAGTGGTTTCATAGGAGAAGATGTTTGAAAATGTTGACAGACATACGACGGAGGACGGACGCTGGAGTGACTGCTATACTAATAGCTCACCTTGGTGTCTTCAGCTCAGGTGAGCTAAGAAGATTGAAAAAAAATAGAAAAAACTTCGAAATAACATCGAAAAAGTTCAGAAACAACGAAAATTTATTTCCATCAATTTTATGACAACAATTTGAGGTAGACCTAGCGGACATTGATTAATTTACATGTAGCGACCAATAAAAGTGCAGTTGATTCTATCACTGCTAGTAAGTTGTCACGTTACGTTGTGGGCCAAGCCCTTCAGGTACTATTTCTCAGAGCTTGTTTCCTTGACTCAGTGTTGGATTGCTCTCCCTTGAGAAATTAAAAAAAAATCCAAATATTTGAGTGAACCTGACCCAGATTGAGCTTATTCATGTTATTCGTCGGTGCCAACCTTTCCTAAGGTTCACTCATAAACAGACCAAATAGATGGCGGATGGCTTGGTCGAGTGAACAAAAGTTAAACAACTCATAGCAATCGCCCAGCGGTCAACTTATTATATTTTTTCACACTTATTATTGGTTGTTCTGTTATTCATTGATCTATTTAATGTGGCTTCTTTGTTTTGAGGCATCTATTAAATGTAGGTTCTCTCTTTTGTCACTCTATGTTTTGTCCTACACTGTCCACTGTTTGGTGGAGTGACAGTTAGGCAGCCAGGGCCTCGGATCCTTCCCTCTGTAAATTAGAGCAAGTATTATGGCAAATACATAGATGATCTTACAGCTGTATTCACATGCTAGTCAGACCTTCCACTGTTTGGTTGAGTGACAGATAGTCTTGAAAACATATTTTTGGGTCTTCTTTTGAGTGACCAGTTAAGACTTGTGTTCACAGAAACTAGCTTGTCACAACCTGGGTGACAGTAGCTTCACAGTGGGAGTCAACAGGTGGACTTCCCGGTGCTGTAGCACTACTAATTCATGGTGCCAAAGGTGAAGCACACAGCCAAAGACAGGTACAGGGGAAGGTCTTGGACTGCCAAGAGTGTCTGAGTTGGTGAAAGGAAGGGCATCCTGCCTTAAAACTTTCTACAAATATACAAATGGCAGTCTTACCCAAAGTAAGATCTGCTCTGTGTGCAGCTAGCCAGTTACCTGGAGAGGGGCCCACTGATGTGGAAGATATGCTTCTGCACCTGTACATTAATCAAAACCCAATGATGATGATGATGATGATGATGATGATGATGATGATGATGATGATGATGATGATGATGATGATGATGATGATGATGATGATGATGATGACATTAAATTATTTCAAAATCACATTGTTTTGGTGTGAAAACATTAAGATTTTGCCCTTATGTGTGCAACGTTGTTGTGGACGGCATTACATAATGTTACAAACTATGTAAAAGGTAAACACTAGTCACTGTGAGTTATCAATTTTATTAAATGGCATTATATTACTTCCAGATGTGATGTCATGTGATAAACAAAATTTCAATTCTTTTACTTACTATCATTTACTAATCTTACCAATTCTATCAAATGGTTATTTTTTTAATTGTGTCAAATAAAAAAAAATGCTTATTTATCATATGAAGTCACGTCTGGGAGTGAAATAACACCATGCACTAAAATCGATAAACCACAAGTGGTTTATAGATTTACGAGAAATGATATGACGTCCATAACAACGTTGCGTACATAATGACAAAATAATAACGCTTTTATGACAGAAATGAGATTTCAAAGTAATCTGAATGTCATATGAATGATAAATAGAATCTAACATTCGTGCTCGTATATTATTGAATTTATTAAACTTGATGCGAAAAAGAGATTAAATGCTTGGCAAGCCTCGTATTTTATCTTTTCCCCAACTCATTTAATAAACTCAATAACTAGAGGACCTGACGGTCCTGAAGCGCTCACCTCATCTCCTTAATAATGTTAAAACAAGTCAAGATCAAGCAGCTTATAATGAAACATATTTTGTTTTATGGGGGTTACTGCCATTTTGGTTGAGTGGCTTAAAACAATCTAATGAATACTCCATCAAACAGCCCAGTGATTTCTGAGTAAAGATGTATAGATAGGTATGTGGCAATGCAAATGAGTGGCCTTGAATAAAAGGTCACAGGTCAGCTTGACATTTGATACTTATATAAAACCGTGGTCTCATTAGGTTAAACATTTCTTGCAAGTATTATGATTTCGGCCTAAACAGTTATAGACGAAAAAAAACATTTCAAGATTTTCCACATATACGAGGGTTGTCCCACTAAATCGTAGACTTGTGCTATAAAACGAGACTGTGTATCAGGAATTCTATAAAACTTTAATGACATGTTTATATACATCTGGGACACATTTTCCACAAAAATGGATGAAATCGCAGTTCAGATAACAAAGTTATGAACCTTTACTTGAGGGTATCACAGCGTATGCCGAGCACATCACAAATTATTTTGCTGTACTTTCACAGAGGGGTGGTCAAATATTTGACTCTACTCTTTACATTAAAGCTGAAATGGTAATAAATATCGCCATCTATTTGTTGAGTAAGTCTCCCTGGTTCAAGTAATGACTAAGTAGATAGTTTGGATATGTTACGCAAACAAACAAGCGCGATGGTTTAGATTTACTATAACACAACATATTTACCATTTAAATAACTGACAGAAAAATAGCATGTGATCTGTTAAATTGACGAAAAGGAGCTTGTCTTTGTGGTATTACTTATATAATTTTACACGAAATCCATTTAACGATACTCGTGATTGTTCTACCAATCATTTAACATTAAAAGAATGTAGTTTTTTATGTTTAATTAGCCAAAAAATATTGAAAGCCTAACTTTTGCTCTGTACCGATCTTATAACGTTAGCATTTTCTGAAAAATAAGCATGTAATAGGTATGTAAAATCTTTTATAAAATCAATGTGAATGGCCAGAAACTTTTCAAAATTTCAAGACTTAATCTTGCATAGTTACTTTTTGATGTGGTAATGCATTGTTTGAGATACAACAGCGAAATTTCATTAAATGGACACTACCTTTTGGACTAGAGGAGTTTCATTACAAAAAAAATGGCGTGCGCCGCTCACGTTGACATACCGTCACGGAAAGGTTCATAAATTTGTTAATTGAACTATGATTCCACCCATATTTATACAAAATGTTTCCCATAAGTATATAAACATATCCTTAAAATATCATAGAAATACTGGTTAATAGTCTCGTATTATAGCAAAAGTCCACGATTTACTGGGACAACCCTCGTAAATGCATAAGGAAACAAATTTGACCTTGCCATAAAGTAGTTCAAGGTCAACCTAGATTCATCATTTGTGCAAATCTGGTAGGGCCCGCATCCCCAATGCTACATACCAAGTATGGGCATGGTGGCCATCTTGGTCATGTGAACAGTACAATTGGTATAAATTTTGGTTAACCTATCATAAGGAGTCTTCACATGAAATTTGAGTTCAATTGGGCCAATGGTTTGTGAGAAAACTATGTTTTAATATATTTATGGGGCTCCATTATGAGTGACCTAAGCTGAAAGGTCAAAGGTCAACCTTGACCTTTGAAACTTATTTACAGCCATTGTCTCATTAGGTTAAACATATCAAGTGAGAATAATGACTAAGGCTTCCACAGTTTTACAAAAAATCAACTTTTCAGAAATTTTCCCATTTAAATGCATTAGGAAGCAAATTTGACATTGACTTTAAGAAGGTCAAGGTCAACCTAGGATCATCATTTGAACAAACTTGGTAGGCCCCACATCCCTAATGCTACATACTAAGTCCCAAAGTCATTGGCCTTCTGGTTCTGTAGAAGAAGATTTTTAAAGGGTTTTTACCATATATGGGAGTGGCGGCCATCTTGGTCATGTGACCAGGACCATTTGAACAAACTTTCGTTCCCGCGTCCTAAGGAGTCTCCATATGAAATAAGAATTAAATTTGCCCAGTGGTTTCAGAGGAGAAGATGTTTGAAATTGTGGATGGGCGGATGGACGGAGGACGGACGCCGGAGTGACTGGTATACTATTAGCTCACCCATGAGCCTTCGGCTCAGGTGAGCTAAAAAGTGAGCACTCTTGTAAGATCCCCTATTTTTACTGATAAAAGAGCCTTTAATTGTTACTTACAGCTTGGACTAGAACATTGTTTTTCCCATACAGCAGTGTATTCTTAGAGTTTTGATGAAGGGACTCAACATACTCTCTGGCTGTCAGGTGAAAACTCTTTGAACTCTCCTCGCTGCTACTGCTAGCGTTTCGGCGTATCTGCCAGTAAAATAAAATTATTAGTCAGTACATGATATTTTGGTACTTATTGCATTTTCTCTAGCAACGAAGGCTCAGGCTCTATTAGAGACTTTACATAGAGGGTCAGGCCTCTAGATAAGAGTGCGTAATCATAATTTAGATTTCTTATTTCTGATACAAAACATGCTGTGGGTAATCAAAAGAATTGAATCAATGAGACGGTTCTTTTGAGCACCCACAAAAAATGCTTAAATTGACGAATTAGAAAATATTCATAATTTTACGCCCCATAGAATTTGTTTATCTTGAAGGAGGACCCAACACTAGACCATTGCTCATTTTGGAGTTTAATACATTCAACAAGTAGCCGAAAGTGCAACGATCGCCCACCTGAATCCAATGTGTCAGAAGACCAACATAATTAATATTTTATGATGTTAATCTTTGGGTCAGACTTAATACACTTTGCCAACTAAGATGTTCAGCCTTCCAATAACTTTGCAGATATCAAGCAAAATCACTATACTATGATAACTCTGTGGTCAGTGGTCTGATCTTACCTGAGATTTTATAGCTGTC
Organism: Loripinus fragilis; assembly: GCA_964019695.1. Classification (NCBI taxonomy): domain Eukaryota; kingdom Metazoa; phylum Mollusca; class Bivalvia; order Lucinida; family Lucinidae; genus Loripinus; species Loripinus fragilis. The sequence goes on from OZ026525.1 coordinate 80,524,849, forward strand.
CTGTTTATGCTTAAGTCTGATAAAGTTACAAATGAAACAAGACCAAGCTCTGCTCTGGACCTGCCTCGTGGATGCACATCTTCAATGTGTGAACAGTCAAGATGCAAAGGTCAAATATACAGGAATGAAATCAGATTACACCCAAATTTCGCAAGGTAATTTACAGTAGGTGATGTAACAATTTCCAAGTTGAACACTCAAAAATATATTATCAAATGTGCACAAATATAGGGTGTACATGTTCAATCATAATATAAAGTTTGAATATAAAGGAAAGAAAATTGCTTGAGTAACAGATTACACAAACCAGAAACCCTCTAAGCATTTCTAACGAAAAAATGTCTGAGTTCAAACCCCCAAAAATGAAATAATATATTCATGAAATGTGCATAAAATAGAAGGTGCACATCTTCAATGTGTGAACAATCATTATTCAAAGTTTAAATATAAAGGAATGAATACTCTTGGAGTTCCAGATTACACTAGCTAGGCACCCCCTAAGCATTTCGGAAGGAAAAAATGTCTTTGTTCAACACCTCTTAAAAATGAGAAAAAAATTATGAAACATGCACAACATATCGTCCCATGAATGCAGAAAGGTGCTATATGCACTTTTTGTTGAAAAATGTTTTTTTATGGATTTATGATAACTTGTTATTTTCTCCTCCTGATATCAAAAGCTCAGTTCTGTGGCATCATTAGTTATAAAGATATTGCATGGAAACAAAAGGTGGTAAGTCCATATTGCCAGAGAATTGCATGCTAAAAGGGGCTATATGCTGGATTGAGTCTGCAAAAAGGTTCTAAATGTCACTTAACACCTTCTTAAAGAATGCTGTCTAGGTTTATCTGCAGCTATATTTCACTGCAAGAAGGAGGTATTTCCTTAAAAATGTATGACAAATGGAAAAGAAACTGTACTTCAGAGGGAGTTTATCTGTCAAAATAATATAATAAGTGTGTCACAAATAAGGAGACCCTGCTGCACCACCCAAAGACAGGTAAATCGACTAAATTTTTCTTCAAGAAAGAACAGTCAAGTCTCCTTTTCGTGTGCCCAAACCATTCTTTCTTAGAACATTCGACATAGACAAAACTAGTGGATTATACTCTAAAAAGCAGCAACATAGAATTTTTCAGGGAACTGTTATGCCAAGAAAAACTTTGTGCGAATAAAACTTCTGAAACAAACGCTAATGTCCTTTGTAAACACATAGAAAGTTTCCTAAATATTTAATCACACTGCAAAAGGAAAAGGTTTAATACATTTTACTCCCTAGATCAAGAAGTGTTAAGATAATAAAGGTTAAAATCATCACCAGACAATATTTAAACAAAGATTTGAGTATTATTATTATTGCGTCCCTTGTTTAATTCCCAGAAGAAGAAAAAAAAAACACTGAAAAAAGTAAGAAAGGCGGCAAAGATCAGGAATCGATACAATCAAGTACCACAAATGACCCAGGATACCACATGGGAAAGTGACAAAAACACAAGTAAACATCACAAATGAAAGCCAAGAGGTCAGCCCTTTTCCAGCAGGTGACCACAAGGTAGCAGAAAACAGACGCAAAAGCATGACAAACACTAGACATAAATAACACAAATGATCCACAAAAGAAGTATCACCTTGGAACAGTCAGTAAAATATTTTACTGGAGGGCTTAAACCGGTTTCACGGTGCCAACATCACCCTTAGTTCAGATGTGGATCAAGTAACATAGATGTTTGGTTTGCATGAAAAACCCCTAGTTTATCCATGCATCATCTCCTAGAACATATAAATCAAGATATAAAAAGTAGATAAAGCAAAGATAAGGACTCAACAGTACATAAAACTGAATACGGGAGCAAACGAAATCCAATAGGTAAACCCTGGTGGACCTGACAACAGCCAAAGCATCAGGCTCCTACCATCTCATCAATAGATAAGTCTTTAAGTCAAAACCATCAAAGAGTCTGAAATCCGACCCACCCACATTTCAAAATACAGTTCAATGGATGTTGACTGCATTGTTTAACCTTCCTCTCATGGGACAGGAATTCTTATGTTTTGCATGCATATGGAAGTATTTTGTTTGGCCTTAGCTTTAAAATATTATATCATTACAATAGATTAAAATAAAAGATTATTTGGCCTTTTCTATAGAGCACCTAACTATTATGCCGTAAATTATCTAAATAACACTTTTAGAAGTTTGATTAGTTGAAAGCCTGTAAAAAGATCAATGCAACAACATGAAATTAATGTTCGCGGAAAATATGTTAACCAGCAAAAGTTGAAATGGCTACATTACCCAAAGACGGCTCCAGATAACATATTTGTCAAACACAATAATTTGTTCACAGAAATAAAGGTGTAAACAAAACAAAACATGAAGGTGGCAAACAGACCCTGATTAAGCCCATTTATGATAGCAAACTTTGTGTATCACTGGCTAAGAAAAATGAGCTGTTATCACTGTACAAGTCTGGTTGTATTTCAATAGAATTCCACCCATACTATGAAGCACTTTCAGCTGGCAAAAGGTAAATGACACAATGGATGATAATTCACATGCTGAAAACAATCATTGATTAATAAGATAGTGAGACTAGACAAATGTAGAGCAAACCACATTTTCAAAATAGAGTTCAATGACTTTTGACTGAAACGCTTAACGTTTCCTCTCATTGGAAAGGAATTCCTACATTTGCATGCATAAGAAAGTATTTTGCTTCTGGCATTAGTTGTATATATAATTTCAGTAGAACAAAACGTAGTTAAATAATGGCATCTATTCTTATTTGCATATTAAGATATCCCTCAAATTACTAAGGTTATTTAGTTGTAAAATGTGTCACTTTCTTGTGGTTATTCTAGTGTATGCTTGAAAGGAATTAGTTTGATGCAATAAGGGGCTGAGAAGTAATTAGCACCTTATTGTCATTGAAAGTAAACTATATTGTTAGATCTATGCTGGCAAGAAGGTTCTATGTTCAAACCGCACCTTACTGCATAAAATATATTGGTCTTAACTTTCATTATTTATTTGTGCAAGAAGGTTCTTATTGCATATACCACCTTTTTGTGGAATAAAATGTGTTTATCAAAAGATTGTTTATCCTGCAAAAACGTGATAAGTGCACTTATGCCTTTCTTGCAGGAACTTTTCTTTGTAAAAAGGGGTTGTCTAAAAGGTGGTAACTACAATTCTTAAAATAGTTCATGTTATGTAAGAGTCTAATCAAAGAATGTCTCGTAAAATTAAGAAGTCTCATCTATGCATACCATGACACACCTAGATCTCGATATGCTGTATTGTACATTTAGAAAATTAAAAAAAATCGATTATCTCAAAAGTTTCAAAAATGCACTTAGCACCTTCTTGCATTCATGGGACGATATCAGGTTCACATCTTCAATATGTGAGCAATCATTAGGCAAAGTTTGATTAAAAGGAATGAAAACTTTTGGAGTTACAGATTACACAAACTTGGCACCCCTAAAATGTTGCGGATGGACAGACAGACAGGAAAAATGTCTAAGTTCAACACCCATCAAAATTATGAGAACAAAAAATGAAACAATTGCACTAAATATCAGGTGCACATCTTCAATGTGTGAAAAATCAGTATGTAAAGTTTGAAAATGAAGGAATGAATACTGTTGGAGTTACAGATTACACAAACTAGGCAACCCCTAAACATTGTGGATGGAAAAAATGTCTGAGTTCAACACCACTCAAAAATGAAAAAAAAAATGAAACATGCACAAAATAGGAGGTGCACATCTTCAATATGTAAACAATCATTAGGCAAAGTTTGACTAAAAAAGAACGAAAACTTTTGGAGTTACAGATTACACAAACTTGGCACCCTAAAGTGTTGCGGACAGATGGACAGCCAGACGGAAGGAGTAGACCCACTGCTAGACCTGCTTTCGCTAAAGTGACACAGGTGAAAAAATGGTCTATGCCTGGGACAAGGTCAAATTTGGGATTTTTCAGCAGTCTGAACGGCAAGTAAGTTAGAAAAATTGCAAAATATGGTAGAGTTTTAAACCTGATCATGAGCTTATGCATGTTCTTGTTTTCAGTAAGGTGTGCGAAAGATAAATGGGCTATGCCACAGACAATGTCAAATTTGGTAAATTTTAGCAATCAAGGGCAAGTAACTCTAAGAATAATTGCATACTATGGCCCAATTTTGAACTTGATTGAGATTCTGGACAATATTGTCCTCATTATAAGTCTATGGAAACATCCTATGATAAAGTACTTTTTATGAACATAAAATCAACAAGACAATTACGCATCTGTCATCATGATTGTACCATTTCAGGGTTCATACACGCAAGCTTGAGTAAAATTCAAGGACTTTTCAAGGACTTCTAAAAGCCTCTCCTACAGTTTTCAAGGACTAAAAGATAATGTAAAATACTGATCTAAGTGTTGAAATTCAACTTCAGAAATGCTAGACTGAGATAATGGAGACATTAGTATTAGAAAATTAGTATTAAATTGTTGTGCCTATATTTGGTGCAGCATATGCTGCACCAAAAAAAAGGCACAACAATTTTATAATGATTTCGGTCCCTATCAACAGTGCAAAGTCCTACAGAAAATAGTAGAATTCAAGGACTTTCAAGGCTTTTGAGTGATTTTCCAGTACTTTTCAAGGCAGATTTAATTTTCAAGGAATTTTCAATAAAGCCATCTAAATTCAAGTACTTTTCAAGCCTGTGCCAACCCTGCATTTAGTATTCTCACCTGTAAACCAAGACGTTTTGGGCTCTGTGGACTGCCTGCTGTCATGTGGTGGGTGGTCCCAGAGTGAATCCTGTGTCTCTGTACCAGCTCGTCTGCCGGTGGGTCTGTCCAGAAGTGGTCAGATGTCTTCATCTTTGTGTAGTCTAGAGCACATGGCCCCACTAGAATAATGTAAACAAATTATGGTAAATCTCGGACCCAGTATAAACGGACTGGTGACTGACGGAAGTACAAAGTTATGTTGTCAAGGCTTTATTTTAGCGCTATTTAAAAGTGCTATAGCCAATAAAATTGATTCTGAAAATACACAAGAATATAAGAGGTTACTCCCGGTATACAAAGCTGAAATATTACGAGTTACAGTAAAAAGAATTGAAGTTTTCTCATCTTTTTATGTTGATTTCTGACGATTTTCGGCTAAAAGCTGCGAAAAACGCTAAAAAGGGTACCTAGGTTTCTTGCTGATGTTCATAAAGACGGATAAACGTTCAGTAAATATAACAATACAGTCTTAATGTTAGTATGTTGAATCGTTGCTGTTTTAAGAAATTTCAAGGATGTGCAGAGAAATTACAAAGATATGATTATTTAATCTTCAACATACGTCAGTTTTAAAAGCTCAGCCAGCATGCATTGAGACATGAAAACGTATTTCCAATATCTACATTTACCTGAATGTAAGTGATCAGTCCCTGTTTATTGGGATCGATGTAAATGTTCTAAAATTTCAAACACTTTTCTTTTCTGTTCTCAAATAAAATGTTGGTTATCATGGCTGGAATTCACAAAATGCTAAGCATTTTGTGAATAACAAACAGGGAAGACCCTGATCAGACTGCTTCTTTAGAAGCAGTCTGATCTGGGCCTGCACTGAAATTATCTTGACCAATTTTCCAGGCACTAGTGCTTCAAAATTTTAGGGCACCTACCATATCAGCAACACTGATTAAATGAAAAGGGATAATGCATTGCTTATTCATTGAGACATTCTAGCTGGTCAATCAATAGAGGTGCTACCTTTTGACCTCCCACTCTGAATGTGACCCCTTGACCTCGCCTATGAATGTGACCTTGGAGTGGGGTGATTGAAACCCTGCTCTGATTGTCATCTCGTATCTGAAATGTTCTCAGAATCAGCCCTGGGTTTCATGGACACAAATTCTGTACATTCCACCACTGACCATCTGCTATGGTCTTGATGCTGAAACAGGCACTTCAAACTAAATATAGATTTTATCACGCAAGAGAAAACTACGAAGTTGGACCCTGATCAGACTACTCCCTTAGGAGCCCATATTGTTTGCAATATATCTTTAAGCAGAATCATGGAAGAGAACACTATGTAGTTGAACCACTGGGTTCATACATGCAAGTTTGAGTAAAATTCAAGGACTTTTCAAGGACTTCAAAAGACTGTCCTACAGTTTTCAAAGACTAAAGCGCCAAGAAAAAAATGCATCCGAAAGTGTTGTCTGCTTAAGTCATCTGCTGCAAATAATTGCCTAGCATAACTGACGAATTAAGTATAGAAGCAAACAGCGTTGGCCATAAACAGACTGCTCCTATAGGAGCAGTCTGATCTGGGTCCACACTGTTTGCCATAGAGGCTTCTTGAACATTTCAGCAGACAAGAAAAGCAGATGACTTTTGTTGCGATTGGCGGGTTAAGTGTTAAAATTCTACTTTAGAAATGCTAGACTGAGATAATAGAGAAATTAGTATAACTTTATCAGAAAATTAGTAGAAAATTGTTGTGCTTTTATTTGGTGCAGCATATGCAGCAACAATTTTATAATGATTTGGGTCTATATCAACTGTGCCTGGTCCTACAAAAATTAGTAGAATTCAAGGACTTTTCAAGGCTTTTGAGTGATTTTCCAGTGTTTTTCAAGGCAGATTTAATTTTCCAGGACTTTTCAAGAAAGCAAACCCTGCAGATTAGAGAACAGACGACAAAATTTGTGACTGGCGGGAAAAGGGTTAATATATTAATGCATCATATCTTTCAATTTTCATGTCACATTAAGCATTTACCGTTCATTATTGGAGCAAACATCTGACATGCAGACAATTTCTCATGGCCTTGTAATTATAATTTAAAGTGTCAACTGCTCATAGGTTTAGATAAACACAAATTTTCAGCGTAAAATTGTTAATATTTTCTTACCCATCAGTTTTAATATATGTTTTGGGTGCTCAAACACACCGTCTCATTGAGACTGTTCTTATGAGTACCCACAACATATGTTTTGATTGAGAAATAAGAAAATTAAATTTTCGTTACTCACTCTTAACTAAAGTCCTGACTGCTGATAACCTTTGCAAACAGTTGGGATCCAGATCAGGCCCGACAAAATATCGGGCCTGATCTGGATCCAAACTGGAATGCAAAATTACCCAGCATGCACTAAAGCGTTAAAATTGTTTGGATTGCTTACCAAGAAGAGACGCTAGGATTGGTCCATCCACTGGATCAGAGATCAGAGCATGTGCTTCATAATACTTGCTGAAATTACAACAAAGCTTCATTGTAAGAGGGTACACTGTACGGTAAATGTCCTAAAGTTTCGAACATTTTTCTCTTTCTTATTCTCAAGTAAAATGTTGGTTATCAGGATTGGAATTCACAAATTTTTTGTCAGAAGACACTGATCAGACTGCTTCTTCATAAGCAGTCCGGTCTGGGTCTGCACTGTTTGTCAAGGCATTTTTGGCAGGCAAATAGTGTTTGAAATTTTAGAACATTTACCATTTTGTTTTTGGGGTATTAAAAGTAATTTGTGAGCATGGATTTTGTTATATGTGATTGTGTGCACAATGTGGAGATGGTACCTTGCTTGATCATGTAAGGGGGTGGGGGGGTGGGGGAGGGGGTCATATCGCAAAAAAACATTTTTCTATTTAAAAAAAAAATAAGTGATGCACATAGTGTTAGTATTAGGTTGAGTACAGTATATGACTGCTTAGGACAATGTATAACACATCAGTTTGTGGGCTCAAAGGGAGCACAGTGGCTCAGTGGTAGAGTGCTTAACTCGAGACCGAGGGGCAGCGGGTCGAGCCTCACTGGCTTCACTGTGTTGTGTCCTTGAGCAAGAACATTAATCCTAGCTTAGTACTGGTTCAACCCAGGAAGACCCCTCCCTCATTATAACTGAAAGATTGTTGATGGGACGTAAAGAATCATATCAAACAAACAAAAGTTTGTGGGCTCAGCTTATTCCAAGAGACTTTCATTTATTCTTATAAACCAAGAAATTAATGGTGCATTAAAACATCATTGACTATCCTTTATACGACTGAACCTGGATATATCCTATTTTAAAACAGTGTGGATCCTGATCAGCTGGCTTCTGAGAAGCTAGCTGGATAGGATCCACACTGTTTTGCACTCTGTATATACAATATGTAAATGTAATAATGTTAATTAGAAATATTGGGGAGAGTGTGGTACAAGTACATACAAATATCCAGCATGGCAAGGGTTAAGTCCCCTGCAATGAATTCTTCAAGTTTATTGAATGCGTATTGATTGGAACTGTACTAGAAGTAGAACAGACCATAAAGGAAGAGAAGATTATTGACAAACATGCCATGGAACCATTATCTTAGCCTGACATTAAAAAATAGATCATTTTTCCAAATGTCAGATTGTCTTGCAAAGTACTGAAATAATTTTAACCCATATAATTGCCCATTCTCGCGAGACCCGACGATACCTCATCTAGATCTCTCGCATTTTGCCCTTTGCATCATGGGTAACTAGCGATATTTGGCTAGTCTCGTTCAATTCTCGCACTGCTGTAGTGACCGAATTTATTGTTAAAAATAGCAAAAAGTTAAATTTTTGACAGTTTATCATTTCTCTTTTAGTCAATATTTTCTGGATGTAAAGCCCCGAGTCATGCAAGCAGTGATCGCATAATATATTTTTAATAAAAATGGCGGCTCAATCCCAGTGTGCACCGAGCGAAAGGCGACAGGTTTGTTCGTGCTAACGAGCTTCCGGTGCGACAATGTATAATTGCCTAGCGTCCTTTTTTGTTGGACTTATGCAAACAGTGCAGACCTGCTGACCAGATGCCACATAATGTAGCATCTGATCAGAAGGTATCCACATTTTGCTTACAGTATATTGGATCAAATAAAAATTATTTAGTAAAAATGAAAAATACAACACAACACCTCTTAAAATGCAAATGGACTGGCCCAATTGATAAGACCACGCTCCTCAAACTGTTGCCTGTCAAAAAGGCCTAGATTATATAGGCTGATCATGGCTCTTACCTGAGTTTGACCATGAAATGCAAAAATAAAAAGCCAGGGAGCCTTCACACACACACCACCCAGTGATTGTAACTGTGTCTCAGTGGACCCTATTTACATCAATTATTTTGTGAAGGCCAGCAAATAATTTCTTTAAAATAACTTTGAATTCTGACAGTTGGTTTCAGAGTAAATTACTGTAGTTTTGCAAATTTAATCCATAATTTAAATGCACAACTAGGCAATTCCCTGGCAGCCACATGGTCTGAATTCTTAAAATTAAATTCACACAAGACACTTTCAGATTACCAAAGTATAACTCATAAGACCAGACACTCAATGGTTTCAGCAAACAAACTGTGGGGACAATAAATGTGAAAGTAAACAAGAAATGTCACAAACACGTGACAAATGCCCCCAAAGGAATTGGTCTAGCATAAGACACATTTGTGGAAGGTTAGCTGTAATATAGCACGAAAAACCTAGAAATGAGGCCAGACGTCAATGTGAAAGTGACTCAAAATGGTATGCACCACTCCGCCATCCCAAGAGGAATCACAACCCCAAATTTTGGATTCCTACATCAAATAATATAGTAGATATGCTCCGGACACAATAATTCTTAAAACTAGGTCAGTGGTCAAGTTCACAGTGACCCAAAAATGGTTTGTGACACTCAGGCATCCCAAGATGCATTTACAAACCAAATTTGGCATTCCTATTTCAAAGAATATAGGAGATATGCACCAGTTTCTAGAAACTAGGTCAGAGGTCAAGTTAAAGGTCACAGTGACTTAATTATCGTACGCGACACTTCGTCATCCAAAGATGCATCCACACACCAAATTTGAGATTCCTACCTCAAATAATATTAGAGATATGCTTTGGACATGATAATTCTAAAAACTAGGTCAGGTCAAGGTCACAGTGACCCGAAAATGGTACATGACACTCCCCTATCCCAAGATACATCCACACACCAAATTTGGAATTCCCAACTCAAAGAATACAGTCAAATCTCGGTTATCCGAACGCCGATTATCCGAAACTACTGGGTTATTCGAAGACAATGGACAGTCCCGAACTTTTTCTCTATTATTTATTGCAATAAAACTACCAATTATTCGAATTTCGATTATCCGAAAAATTCAATTTTTCGAAGTGATTCGTCGGTCCCGATTATAGAAGTTGCTATTAAATTACCCTTCAAGATTCGAAGTCCAAATGATTTCTTTGTTTGGTCGAGTTCGTTTAACACACCTGAGTGATTTAGCAAACAAAGTTGCAACAGGTTATTGACACCGGATTAACGTTCACACTATTACGTGATGAACAGTTAAGTGAGTAAATGGTGTCTTTTTATTAAGGTCGTCTGCAATAATGGTTTGTTTGATGTTTTAAAATGTCTAATTAGGGGCATAAATGAGCTAAAATTGATTTTAATTTGATCGTTTCTCATCCTTTGATTTATTCTTGACAAGTGTACATTAAGCGAACAAGCCAAGCGCACCGACTTTGTGCAACAAAAATAACAATTTCGATAATAGACGAATATCACGCACATGTGTTTTGGGTGCTCAAAAAAACTGTCTCATCGAAACATGTCTTTTGAATACCTAAAACACAATTTTGCGATTGAGGGAAAACAACCAAAACCTAGGTTTGGATGCTTAACGAGATGGTTCTTCTAAACACCCAAATCGTATGTTTTCACTGAAATAAAAGAAAAGTTCGCAGCCCAAAAAGCAGACAACATCGGGCCACCAACGGCCTGCCAGCGATATGCCATCTCAATGGCCTATCGCTGAAGGGCTGTTGACGGCCCGACGTTGTGTGCTAGCTGGGATGGAGACCTTATGACATTAGGATGATAAAAATGGAGACAATATTTCGTCAGTAAATGGTTCGTCAATTTACATTTAACCATTATTTTCATTGTTGTTATCGTTGTTGTTATATGTATATACATGTAGTTGATGTCAATAAAGATCGGATTTTCTTTTTTATCGGCGTTCTTAGACCTGCAAAGCATAAGAGACGATGAGACCACAACATCCTCCAAGAAGCTCATTTTCTATAATGCCTTGACAGATGTTTCGATTATATAATAACTTCACGGAAAACACGAGTTGAAGTTGCGAACTCTGACAAAACAATGACGTTCCATGAAAGGTCCAAGCTTTTCCGAAAATATCCAAAATCTCCCGTTTTCGATCATTCGAACTACCGATTATTCGAAGGGATTCCTGCGGTCCCCGGCACTTCGAATAATCAAGGTTTGACTGTATAAGAGATATGCTTCGTACACAATAATTCTTAAAACTAGGTCAGAGGTCAAGGTCACAGTGACCCAAAAATAGCATGTGGCACCCTGTCGTCCCAAGATGCATTTACACACCAAATTTGGAATTCCTATCTCAAAGAATATAGGATATATGCACCAGACTCAATGCAGTTTCTAGAAACTAGGTCAGAGGTCAAGTTCAAGGTCAGAGCGACCCAATTATGGTACGCGACACTTCGTCATCTCAAGATGCATCCACACACCAAATTTGAGATTCCTACCTCAAATAATATAAGAGATATGCTCCGGACACGATTATTCTAAAAACTAGGTCAGAGGTCAAGGTCACAGTGACCCGAAAATGGTACGCGACACTCCACCATCCCAAGATGTATCCACACACAAAATTTGGAATTCCTACCTCAAAGAATATAGGAGATATGCACCAGACTCAATGCAGTTTCTAGAAACTAGGTCAGAGGTCAAGTTCAAGGTCACAGCAACCCAATTATGGTACGCGACACTTCGTCATCCCAAGATGCATCCACACACCAAGTTTGAGATTCCTACCTCAAATAATATAAGAGATATGCTCCGGACACAATTATTCTAAAAACTAGGTCAGAGGTCAGGGTCAAGGTCACAGTGACCCGAAAATGGTACGCGACACTCCATCATCCCAAGATGTATCCACACACCAAATTTGGAATTCCTACCTCAAAGAATATAGGAGATATGGACCGGACACGAATGCGGGACGGACGGACTGACGGACGGACGGACGGACGGACAGTGCAATTACTATATGCCTCCCAAAATTCCTTTGGGGGCATAAAAACTCTGCATATAATTTGCCTGCATGGCTATTCCAGGGCTGACAAGGTGAGGGAGATATTTTTGTGTTCTCTGGGGCTGAATTGGGGCTGAAATTCGGCTCCATTCCAAATAGAATTTAGGTGACTTTTTTTCCAATCAATTATTTCTCCTTAAATTTGATGGCAAAAGTAAGTGAAATAGCTATTACTTTTTTTTATTGACCAAAAATGACATAATTGTGCACTATGAAAATTTTCCCAATTTAGGGGTTTACCACGCAAATTTTCCCAATCTGAAAGGCCCTAGGGCCCCTTCCCAAAAGTGAAAAAAAAAAACCTGGGTTAACCATCTATAAGAAAACTAGCCCCGCTATCTAGTCATTTTTCCTTTGAAAAAAGTGCATTCTTGTGCCTGACGGCATTAACTGAAGTTCTGAAAAGTGCTTTACAACTGTGCATTATCATTTATAACCCTTTAACCTGATCTTCAAAAAAGCCTCAGTGCAAAACACTGTCTTCTGGCGAAGCCACCATGTAGTGAGATTCAACTCAACTGCTCAGCTACATACACTAGCTAGGATTTTGAAATTTTGCACACAGCATGTATAACTATAAAACATTACATAGAGCTAACAACAAAGGAGCTGATCAGCCTGTGCGGATGCACAGGCTTGTCTGCTCCACTGTTGTTTGCAAACAGCATAAACATGTTTTCTCATGACAATCTCAAATGACAACCTTTATTTCTTAACCACAATGAGGTTTCTATTGAAGTTCTGAGAAAAATAACCAATATACTATCAGGTGCATATGACATTTCCAGGAAGAAAATTAACCCACGGAATAAGAAGACCTGTTTTTGCCATTTATGCTAACAACAATAACAAAAGTGCAAATAAACCTGAATCCGCACAGGCTGTGATCAACATTAGCCATTAGCAGGCCCCCAGATAAGAGTGTGTATTGGAAAATCATTTTCTTTATTTCTCATCCAAAACATATGTTGTGGGTACTCAAAAAAACCGTCTCAATGAGACGTTTCTTTTGAGCAACCAAAACACATGTTTAAATTAATGGGTAAGAAAATAACTAAAATTGGACGCAAATAAAATTTCCTTATCTCGACCAATGACCATTAGTATATGGGCCTCCACACGAGAAAACCTGTCTTCGTCGCATCCAACAAGGTCATGCTCAAACAAGCTGGCTCAGCTACAGAGACTAGCTAGATAACTGAAATTCTGGTTGTAGCAAGTTTAGATATGATACTTTGCAATAAGCAAATAACAAATGCGCTGATCAGACTGCGTGTGTGCCCATGCTGGTTTGCGCCTTTGTTGTTCGCAAACCCCAGAAGACACTAGGTTCTCGCATTGAGGCCCATAGACAGTGGTGAGTCTTGCACAGGCCTCAAGACAAAAATGCATTATTCAAAATATAATTTTCTTATTTCTCAACCATAACATATGTTGTGGTACTCAACCATAAATATGTTGTGGGTACTCAAAAGAACAGTCTCGATGAAATGGTTCTTTCTGAGCACCCAAAACACATGATAAAACTGATGGATAAAACAAAAATCACAATTTTACATGCCTGAGCCTTATTGCTTTACCAAAATCTCATATGTGCTTGCTCATATGAAGTTCCATTATTCTTACCTGTTATTTTGCACCAGATAGTCGAGGATTTTGGCAAGATGTTTCTCAAAGATAGATACCCGTAGCCAGAGATATTTTGGATTGAAGCCGATGGACATCTGTCGTTTAGTCTGCAGATTTTTGTTCGTGTCGAGGGACCGTCTGAAAATAGAGAAACTGTTACCAATAAGCATCAAGGGCGGATCCAGAGGGGAGGCCAGGGGGTCCGGACCCCCACTGAAAAATCACAAAAAAAATATAGGGTTTCTTAGCAATGCTGGTACAGATCCCCTGAAAAAGCCAGCATTCAATGTTGGGCAATCATCGGCCCGCCAGCGAAACGCCATATTTAAATGGCCTTTCGCTGGCTGGCCGATGATGGCCCATTTATAGGGGTATTTGGATCCTCTCTCCATCCCATCAACTAAAAAAAATTGTCAGTGTTGGACCCCCTCCGACAAAACTTTCTGGATCCGTGCATGAGCATGGCAGGTTGAACTTTGGAAAAGATCTTATACACTGGAGCGTTGTTATACTGAGATACTTGGAAAAGTCCTCAACTTATCATGACTGCTGCATATATTCTGAAATGTACTCCAAAACGCTTTTATCATGGAAGCAAACTCTATGGACCCTGATCAGACTTACCACTTACAAATAGACAAATAGACCACTTACAAATAGACAAAACCAAGGTCTTAATGGAAAATGGTAGCTTAATGGAGGTCGAAAGTATTGCAGAATGCTCCCCTTGGAGCATTCTGCAATACTTTTGACCTGCATTTAGCGATAATCGGTATTGAAACCCAATTTTTGGTTTTCTTTTTGAGTGGCTGCTTAAGACTGTTGCAAGACTGGCCTTTAAGCTCGCAACTTTTCATCACGTGGCAAAACTAACTTACGCCCATCTAACATGTGAATGTCAGAACCAGTATAACTCATGTCAGAACTTTCACTGTAGATGTCACAGCCAAATTCATTAAATCTACTGCAGTTGGCATCATTATTAAATTCACCAGGCACTGCGTAAGCACATAAGATTTTATTGCATATGTAGAAAAGCCTGTTTCAAAAGTAAGGAGGAAGGCAAAGATCAGGAATAGATACAATCAAGTGTCACACATGACCTGGGAGAGGATATGGGAAAGTGACAAAAACACAAGAAAACAAAATTGCAAGAGAGCCAGGAGGTTAGTCCTTTCCCAGTAGGTGATCACAAGGCTGCATAAAGAATAGACAAGACAGCATAATTAAGAAAGACAAACATGAAACATAAATAACAAAATGGATCCACGGACAGTCAGTGTAAAAAATACTAGATTTTTCAATAACTACATTCTTGAACTTTTTAAGAACAGTAAAGTTCAAGAACAGTGCATTGTTGAATTTTTTTTCAAGATCAGTTTTCAAGAACAATAATTTTTGTTCTTAAAAATTTTACATTCATAAAATTAACTTGAGCTGTTCTTGAACACTTTAAGAGTTGTTCATGTCCAGCTCTTGAATCTCGTTCTTGAATAATGAAAGAACTTTTCTTGAACTGTTCTTCAAATTTTCCCAGGGGATGTGTCCAGCTGGACTAGTACAGGCCTTTAATTAAGAGTGTATACCAAAAAAATAATTTTCTTATTTCTCAACCAAAACATATGTTGTGGGTACTCAAAAGAACAGTCTCAATGAGACGGTTCTTTTACGCACCCAAAACATATGTTCAAACTGATGGATTAGAAAATATTTACAATTTTACGCTCAAAAATTATGCAAGTACTAAAGGTCTGTTATTTTGTCTGAGCCTTCATCTACATCCATATGTTGTGTATGCAAGCAGTGAAGGCTATTCTGATAATCATTTCCTCGAATCCAGCCATGATTGCCAACATTTTTAGAACATCCAATGTAGCTTAAGTGGCTTAATTAAAGTTTGATCACTTTAGACGGGCAGGAGACTGTCTGATTGCGGTAATATTCAGTTTAGAATACTGTGTGTTGAATGGATTAATTCAGATTCTGAAAAAATAAAGCTGCAGACAATTTCTGTCGTTTACCCTTAAAGCGCCAATCATGACTGCAGCAGATGACAAGTTTTGTGACATCTTTCCAAATTTTTTGAAAAAATAAGGCATGATATTACATAAGAATCGTCTGCCAGCAGACGATTCTCATGAAATATCATGCCTTATTTGTTATTTTTGAAAATTGACAAAATTTGAAATTGTCGTCTGCTGCAAATTGTACATGAAGGTGGCGCTATATGGGTTAAACTTGGACATTAGTCAATGTCTGTGTTTGCACAGAAGACGGAAGACTGTGAGTGTATCTCTGAATGAATCAACCCTTACTTACTCTTTCCTTGCTATAGCGGCGACTTTTGTCGTCTGTAGAAAATCTTTGCAAACAATTTTGGACCCAGATCAGGACCGGAAGAACGCCCAGCTAAGCAAAATTTTTGAATAAAAAACCGTGATTATTTTCTTACCCATTTATATTAATTCATTTGAATGTTTTGGGTGCTCAAAAGAAGGTTTGGGCATCTCTTTTGAGTACCCACAGTTTTGGTTGAGAAATACAAAAATAATTCAATTAACATACTATTCAGGGAATAAGCTAGGGGGTGACAAGGGCAAAATAACTACCCTAGGGGCCAAAATTTCATCCTAAATGGGACTCAAGGAGAAGTGGGAGTTTCCCTAAAAAAAAAAGTTTTTTTGTTTTGTTTTGTTTTTTTTGTTTTGGGAGACTCATTTTCATTCTGTCACCACACAAACACATGCTGTGCTGACAATCTACTACCACTGCATTGTATTTCTCCTTCCATTTAATGGCAATAGAATGTGTAATGGCTAATTTGCTTCTAAACTGACTGAAAATGCCGTAATTTTGTGCTACAATTACTCCTCCCTATCTGACTGTCACTTCTCCCTAACTTTCCTGGAGGGAGAGGTCACTCCTCCCTACTGTCAGGGCCCAGCTTGAACCCTCACTATTATCTGGAGGCTTGAACCCAATAAACAATAAACACTGAACTCTGTTTTTCATTCAAGTACACATGCTCATTGTACTGAAAAGGCCATCATCCCAATTTAAATATGAGCCGTAACACGTGATTTCCAACAATGTGGAATTTCGACAATTGGAGACTCAGACGAGCCTGTGCAGCCTCCTTTTAAACTTAGAAACTCCAAATGATGTTCGGTCAGAAGTTTGACACTCAAAGAATATTCAAGCGACTAGTATAGGCTCCGATCAGTCTGTGCGTATGCGCAGGCTGGTCTGAGCCATTGCTGGTTGCACATACCACATTGTTGGAAATCTCATGTCACGGCTCAATTGATCTTTTTGCCAATAAAGAGTCATGTATGCATTGACGCAACACAGCTTTCAACAAACTTAATGCTAGCTATAATTAAAGCAGTTTCCAACAATTTCCCGACCAGTGGCGAATGTTACTGATAATATATTTGCAAAAAATTTGGACCAGATCAGGAATACCATACCACCTTTAACCTTGCTTTGTTTGATTTGATTCTTTACGTCCCAGTCAACAATTTTTCAGTTATGTCGGGACGGGTCTTCCTCGGTTGAACCAGTACTAAGCAAGGGTTAATGTGTTTCCTCAAGGACAAAACGCAGTGACGCCGGTGAGGCTCGAACCCACAACCCCTCCGTCTCGAGGCAAGCACTCTACCACTAAGCAACTGCTCTCCACCTTTTACCTTGCTGGCTGTGTGCTAATAAACAAAGTTATTTCTAGAATCTTCATTAGAATAAAATAATGTACAGCCCACATCTCATATGTATATGGCTTCTGGTTTTAAGATTTTTGAAGTGTTTTGTCACCCTCTATGGCCATCACAACCATCTTGGTCACGCTGGTTTAATACAGACTGATCTTGCGACTAATAACTGTATTTTCTCACTCAACCATATTGCATTCAGGGAGTGCAGTGGCTCTGTGGTAGAGTGCTTGACTGGAGACAGAGAGGCAGCGGGTTCGAGCCTCACCGGCAAGACACATTTATCCTAGCTTAGTACTGGTTCAACCCAGGAAGACCCGTCTCTGTTTAACAGAAAGATTGTTGATGGGACATAAAGAATCAAATCAAACAAACAAACATAACCATATTGCATTCAGCCAGATTTGGCCAAAACTCTCTATTTATTACTTTGGCCATTCTGAATGCAACTGAGTTTATAGAATAGAATTCTGAGAATTGGATGTGTTGCCTGCCAAAACCTATAAGACAAAAAATGGCCATAACTCAGTCAAACTTCTGTCCATGATCGCCCAATTTAAATCAACCTGTATTTAGCAATGCTTAATCCTTCTGTAAACTTTGAAAGATATTGATGCAGCCCTTCATAACAGTTGTTGAAACCAAAAGTGTTACAAGGCGGACAATGACTACGCGAATGTAGACATATGTCATTATGTGTCTGCCATGCTTCACAGGTGATAAAAAAGAAAGTAATATGAGCCATGACATGTAGACTCAGACGAGCCTGTGCAGCCTCCTTTTAAGCTTAGAAACTCCAAATGATGCTCAGCCAGTAGTTTAACAGTCATAGAATTTTTAAGCAGCTAGCAAAGGCTCTGATCAGTATGTGCGTATGCGCAGGCTGGTCTGAGCCTTTGCTGGTCCCACATACCACATTGTTGGAAATCTCATGCCACGGCTCATATCATGTTTCAAGTAAGCCTTTTACAAAGCTTTGGATAATTGCAACCTTTTATTAAACCACATGAACAAAAGAAATATGACTGACAGCTTCCAAGCAAATTCAAACAGAGAATTCATTCACCAGAACACATGGTGTTCATGCATTACTTCATGAACTTTCGAAAGCTGAATTTCATTTCTTATATATGAAACTGTTTTAGGTGTGGGCTTACTAAAGCAAGTCATGGTGTATGGTAATCATGGGAAATTGATACATCTTCTTTTAGTTGTAAGAAAATTGTTTATTGTGACAGTATGGTTAACCGCATGTGAAAAAAAATCATGATCTTTATCCAGAAATAAATTTCGTCTGAGATCCCCGTTAACTTCCTATACTGAATAGTCCTAAGAAAACTCATTACATGGAAATTAAATGTCTCTAGATATTACGGTGATCCTGTCACCATGGAAACAGATTGGTTAGGGAATCCATAGGTGGTAAAAAACAGGAAATATTCCAATTAAGTTCGGAGAAAGACAAGCTTCCGAAGGATAACTATGTTTTGATGACAGCGAGTTGGTTCGTTTAGTCTGTTATTGATGGAAGGAAAGATTTTTTTGTGGCTGGTGATTCAGGTCATAAAGGCCTGTTCTCAAGTCTGCATGATGATGATGATTTTGTTGCATGCGAAAGACAAAGGGGCTCAGACCAGCCTGACAGTGTGCAGTTGCAAGCCTGATCACCACCTCTTTTATTTGCTCTCTTAAGAAAGTGTTATATTAAGCGGCCACTCAAAAGAAGACCAAAAATAGGTTTTCAAGACCAAATATCACTTAATGCAGGTCAAAAGTACTGCAGAATGCTCCCATATAAGTTAAGCTACCACATGTAATGGCTATAATACCTTCGTTTTGTCTATTTTTGTGTGGCTGCTTAACCCTTTACTCCATAAGCTATTTTTAGATCATGACATCATTTTCTATTTTAAGACAATATTGAAAAAAATCAAGAAAAGTTTAAGTTATTAGTTTTGAATACTTTTGAAAATATTATGGAAAATGGAGCATTTGCTCTTTTGGAGCAAATGCTCCATTTTCCATAATCTTTTCAAATACATGATATTTCAAAGGCGTCAATAGGCATTATTATGGAGTGAAAGGTTAAGACAGGTTTCACTGAAACTAGACTAAGCTATAATTTTGTTGCATACAAAATTTCACTATTCTATATAGCTAAATACATGTAGTGTGTTTTGAGACATTCATGGTCTCAAGCCCCAATACTGTTTTTTTCAGCCACCATCATCATCATAATCAGATTTTTGATTAACCGGTGCAGGGGCATGGGCATCGTCCACATCAGTGGGTCCCCTTCCAGGTAACTGGCTATAGGTGCGTGCATAGCAGATCTCACACTTGATCTCCAGGTGCTCCTTTCTTGCGGGTCAACTGTCGTGAGCTTCAACTCATGGCAGTCTTTCTCCGTCAGTTTCTTCCATGTTAGCTTGGGCCTCCCTGCCCCCTGCTTGCCATCAATCTGTATATCACATGCCGTTCTGACTGCACCACTAGAACGCTCCACATGCCCAAACCAGCGAAGCCTCTCTCTCTAAATGAGGTTGAGGTCCTCGAGCTCAAGCTTTGTCAGAAGCTCGCTTCACCTTACCATGGCCACATCCTCTGGCTTGTTACTGCAGATCTGTCTGATCATGGCCCTATCAGGATATATCTTGAAACCAAGTTTGTCTGTACATGTATATCACTCTGTTTATCAGTCCATCCACCAGTCTGTCCATCAGTCTGTCCATCAGTCTGTCTATTTTTTATGCCCTAACCTGTTCAACAGTTTGATTAAATGTTTGCTACCAACTGTCAGGCTTCCTTAATTATATCCCTTATAATTAATTGAGGACTGTAAACCCCAGCCCCTAAAACAGGTTCTCTGCAAAAGTTGAAGACCCAGATGAAACGCCACAGAATGTGGCATTTCATCAAGGTCTGCACTGTTTGCTAAGACAAAATCAATCTTCATAGAAAGAAAAACATTATTTTATGAAAATTTCAACATGTGACCCCTCAATAACAATATCAAACTTTAGGGAACGGTCCATTGGTCTACAAAGGGTTAATTGTATATCAATGATGGCCCTGGCTAGTGCCTGGTAAGGGCCTTTAACCAAGGGCATTGAAGGCATAGGGCCAGATAAGCAAATTTTTTTAGTGTAAAACTGTGATTATTTTCTTACCCATCAGTTTAAACATGTGTTTTGGGTGCTCAAAAGAACAGTCTCATCGAGACGGTATTTTTGAGTACCCACAACATATGTTTTGGTTAAGAAATAAGTAAAAAAGATAATTTTATGTTACACACTCTTATCTGGGGGTCTGGCATTCCGTAATGTTTCATGTGGTGCGTGCCTTGTTTGCAGTTTCTTATTAGTGGCATGATACAAGTTGATTTCATTTGGTCTTTGGAAAATTGAAATAATTTTGCAGGATTATTCCAAAGTCGCTTGGGATTGTTGTCTCAGAATTCAATCAGTCAAGTTGTAAATGCAGTGCAATCCCTTTATAATGCTATGTTTTGGGTCCTTAGAAATGGACCGTGTTATAAGTGAATCATTTTATTAAGGGACAATTTTACAAAAGGAATTATAAGTAATGACCATAAATGGTCATTTTCCTGTGACTCCTTGATAAAATTCCCTGGTAATTAAAATAATAAGATTAAGAAATTTAAAAAAAATCTTCAGACAACAAACATGCAAAATTACCCCACATGCAAATTGTGCAACTGATAGCGTTTCTGTGGTTTTCAAAATCAATAACCATTTATCATACAGACAAAATAATGAAGAGAAATGTCTTTGAAAAATGAATGGAGCTATATAGTTTTCCTTGTGGTGAGGAAACCTGCGACCCCTTGTCCTGCTGAAATAAATACTATATGACACATTCACTTCTGTTTTCTGATTTGGACCTACAGTTTTCTAAGGAGGATATATGTATCTGAATTCAGCAGGACAAGGGTTAACCTAACTTACTTGCTAGATATTATTACAAGTCCCCCACCCCCTCCCCCGGATAAAATCAAAATCAGACATTAGACAATTACATTACATAACGAAATATTGGGCCGCGTCAGTAACGTGTCTGGTGGCAGATTATGACGTGTCTGACTGCAGATCCAGGGGGCGCGAGTTTGATCCCAGCTGGCCCGGGGCTCCCATACTTTCCTGGAGATTGATCATGAAATAATTTCAGTGGTCATTCTCCTCCCCATTGCTGATACAAGGGTTGTCGTCCGTTACTGGAGAAACCCGAAGTATGTGCACAAAGAACTAGCTAACTGCTGGTCAAGCTTGCCGAAGAAAAAGCGTGGTTATGTGAACTGAACGTCCTGACATGGCCATAGCTGTTGACTGGGACGTAAAGAATCAAACCAAACCAAAAAAATTACATAAATTGCTAGAAATTGAAATTCTAAGGGAGCAGTCTGATCCGGGTACATATTGTATGCAATATAAGCTACCAAAGTATATATGTCTATGAGAGGGCAGACGAAAATTGCCATGAATGGCAGCTAGGAAAAGGTTTAATGGACCACAAAGACAAATGAGACGCAACATGAGATTTCCAACAATGTGGTATGTGCAACCAGCAGTCTCAGACCAGCCTGCACGTATGCGCAGTCTGATCAGAGCCTTTGCTAGCCGCCTGAATATTTAATGACTGTTAAGCTACTAACCAGACAGCATACAGAGTTTCTAAGCTTAACAGGAGGCTGCACAAGCTAGTCTGAGTCTATTTATGTCAAAATGCCACATTGTTGGAAATTACATGTCACGGCTCAAATGATTGGAAAAATGATTTCCATGTTTAGCCATTAGTGTACATTTCCATGTCCATTAGCCTACAGACATATTTTGAAAATGAAAAGTCTCTAATGAATCAAATCTCATGCAGTTAATTGATTATGCTATTGAATGTTCATATGAGAAAGGCATAGATAGATATAGGCACATCTTTGAGTTCTGCTTACGTCTCAATCTGTCAACAGCTTAACCGCCTTCAGGCTGCTGGAGCAAACTTTTGAATTTTCATCAGACACCCTTACTTAACATAAATGCATGGGTGAAAGGTCAAAATTTCCAAAATCCTGAACTTTAGAAATTAAAATTTTTAAACTTGCATGATGCCTATAAAAATAATAATTTCATGTTTCATTGGTTAAAGCTGCATAGTCTGTAACTTTTGATCTTCTAATTTTAAAAATAATGTTTTTATTTTTCAAGAACACAGTAAAAATACTCAAATTCAGGTAAACATTTTACCATTTTCGTAAATCTTAACAAGGTATCACTATCAAAACAACTGCCTTTATGTTAAAATTCAACGGTCTAGAATTATTGGAGGGACGCAAATAATTACCAACAAGAGAAAAACACACCTATTTGATGAGATAATTCACTTATCCCTGCAGTTTTCAGCTGTACTGAACATTTTTATTGTGAAAACATAGCTTAATTCTACTTTTACAAATGATTTAAAAATAAAATAAAAGTTTTCGAAAAATGTTCATAGTTACAGAGTATGCAGCTTTAATTGTTTTTAGATAATCAGAAAATTAATCAGAGAACCTATTATAATCTCCCTAATTCAGCATTTTGAGGCTGACTTTCTATGGAAAGTCAGCCTCAAAATCCTGAATGCAGAATTAATCCTGAAAGCTTTCACCCATGTAAATGGATTAAATTGCCGCGCCCACAATGTCTATATGATGACGTCACAAATTATGTGTTCCAAAGATTTGGGGCCAGGTCTTTATATGCACTGCATATTGAGCTCAGAAGAGCTAACGAATGCACTAATCAGACTGCAATGTAGGACAGATTTTACAATACAACATCACTCATGATTTATTTAACATTTTACAGGAACTAACTTGGTCTTTATTTGCTTCAACCTCTGTCATTAGCTTTAACAACTTGTGCTGCTGGCTCAAAACTTTAGGAAACTTTCAAAAAACAAATGCACTGTCTGATCAGACTGCTTACAGGAATAGGTTTGACAATACAAATGCACATCACCCGTCACCTAACTCCTAACTGATCAAACATAATGAAGCTTACTTTGTTGGGTCATTATAATGACTAAAATCTCCATCACCAGCTTAACAACTTGTGCTGCAGGCAAAAAACTTAAGGAAATTTTCAATAAACAAATGCACTGATCAGACTGCATGCAGGGATAGGGTTTACCATAAAAATGCACATCACTCATCAGTTATCAAACATACTGTAACTTACATTGTTGGGTCATCATTGGCTTCAATATCCATCACCAGCTTAACAACTTGTGTTGCAGGCAAAAAAAACTTAAGGAAACTTTCAATAAACAAATGTACCGATCAGACTGTATGCAGAGATATGTTCTACAATTTTAAATGCACACAACCCATCACTTATCATTCATATTATGTAACTTTATATACTTTGTTGGGTCATTATTGACTTCAATCTCCATCATCAGCTTAACAACTTGTGATGTTTAGGAAACTTTCAATAAACCAATGCACGGATCAGACTGCATGCAGGGATAGGATTTACCATAATAAAGCACATCACTCATCAATTATCAAATATTCTGTAACATACATTGTTTAATCATTATTGGCTTCAATATCCAACTTGTGATGCGGGCTAAAAACTTTAGGAAACTTTCACTAAACAAATGCACAATGATGCACTCGCTCAGATCAGACTACATGCAAAGATGGATTTTAACATACAAATGCATATCAACCGTCACTTATCATACATACTACATCATCATCAGTATGTAATTTACTTTGTTGGGTCATTTTTAGCTTCAATCTCCATCACCAGCTCAACAACTTGCCCTGCAGGTTACTTTCAATAAACAAATGCACTGATCAGACTGCATGCAGGGATATATATAGTTTTACCATACACATTTACATCACCTATCAATCAAAGTTACTACATATATGAGCTCGACATAAAATTTCCAACAATGTGGTATATGTGACCAGCAAAGTCTAATACGCGCAGTCTGATCAGAGCCTTTGTAGTCGCTTGAATATTCTATGACTGCATGATGTTAAGCTACTGACTGAACACCATTTGGAGTTTCTAAGCTTAAAAGAGGCTGCACAGGCTTGTTTGAGTCTACACTTGTCAAAATGACACATTGTTGGAAATCACATGCCATGTAACTTACTTGTTTGGGTCATTATTGGCTTCAATTTCCGTCACCAGCATAACAACTTGTGTGTGCTGATTACTTTCAATAAACAAATGCACTGATCAGACTGCATGCAGCGATATATATAGTTTTACCATACACATTTACATCACCTATCACTTAAAGATACTACATACATGTACAGTGAAACCTGACTTAATTGGCCACTAAAAAATAGGCAAAACAAAGGCCTGCTATGTGGTATCTTAATGCAGGTCAAAAGTACTGCAGAATGCTCCACGGGAGCATTCTGCAATACCTCTGACATGCATTAAGCCATTATTGGTCTTGAAAAACTATTTTTGATCTTCTTTTGAGTGGCCACTTAAGACAGGTTTTACTGTTTTGTATGTAACTTACTTGTTAGAGGGTCATTTTTGACTTCAATCTCATTCACCAGCTCAATAACTTGTGCTGCCAGCTACATTCAATAAACAAATGCACTGATCAGACTGCATGCAGGGATATATATAGTTTTACCATACACATTTACATCACCTATCTTTTAAAGATAAAACATATTATAACAATTGAGCCACGACATGAGATTTCCAACAATGTGGTATATGAGACCAGCAAAGGCTCAGATCAGCCTGCGCACACTCGCAGTCTGATCAGATGCTTTGCTAGTTGCCTGAATATTCTATGAACTGCAGCAGAATTTGGAGTTTTTACTCTTAACAGGAGGCTGCACAGGCTCGTCTGAGTCTACATTTTGTCAAAATGTCTCTTTGTTGGAAATCACATGCATAGTAACTTACTTGTTTGGGTCATTATTGGCTTCGATCTCATTTACCAGCTTAACAACTTGTGCTGCTGGCTCAAAACTTTTGGAGACCTTCTGTAGGAGAGCTGTTGTATTGCTGAATTTGAACAAACCCAGGGCTCGTTTACGAAGTCCATGAAGAAGACAGGCTTCTACTGCACCTGCAAGACAATAATACCAGGGCTTTATCCAGCAATTTTGGGAAAAGGCCCCTGGCCAAAATTGGGAAATAATTATCAACTTAATGTCAAAATTGGAAATAATAATTATGGGAGCAAAATTTATCCTAAAAATCAAGTTATCTTAGATTGTTTTGTGCCAAGCGCAAGTGTTTAAGTAAATTCTGATATGGGTCGCTGATTCTCAGATAAGTTGTTGTGGAGTCTAAAAAAAAATTTTTTGCTTACTTTCGGGTTCTTAATTGGGAAAAATAGACACGCAATTGGGATAAAGGTGGCTATTTTCCATTTCGGCAATTATCTCTATACAAAATGGCGTCAGCTTGCAAATTTTCAAAAGTCAAAATGTAGTGACACCATCAAAATTTTGTGCTGTGCACAATATTTTCGTGAACAAAAGCATCTAGGAATTGATCATTCAAAGCTTAATAGCACAAGAAGACTGTTCTCAGGTGAGCTCAAAACGTCACCCCAGTATAAGCTTCCACCTGCATGTGACATTTCATGACATAACTCCAAGCTGTGTGTCGAGTGTTCATATGGCTCTGACAGTAGCTAGGCCATTCAAACACAAGTAAAAAATACTTTTTTCTTGCTCATGACACATGGCATCAGAATAACGTATCCATCAGGCCTCCAGATAAATGTGCGTAACTGAAAATATTTTTCTTACTTCTCAACTAAAATATATGTTGTGGGTACTCAAAAGAACCATCTCAATATGTTTAGATTGCTAGGTAAGAAAAATATTACAGTTTTATGCTAAAATATTTTGCTAAACTGGACCTTAGCTACTGTCGTGCCAACCAAGAGTGACAGTGATGTAATACTTTGTTTACAATTGCTAAGTAAAACACTAAAGTGTATACTTCACTTGAGCTAATGCAAATTGATAGATCACTTGTGTATTAATCCTATCCAGAGGATAGGATTAATACACAAGTGATCTATTGATTATAAGTCCCTAAAAACTTTGTAAACAAAACATGAAGTCACTGTCACTTTTGGCTGGCAGGACAGTAGGATCCATCTGTAAATATTAATGGCTGTACTGCAAGATTATGAAAAATACATGGATTTCATAGCACACAAACAAACACACACACATACAAGTACGGTAAACACTATAATAAACCCTTCAGCTAACTATTATCATTTTTATAAACTCCTTCCTTGCTCAATGGGGACTTTTATCGTCTGATCTGGATCCAAACTGTTTGACACTCTGATAGTGTTTCTGAAAGAATATTTGAAGAAAGTTAATTTAGAAATTTAATAAATTATGTTCTGAACCTTCATCTTAAACCATGTAAGCCAAGTTTTTTGTTTGTTTGATTTGATTCTTTACATCCCATCAACAATCTTTCAGTTATAAAGGGACGGGTCTTCCTGGGTTGAACCAGTACTAAGCTAGGATTAATGTGTCTTGCTCAAGGACACAACGCAGTGACGCCGGTGAGGCTCGAACCCGCGGCCCCTCGGTCTCAAGTCAACACTCTACCACTGAGCCACTGCGCTCCCGTATATATAAGCCAAGTGTCCTTTTTGTGGGACATAGGCAAACAGTGCAATACCAGATCAAACGCAACAAAATGCGGGGTCTGATCAGGTTCCCCACTGTTTGCTTACAGAAGTTTCTTTTAAAATTTGAATGAAAATGTTAAAATACCACCCAACAACCCTAAAATTATATTCCCTCATGATCCTTAATTTCTGAATCAGTCCTGAATCAGTTTGAACCTTTCTGAAGCAAAGCTGGATTCATCTGAATCCATAGAATGCAGTCTGAATCAATATGAATCCAAATAAATGATTTCTCATTCTTTCTGAATCAGTTGGAATCATTCTAAATCATTTCTGAAATCTTATGAATCCAATTCAGTATTGATCCATTGTTGAATCAGAAGAATTCAGACAACTGAATAAGTCTGAATCACTCTACATTACAAAATAAAGTCTGAATCTATCTGAATAACATCTGAATCATTCAGAACTTTATTCTACCAATTTTTCCAACTCTGAATCTATCTGAATCCCATCTGAATCATTCAGAATGAGTTTTACCATTTTTCAAAGTCTGAATCTTTCTGATAATTCAGACTTATTTTTTACTAATCCTTAAAGTCGGAATCCATCTGAATCACATCTTAATGATTCAGACTTAGTTTCTACCAATATTTAAAGTTGGAATGGTATCTGATTAAGTATTCAGATTAAAGTTTCTACTAAATTTAGTATGGGTCTATTATCTGAATCATTCAGCAAAAGATTTTTTCCTGAGTAATAAATTGATTGATTGATTTGATTCTTTACGTCCCATCAACAATATTTCAGTTATAAAGGGACAGGTCTTCCTAGGTTGAACCAGTACTAAGCTAGGATAAATGTGTCTTGCTCAAGGACCACAATGCAGTGAGGCCGTCAAGGCTCTAACCCGGGGCCCTTCGGTCTGGAGTCAAGCACTCTACCACTGAGCCACTGCGCTCCCTACCTGAGTAATAAACTATCAATATATACTTATTGGATGTTTTTTCTATGAGTATTAAATTAAAAAATTGCATGTTATCAATATGAAACTGCATGATTGGTTGAGAAATTGATATCTAACAGTAAAGGGGCAAGATGGGCTACTTCTTTTGGGGGTTATTTTAGGGTCTGATTTTTAAGGTAAATGTACAGAATGAGAATATTTATTTTAGTTGGTAGAGAGAGAGAATGAAAGAGAGAGATTGAGGGAGGAAGGGACAGATGGATGGATGGATGGATGGATGGAACAGAGAGAGAGAGAGAAGCAAGAAAGAGAGAGGGTATGGATGGATAGGTTGATGAATGGATGGATGGATGGATGGATGGATATGGAGATTGATGGATGAATGGATGGATGGATAGATCAATATGGAAAGATAGCCTGGATTGATAGATGGGTGGATAGAGAGAGAGAGAGAGAGAGAGAGAGAGAGTGAGAGAGAGAGAGATGGATGGCTGGATGGATGGATGGAACAGAGAGAGAGAAAGAGAGAGAGTGGGATGGATGGATGGATGGATAGATTGATGGATGGATCGATGTATGGATATAGATTGAAGGACGAATGGATGGATGGATAGATAAATATAGATAGATAGATAGATAGATAGATAGATAGATAGATAGATAGATAGATAGATAGATAGATGGATAGATAGATAGATAGATAGATAGATAGATAGACAGACAGACAGACAGACAGACAGACAGACAGTATCAAACTGAAACATGTCTGTCTGATTCTTTCTGAATCATTGCTGAATTTTTCCGAATGATAAAGACCTGAATCGGTCTGAATGTGTCTGAATTATTCAGAAGGAAGTCATGTGATAAAATGGTGCATGCTCAGTGGATACTTCCTTTTTAAATGTAGTCTGCAGCAGAAAGCAAAGGTGACACACAGCAGAAATCAATATTTAGTAAGTTTTTACTTAATTTCAAGAAATATCAGTGAGGAAAGATGAATGAAGCATGTTCAGAAGGCATTAAGTATTAAGTTACTGTTTGTATGTTTACATTTTGTTTATTTTATTCTTGCAACTCATCCCCATAGCTAATTTAGTTACCCCACCCACTCCAAATTACTTATATAGTCCTCTCAGTCTCTTTTGAAAGGCTATGTAGACAAGGATCAAACTACAAACTTAATGATTATATACAGTTTAGATGGTAGAAGTGATAACACATTAGGCATATTAAGTCTTAGGTGAGGCCAGTTGAGGGAGCCCATGAGGGAGGGGGTCGGGTGGTGCTGAAATATTCTGAATTTAAGCTGAATCTTTCTGAATTTAAGCAGAAAATTTCTGAATTCTGACTGAATTGTGCCTGAATATTGCCGAATCATGACTAAATATATCAGAATCATAGCTAAATATTTCTGAATCAAGCTGCACTATATCTGAATCATTACTAGATATGTCTGAATACTTCGTAATCATGTCTGAATGCTTCTGAGTATTTCTGAATCATGGCTAAATGCTTCAGAACCTTTCCTGAATTTTTCTGAACTACATCTGAATGCTTCTGAATCATTGCAGATAATATCTGAATCACAATGGATTTTCATAAATTGCTGATCTGAATCAATCTTGACACGGTCTGAATAATGGCTTAAAGGTCCGAAAAGCAGCAAAGATTCAGAAAAGGGGATAATGGAATGATTCAGACCAAATCAGAAATGTTTAAGCGAATATTCAGAAGGAGATTCATACAGGTTCAGACATGAAATTTCCATGAGGGATAAATCCACTCGTTCAATTGATAAGGATGGGAAAACCTTTGGACATAAAAGGGTTAATTTCATACTGTGTGTGAGAGTGCAAGCAGTGTAAAACGAGATAAGATCTTTCATCTATGATAACTATGCATGCTTGGAAATTTATCATGCTTTTTTGTCGTCTGCTCATTTATTTTTTTCTAAAAATATTTTTTTTCATTTTTTTCACAAAAATGTGGCTGAACAATTCTTTTGTTTTATCAACAACAGAATCTAGGGCGAAGATTTGGTGCCAGTAAAATGCATTTAAGCACCCCAACATAAATGTGTCTTGCTCAAGGACCACAACGCAGTGACGCCGGTAAGCCTCTCCGTCTTGAGTCAAGCACTCTACCACTGAGCCACTGCCCTTCCTCTCATGGTGCCATGGATTGGTATGCAGTGTGATTGTGGAATTTCCTGATCATACTCACTTTAAGACTAATACCATCTGAGAGTGTCAAAAAGTTTGGACCCAGATCAAGCCCGGCATTTTGGCCCAAATCTAGGTCAAAAATGTTTACAATGGTTATCTAAGCACCATTTTTATGCAAGATTCGATGCTTGCTAGCCACAATTTGTTCTGGGTTAACCCTTTACTACACAGGCTATTTTTAGATCATGACATCATTTTCTATTTGAAAAAAATTCGAGAAAAATTTAAATAAAGTTTTGAATACTTTTGAAAATGAAAAATGGAGCATTTGCCATAAGGAGCAAATGCTCGAAAATATGGAAAATGCTCGATTTTCCATAATATTTTCAATTACATAATATTTCAAAGGCATCAAAAGGCATTATCATGGAGTAAAGGGTTAATTTGCGTAGTGTAAGAATTCTAATGTTTATATTATATTGCATAAATATGCATGTCTCTGCTTCTTCAACCAAAAATCAATGTTCAGTGAAAGATGGATGAGAAGCAAATCAACAATTAAATTGTGTTGAAGCTTTTATAAGAAAACATATTATAGAGCGATTGGGTCACTGTAAAGGCGGTAACTTTAATATTCATATCTTGGCATGGTTGGGCTATTTCATCTGCTCAAGAAGGGAAATCAGGTTCTATCTATTTGGTAATGAGTTAATAAGTTGTTTGAGCCGCGCAAAAATCCTGACCGTATATACACTTAACTCAAATATATTAACCCTTAAAGCGCATATCACAAAAAGTTGCACGCTTTTGTTGTCTGCTGAAATATTTGAAGCCTTTTCGACAAACAGTGTAGATCCAGATCAGACTGCTCCTGTAGGAGCAGTCTGATCTGGGTCCACACTGTTTGCCTCTAATGTTTACTAATAAACATTCTTTTTTGGATGCAGTTATTTTGTTGGCGTTTTAAGGGTTAAGTCATATGGTTTGTGTCTTTACTGAGGTGTTATGGCTTAAGATAATACAGCTACCTTCCCATAAAACCACACCTCATTTTCAGCTTTTACATATGTAAGGTAGATCAATCCTAATTACGCATTCTTGAGGTACCGTCTTTACATTAACCCAATAGCCTTATAATACATGGGTGTAATTAAGTTCAAAATTTCCAAAATAAAATCCTGAACTGCTGTTTTGTCAGGCCTGATCTAGGTCCAAACTGTTTGCATAGGCTATCCACAGACTCTATGATCTGGATCTAAACTGTTTTGACACTCTAGCTAATTGGTATTCCTGATTTTTTTTTTAAAAAGACGACAAATAAGCATGCAAAACTGTCACTACTGTTCTGCCAACCAAGAGTGACAGTGATGATATGTTTTGTTTAAAAAGTTATTAGGGACTTTGAATCGATAGATCACTGCAGGATAGGATTAATACTCAAGTGATCTCTTGATTCTCGTTAGCTCAAGTGGAGGGTACAAGTTAATGTTTTACTTAACAATTGTAAACAAAGTATTTCATCACTGTCACTTTTGGTTGGCACGACAGTATTATACAACATGTGGTGTGATACAATTACATCACTATATAAGAAACAGTAGATAGCAGCGTCTTTATTAATGAATTTGAAGCACGGCTTTGGCATATACCACTGAAGGGGTAATGAAATTTTGCACTACTTCAGTACAGTTTGTATAATGTAATATTGATTAAACTGTAAAATACGTCAATATCAAATCTTCTGAGACAATGACGTATGACACCCAAATGACTATTTTAATGTAACAGACAAGTTTGACGGGCTCAATGTAATGGAATAAAACCAAGAGGTTCAAAGAGACAGAGTCGCTCACCTCGCAAAACAATTGTCCTATCATTCAGTGTGATCTAAATCTTCAAGACCTTTTTAACTTGTAGAGTTCTTGAACTGTACAAGAACATTTTTAGTTCTTGAACACAAAAAGAGGACACACACACAAACTTAGAATATTTTGGGGATCTCCTTTTTCCCACTAACCTTAGGCTAACGCATAACGTAAATGTGACATAAACTAAAAATATGAAGGATCCCAAAATGCATGGTATTAGATTGGTCCTGACATTTTGAATACAATTTTCTATAAAAAATTTTAAACAAAAATAACTTTTACTCTTTAATACAATGTACGTACTGGAACAATAACAAAACTTTTGTATTGTGGGTTCAAAGATAGATGATAATTAATTGTTGTAAACAAAAAAATATAAACTAATCTAGGTAGTGGGTATTTTTTACAGGTATATATGGTAAACTGCCTCTACATGCATGTAATGATATACTTAAGGAAAAAAGAAACGCAACAGACAAAAATATAATTTTAGCGCGTTTAAATGACGGTTCGGTGTAATCTCTTTTGAAAATTTCCTTTTGAGGGTATTTAGCATGTGATGAAATACCAAAACGTCATTTTAACGCTTCATTTTACGCCAGAAGATGAAAACATATGAAAACGTAAAATGTGACGTTAACGTCAGAATAAAGATCAAGTAAACGCGATTTTTCCATGTTTGGTTATTTGGCGTCGACTTGACAATGTGCAAATTAAAAAAACGTCCAATCATACTCGTAATGCAGTCAAATATTGCGTCAAAACACGCTGCTTGAATGGCAAGATACACAATGGTAGTGAAAAAACGATAAACGTCACTTAGAGCCGTCGGGTTTGGGTCGCTGGTGAATATACGGGATAAGTTAAACATAGAGACATCAGAACATGCTTTCTTGAGAAAAAACTGACTTATCAGATACCGTAGAAATACGCTGGTAAGGTGTTTATATTGACGTTAGCCAAACAAACACGGCATAATGCAAGAGAAAACATCTGATTTCATGCCGAGAGTGAACAACAAACTTGTTATCTGTAACCTAAACTTTGTCACTGGGCCATTTTATCATTAGAAAAAACACATTAACATCATGGAAACCATTAAAACGTAGGATATCGAATTTTGACGTCAGAATTTAGGTTTTTTGACGTCTAAAGATCTCAAGTCATATTTCTTGAACAAAACGTCCTTGTAATGAGAAAATCTAAAGCAGAAAAGAAAGTTTACACGTTTAACGCAGTATTCAGAGTTTACGTTAATGACGTTACGCCTTTTCAGAATCCTACAGAAACGTCGCCATTTGATCATTTCCTTGATCCGCAATCTATGCCAAGACATTCTAAAACAATAAAATCGATGTTTGATTCAAGCTTTGCTTTTATTGACCTGTTTCAGCAGTTTATTACGGGGGTCAGGCTGGTTACGCGCATACCAAACTGATTACGTAATCGATAATAACGTTGAACCTGCTGTAATTTGACGAACACACACTGCTCCTATTGATAAACATCATTTGCTCTAAAAAATCGCATCATATTGTATGCTTACAGTGACTCGAACTGTTTGTTGCGTTTCTTTATTCCTTAAGTATATATTTACAGTTTAAATTATCTGTTTCTATGGATAATGGTATAGTCCTATTATTATGCATCTTTGAATCCACAGTAGTTAAGAAATTTGAAATTCTTAAGAAAACAATACAATTTAGAAAAAAAATCAGCGGGCGACAAAATCATGCAAAATTTCCCAGCATGAAAAGAGTTCACTTGAAGCTCTTTTACAGATATTTATGACAAGTCTATCAATTATTCATCAGCAGAATATAATCATAATTGGAACAAAAAAAGATGGGTTTAGAGATTATATGACATAAAAACAAATGAAGTGATTTAACCCTTTATTATGCTGAACATTTTTTACATGTACTTAACTCCTTCCCAACCCAACTTTAAATAGAATACCGGGTTACGCGTCTTTTGATACCAAGTTTACCTGAGGCTCAGCGATTCAACAAGCATTCTAAAAACCTTGCCTGATATACATAAACTTTATATCAGAATTTACAAACGACACTCTACATTTTTGTATATAGAGGGCCTCATGGAAAATAAGCTGTTTTTGCTAAATTTGTCACCTAATGAGCTCTTGATACAGATGCGTACCGCATTATTCAAACATTTTTTATAGTAAAACACATCAGAATAAAAAAAATTATGCATATAACTACGCATTCAAATGTAAACTGGTTTGTGTTTTGTTGTTTAACCCATAATACTGTCCTGCCAGCCAAGAGTGACAGTGATGTCATGTTTTGTTTACAAAGTAATCAAGGACTTAGAATCAATAGATCACTTTTGTATTAATCCTATCCACAGGATAGGATTAATACACAAGTGATCTATTGATTCACATTAACTCAAGTGGAATGTACAATGTAATGTTTTACTTAACAATTGTAAACAAAATATTACATCACT
Organism: Loripinus fragilis; assembly: GCA_964019695.1. NCBI lineage: Eukaryota > Metazoa > Mollusca > Bivalvia > Lucinida > Lucinidae > Loripinus > Loripinus fragilis. The sequence continues at coordinate 80,559,474 of OZ026525.1, forward strand.
GTCACTGTTGGTTGGCACAACAGTAGTATTGAAATTATTTTTTTCTTCTGGTTTGATACAATAAACTTTGGATAGTTCATTGTACATATCAAGGCCTAGGGGTTTTGTTTGTTTGATTTGATTCTTTACATCCCATCAACAATCTTTCATTTAAACAGGGACGGGTCTTCCTGGGTTGAACCAGTACTAAGCTAGGATAAATGTGTCTTGCTCAAGGACCACAACGCAGTGATGCCGGTGAGGCTTGAACCCTCGGTCTCGAGTCAAGCACTCAACCACTGAGCAACTGTGCTCCCCAAGGCCTAGGGGTGCCAGATTATAATTTTTTTTAAAAAAATCATTTTTGTCTGAAACTTTTTACCATAACAAACAGTGTAGATCCAGATGTGGCATTTCATCTGGGTCATCAATGTTTGTAAGAGTACCCGTTTAGGGGTCTCCCATATACAAAGGGTTAATAACTAAACAGCAAACAAAAAAATTTTCTACGCAGCACAAATAAGCTGGTTCATTTGTACTTCATATACATGTTCTATTGTTTTTCACTAACTAGAAAAGTAATACTATTCATGAATTTGTCTCAGAATTTCTCTTTGAATATATTTATGGTAATTAAGCCATATCAATATTCTAAGACTCTAAGGAAGCAAGATATTGATATTTTCTTCCATTAGTCCTCAGGAAGTTTGTGGAACACGTAAATCCCCGGCTTTAAAGCGAATCAGCGAGCTGAATTATTGTTTAGATCAACTAAGGAGTTACAATATTCAATGATTCAATAATATTTCCTGAATGCTATGCCAGCGGAAAATCTACTTTATTCATGATAAGGTCCATGTACATATTATCAGATGGGAGATATTTGGATATCCTTCACAAGCTTAAATTAAATTTTATTTGTTTCCCCTTACCCAACTGACTCTGAAAAAAAAACCCTACCCCAAAAAAATATTTACATTTTTAGTCAAGATTTTTTTTTTTAAATTTCATTGCATTAACTTAGAGAATTGTCAAATGTTAACAGTGTTAATTATCTTTAATTAAAATATATTCTTAGCAAATTGTTTGTGTACAGAAAAACCTGCCTATAACGACCACTCTAAAAAAGACCAAAACTTGTTTTCAAGACCAATTATCACTTAATGCAGGTCAAAAGTATTGCAGAATGCTCCAAGGGGAGCATTCTGCAATACTTTTGACTTTCATTAAGTTCACTTTGTCACTAAGATCTTTGTTGTGTCTATTTTTGAGTGGCAATTTTACACAGGTTTTACTGTATTTACATTTATTGCCTAAAACAGCTAGGGCTATTTACAATTGATAGTTCCCACTCAACCGATAGTTACTTCCCTTTGAAGCATAGGTCAGCCATCTTGATGGTCATAAATCAATAAGACAAATAGGCAAAAAATAGAAATACCTATTTTTCTAAAAACCTCCGCATACTTGTGTCGTGACAGTTGCAATGATTTATGCAAAAATGGAATTCAAAAATAAACATGTTTGGTTTAACATGAAAAAAAATAGTCTTGCTTAGTATAAAAACATAGATTTTCTAATTTTCCCCTATGTGGACTATTGATTTTTGACCTACATCATGGCTGACCATTTTTCCAAAGGGAAGTACCTATTGGTTGAGTGGGAACTATGAATTAAGTTTAATGGGCATCGAATTTAAGAAGTTGAAATAATAATTTTTCCAATCGACCGAACAATACTTGTAAAACAGGGTCGGGTAAGGGGAAACACAAATTTGATATTTTTAAGGTTGGCCCCACTTACCTGTGCTTCTTTGTATGTTGATTATTTGTCCACACACATAACATAATTAATTTTCTTATTCATCAACCAAAACATATGTTGTGGATACTCCAAAGAACCATCTCATTAAGACATGTTTTTTGAGCACCCATTACTAATGCTAAAAACGATGGATGAGAAAAAATTTACAACTGTATGCTCAAACAATTTCTTTATCTGGCCCTAAGCATAATGCTCCATTCAAAAAAGCATGATGCCCAAGCAAATAAACTAACAGTACAATGATTAACCTAATACCATTTTTATAAAAAAAGGGTAGACCCAGATCAAAATTTCATCACTGGACTGGATGGAAATCAGAAGTTGATATTATAGTATACACAGCTTAAAAAATTATTTGTTTGTGTCGATGATTTACATCCCAGTCAGCATTTTTCAGCCATGTCGGGACTGTTACATATATACCTAGGTTGATTTTGGTTTTGTTTAATTTGATTCTTTACGTCCCATCAACAATCTTTCAGTTATGTAGGGATGGGTCTTCCTGGGTTGAACAAGTAATAAGCTATGATTATAGTGTTTCCAGAGCTTTAGTGACCCCCGTTTTTCGCCAATTAATCTTTAATGGTGAGTTTAATTGAAAAATAAATTAGAGAAATGAATTTAGATATAGACCGCGTAACTGAATTAATTTTTTCCACATAACTTTGAGTTTTTGTATAGGCTGGGATTAGATGGAATTTTGGTGTGTTTTTGCCGCTCCTCTTTGAATTAGTCCCCAAGTGAACCTCACGATATAAATAAAACATGTCTTATACGGGTCAGTGGAGGTAATTCGCCTGTCTTACAGATAAGAGTGCGTAACAGAAAATTACTTTTCCTATTTCTCAACCAAAAAAATATGCTGTGCGTACTCAAAACAACCGTCTCGATGATACGGTTCTTTTGAGCACCAAAACATGTGTTTGAACTGAAGAAGACAATCGCTACTTCACGCTAAAATTGCTTAACTGGCCAGATCTTCGTTCATCATAGCAATGCAAATATACCATGTGTATCTATAGGGGTTCACATGGGTATATTCGTAGGGAAAAACAACTAAGTTATTCTTTTGTACAGGGGATTAGGGCTTCATTTACAAATAAGGGCGTCTCCCAAAAAATAGTTTTAGTTACGCGGTGTGTATTTAAATCCACATGCTAAGTGCCGTTCTTCTAAGTTTAATTTAAAGCTGTTTAAAAAAAGAAAAACGGGGGTCACTTACGTTCTGGAAACACATTAATGTGTCTTGCTCAAGGACACAATGCAGTGATGCCCGGCCGATGAGGCTCAAACCCGCGGCCCATCAGCCTCGAGTCAAGTAGTCTCTACCAATCTGCCACTGGGCTCCCCTACCTAGGTTGAACCAGTACAGCAGCTTAATGACACAGCACAGTGCTTTTGGTGAGACTTGAGCAAAGTAGCACTCATCTTAAGTCGCACAGTCTACCACGGAGGCTTTGTGATCAACTTGAAAAAAGAATTCAGTGTAAGCTGATAAGAGCATTTATACCACCCTTACCAGTTTTAGCACGAAATATCTCCTGATCTGCAAGTTCTACACTCATGTAGGTGGTATGAAATAGTCTACACTCATGTAGGTGGTATGAAATAGTTTATCATGTTTGTCCCCCTGTACGTAAGAAAATCCACTCGCTAAAGCTCGTGGATTATCTCCACATACAGGTGGACAACCCATGATATGGGCCCCGACTGAAGAAAACCTGTCTTCGGAGGTTTGCGAACAACAATGGCACAGATCAGCCTGCACATCCGCGCAGCCTGATCAGCACCTTTGTTATTCGCATTTTGGAAAGTACCATATCTATGCTTGCTACAAGCTAAATTTCAATTTTCTAGCTAGTCTTTGCAGCTGAGAAGACTGGTTTGAGTCTCGCTTTGTCGGAAACCCCGAAGACAGGTTTTCTGGCAACGAGGCCCATATAAGTATTACAGGTCCTTATTAGGTGAATTATGGTACATATAGGATATAGGACAATGACATCACAACATCGGCCATGACATTTCATCCTTATTCCAAGAAAATATCAATTCATTCCAGAGAAATTAATGGACTACTCTGTAGCTACAAGTGTCCCGCACTAACAGGAAATGAGATTGTCAGAAACAGCGGTCGTGCTCCGCTAACTCACACTGTGAAATAATATTAAAAGTCTTTTTTTCAGCATTTCATCGGCTTGAAGGATGGCAAGTATGATTGATTTGGCTCAGATTTTTTTTGTAACCCAATTACAGGTGTGTACCAATTAAAGACCAATCCATTTTTTTACAGTTTATTGCTATATGATACAATGTATCACTATATGAATATGAGCAATCCTATTAAAACAAGCACAAAGCATTCCGACTGGCTGCTTATTTAGAGCTGGCTGTAATTTACTTTCACAAAACAGTATTAAACATTTGTAATGAAAATGAATATTATCCAATCCAAAAAGTATACACAAACCGATGCAATAACAAAAAGATATTCCTGGATCACTCACCTGAATTCTTAGCCATGCATGGAGGCACTTGAATTTTGTTTTAGCAAAATAGCATCAAATTGAGCATGGGGTATCGTAGGTTTGATCAATGAAAGAGTGTCGAGTAAATTATTTTGAATCTTGACCAATGGATCAGATGTTGGCAAAAGAGTTCTATTTTTAGCTCTAGAGGCCATTTTGTTCACTGTTCAGTGGAACAGAACCTGTTGGGCAATTTTGGTAGATAGCCTAAGTATGAGGTACATTTGTGTGATATTATTTTGAATAAAAATTGTGCCAGCAGTTCAGGAGTTGATGTCGAAATGTTTCTATTTCATGAAAGAAGCATTATGTCATTATAATGACCCCATTTCAATGTGATTTAAAAAAATGTTGGATTAATTTTGTATCTTTATTATTGTCTTTTAAAGTCTACTCTTATTGAAACAATTTAATCTAGAGACTGTCAGTTGTAACAGAAGAATTTGAAACTGTAATGACACCCAGAATAAAACGTCAATATTATCATGGTTTTAATGTCATGATGCGGGTAGAAATACTTTTGGGAACATTATTGTCTCATTTCAAGGTGTATATATAGACAATGTATGTCTTTTTAGACTTTATTGTCAAATTTTATGAAATTTGTTGCTAACGTTCCTCAGCCTAAGAGCTAGTGACTAATAATTACTGACTTGTAACATAATTCAGCCACAACTTGAAATTTCCAACAATGAGGCATTCTGACCAGGGTTGATTCAGATAAGCCTGTACAACTATTTGTTGCGCTGAGAGACTCCAATAAAAATTTGTTCATTCGGTAGCCTAAGAGTCATAGATTGGTCAAACGACTAGCAAAGGCTCTGATCAAGACTGCACGTATGCACAGGGTGATCTGTGCCTCTGCTGGTCGCATATATCACATTGTTGGTAATCTAATGTCGCGGCTTAACTATGATGATGATGGTCTGCAGTTCCCTTGCCACTTACCACACAGTGAAGTAATACTGCTACTTTCTTCGTGGACAAACTTCCGAGTCACGGCTTCTTCCATGATTTGCTTCACCTGAAAAATAAATACATTCAACATAAATATCTCAAAGGGTTTATGTATATAAAACTTCCGAGTCACGGCTTCTTCCATGATTTGCTTTACCTGAAAAGAAATATATTCAACATAAATATCTCAAAGGGTATACATATATAAAACTTCCGAGTCACGGCTTCTTCCATGATTTGCTTCACCTGAAAAATAAATACATTCAACATAAATATCTCAAAGGGTTTATGTATATAAAACTTCCGAGTCACGGCTTCTTCCATGATTTGCTTTACCTGAAAAGAAATATATTCAACATAAATATCTCAAAGGGTATACATATATAAAACTTCCGAGTCACGGCTTCTTCCATGATTTGCTTCACCTGAAAAAAAAATACATTCAACACAGTGAAGTAATACTGCTACTTTCTTCGTGGACAAACTTCTGAGTCACAGCTTCTTCCATGATTTGCTTCACCTGAACAAAAAAAATACATTCAACACAGTGAAGTAATACTGCTACCTTCTTCGTGGACAAACTTCCGAGTCACAGCTTCTTCCATGATTTGCTTCACCTGAAAAAAAAATACATTCAACACAGTGAAGTAATACTGCTACTTTCTTCGTGGACAAACTTCCGAGTCACAGCTTCTTCCATGATTTGCTTCACCTGAAAAAAAAAATTCAACATAAGTATCTCAAAGGGTATGCGTATATAAAAGTTTATAATTAAGAAATAGATCAGCTCTAGCAGTGAATTGTATATAATTGACTGTTTGGAGGGAAGTTGTAAAGAAAATCAAATCACGAGCGTGCAGCGCGAGTGATTTATCTTCGTACAAATGACCGACAAACAGTGAATTATTACTCAACAATTCACGCACTAGAGCTGATCTATTTTGATTCTAACACACAATAAACACCGAAAAACATATTTGAAGTCTTCAGCTTCTTCCAACTTTCCCCCATTGTACGGAAGAAATCCCGCCAATAGTTGGACTGTGGCGCATACGTTTACATGAATATGTAATGTCTTTCAGCATATAAACGACATTACACCGTCTAATGCCACGATTGACATCATTTTGCAGTAACAATTGATGTCAGCTACTGTGCGCTTTCCACACACTTTCAAAACTGTGACTTTATCGTTTGATATAACACATTTTTTAGCATTGGGTCTATAGGCGAGGTGTGTTAGAATTACATGCATACAGATGGAAAGACAAATGGATTGCTATATCCCCCAAACCTTGTGGGACGGGGATGAATAATGAAGTTTTAAAGATTATCATGATGAGGCCCTGAATCACTCAACCGAGTCCTGACACAGAGGTTATAAAATTTTATGCTCAACTCAACTGAGAAATTTTTTTGCTCAACCCTACTGAGCATGAAATTTCAACAGCAGCTCATAAAAACTAAAATTATACCAACAAATGAAGAAGTTTCTTGCTTTAAGTCTCTCAGATTATCATGCTAATAAATGTTAAAATGCCAACAATTGTTGACATTTTAACATTTATGAGCAGGATAAAATTCGTGCTCAGCTGAGTTGAGCATGAAAAAAGTTTTATAATCTTGGGGCCAGTCCAGGTGGAGTCATTGTTTTACTTACAAAAAATCTACTTTCAGATATCCCAGCCATTTTTTTCATCTGTAGCTAAACTGAACTATTCGTGCAATTTTGGTAGAGTAAATTATGGAAACACAGGTTTAGATAAACAAAAATATTCAGCGTAAAATTATAAGTATTTACTTACCCATAATTTTTAGCATATGTTTTGGGTGTTCAAAAGAACCGTCTCATTGAGAGGGTTCTTTTGAGTAGCCACAACACATGTTTTGGTTGAGAAATAAGAAAATTATTTTTCTGTTACGCACTGTTAACTAAAGTCCTAGGAAAGCATTTTTTAAAAGTAATTTTCAAATTTTAACTAGCAGTCATTTATTCTAGTTTCCAGACAGCAGAGCCAACCAATTTTACTTTTTTAGGTAGGAGGCATTATACAGAGAATATTTGTGTGATTAAGTTCAGGAGGAAATTTTTTTTAAACCGCTTAAACTTCATGCGAATGGTTTGGGTAAGGGAGATCAAGCCAAATGCCAAACTCATGCACCAGGTCCCAAGGTTATAAAACTTTTTTCATGCTCAACTCAACTGAGCACAAAATTTATCCTGCTCATAAATGTTAAAATGCCAACAATTGTTGGCATTTTAACATTTATTAGCATGATAAATTACACCAATTAAGAGACTTAAAGCAAGAAACTTCTATATTTGTCGGTATTTTAGTGTTTATGAGCAGTTGAAACTCAGTTGAGTTGAGCATGAAAAAAGTTTTATAACCTTGGGACCAGGTCCTATAGCTGTTGCAAACATTTTTCACGAGAAGAGGGCAATAATTTCTACGTACATTCATTCTTAATTATCGCTGAAATTTTAAGTCTGATTTTGTTCCAGAGCACCATTTACGTCAATGAGTGGGCGGAATTTTCAGGTCAATACTACTCTGATTGTAGCAGCCATGCCTCGCAGATCAATACATAGCTGAAGATAAGTATCCCCAGTCAAAACTGAAAATTATTCTCTTAACGAAGCTAGGCAAATACATTTACTCTGGTGCTGAGTGGAAACGTTTCAATCAGTACTCACAACATATTTTTTTTTTAAGAAAACTCACACAATTTGACAATTCTAAACCTGGCTTCCTGCTATTCACAACAATTGTCATCTGCTCAATTATCTGAATTATGCCGTAGATATTCTTTGGAAGCCTCAATACAGTTGTATTATACAAACATTATATTGACCCAGATCAGACTGCTCCCATAGGAGCAGTCTGATCAGGGTCCAAAGTGTTTGCTTCCATGATCAAAAGTAGTCTATTATAGTGTATTAGAGAAAGCAGACAGCATTGTCAGGACAAATTTAATTATTAGCAAGATAAGGGTTATGTCTAATGCATGACTGGCATCACCAGCTTGTTTGATTTTTTGTCTTCTACTGATTTTTTTTCAAAATCAACTTTTTCGTGTAATTTCTTTCACGAATACCACTAGAGCTTCAGATAGCTTGGATTACGATCAGGCCTGACATATATTTCCAAAATGTTTCATAGGACACTAATGTAGCAGGTAAAAAAGTTAATGTACCAGGCCGCGTAGCCCAGTCGGTAACGTGTCTGGCAACAGATGCAAGTGTGACTGCAGATCCAGGGGTCGTGAGTTTCGATCCAGGCCGGGTCCCATACTTTCGTGGAGATTGATCATCTTTCCCCGGGGAAAAAACTGACTGGGGGGAAATTCCGGCCTGTTACAGCGGCCCGGTCCCATTACCTAGAGATTGATCATGAAATATTTTCTACAGTCATTCTCCTCCTACCGCTGATTCTAGAAGTGCTGTTGCCAGTTACAAGCTCAAGTATGCATACAAAGTACTGGTGAGACAGAGGAGCCGCGGGTTCGAGCCTCACCGGTGTCACTGCATTGTGGTCTTTGAGCAAGACACATTTATCCTAGCTAAGTACTGGTTCAACCCAGGAAGACCCGTCCCTGTTTAACTGAAAGATTGTTGATGGGACGTAAAGAATCAAATCAAAACAAACAAAAAACAAAACAAAGTACTGGTTAACTGCTTTGTCAAGCTTGCCCAGGAAAAAGTGTGGTTAGGTGATCTGACTGTCTCAACAGGACTGTAGCTGTTGAGTGAGACGCAAAGAATCAAAACAATCTAAACAAAATTTAATTTTAACCCATGAAAGGCCGGCTGTATTCCATCTACTGACCCATTCTACCCCAGATTTTTCAATAGGTCCAAAATATTTCTTAGATTAAAAACTCTGGTGAAACTACACATTTGCTGTCTTAGTCTGAGCATTCGTCAGGCCCCATACCCTATCTTTAGTACCAAATTGTCTGACCAGATCTGGAAACAATCTGATGGTCATAATTTCTGAAAGAGTTTTTCTAAGAAAAAAAATGTGAGTTTGAAAAATATCATCTGACAACAAAAAAAAAATTAAAAGAGATTAAAAATAAAGTAATTTAATTATGATACGAGCTGCAGATGTGATTTCAACAATGTGACATTTTGACAAGTGTAGACTCTGACAAGCCTGTGCAGCCCCTTTTAAGCTTAGAAACTCCAAATGATGTTCACTCAGTAGCTTAATATTCATAGAATATTCAAGCACCTAGCAAATGCTCTGATCAGACTGCGCGTATGCGCAGGCTGGTCTGAGCCATTGCTGGTCGCACATACCACATTGTTGGAAATCACAAAATTGGCCTTTGGTATTTCCAATGTAATCTGTTTGTGAATTGTCATAACATCTGCATGTATGTTGGAAATGAAATATCCCAAAGATATAACTTTCAAAGCAATTAGGCCTTTAATGAATCTTTAAATTTGTGCAACCATTGATAACTTCATGAATGACATAAATATGATTGACAGCTGCCAAGCTCAGTTGTCCGTAAAACATATACGCGTTGCACATGGAATTCATTTGCCAGAAGGGACTGTCTGTTGTTGTGATTGACAGCCAGCTGCTGTACATATCAGCCACCTCTCTTGTTTGCTTCAAGTTCATTGGCTGTCCACATTCACATTGACAGTTCCGCTTTTTCCGTTTTACACTCCAACAAAACCATCAATGCGATTACATATTTAATACACAACTGATTTGTTTCCTTAATCATAATTAGATATATTTTATAATAAAATGTAGATAATAATAAGTATTAATAAATCCAATTTTAGGTCTGTTCATGGAATTATGTACACATCGGGTCCCTTGCAAAATTAACGTGGGCTACTATTCTATATACATGTATGAAATTAATAAGAGACCAATTGTGTTCATTATTCCATGAACAGAGCAAAAATTGAATTTATTTTGAAAATGAACTTTTAACCTGCTTAGATACATGTATATACACTGTACATGTACTGTAGTGTCTTTTTCCATAGTCTGGACCCAGATCAGGCAGGCCCACAAAACACACTGGTAAATGTATACGTCGATCTGCTGGTATTTACGCGTATTGCCGGTACTTCATAGACCGGAAGTGGTAGATATTGGTGTTAAATCATATATAGAAAAACATGCCATATGCCTAAAGGACTATAGAATTAGACCATTTTTAAGTATTAGGCATGCACATGGCGATTTATGTAAGCATTTAGGAATAGATTCGAGTACCGATCTGGATGATGGGTACTCGAATCTATTCCTAAATACTTACATAAATCGCCATGTGCATGCCGAATACTTAAAAATGGTCTAATTCAATAGTCCTTTAGGCATATGGCATGTTTTTCTATAAAGTATTAACACCAATATCTACCACTTCCGGTCTATGAAGTACCGGCAATACGCGTAAATACCACCAAATCGACGTATACATTTACCAGTGTGATCATAGTCTGGACTCGGATCAGGCAGGCCCCACAAAATGCCTAAATAATGCTAGAAGACCTCAGAGATGACATATCGGCAGTTTCATTGCCGAGACAGTGGTGGATCAAATTCATGTATCTAAATGACCCTAACAGTCGAGTATGGAAACTTGAGTTAACTTGGTAAAATCTTTGTTGGCCATTAATTAATACTATTAATATAGATATAACTTAATTAAGAATTATCAGCAAGTGGCGTCACTCTAAGAAGCAAAAACGTCATTCCTCGCTTCATATTGACCTTTGATATTTTCAGTTAGATAATTAAATGGCCTTTGAGACAAGAAAACCTGTCTTTAGGGTTTGTAAACAACAAAGGCGCAGACCAACTTGTAAGTCTGCACAGTCTGATCAGCACTTTGAAATTTGCTCATTGAAAGGTATCATATCTATAAGTGTAATTTCAATTTTCTAGCTAGTCTCTGTAGCTGAGCAAGCCAGTTTGGGTATGACCTGGTTGCAATTGGAAACCCTGTATCTTATGACTGATAAATTCCAGTCTCATTTTCATGGCTTCAGAACCTTCTTTTCATGAAAGTACAAGGTTGTTAATGGTATCTGTTCTAAAATTTGGAACACTTTTCACTTCTAGCTGTTCTCAAATAGAATGTTGGTTTAAGGACATTATGCTACTAAATACTTCCCACATTGAAATTTGTTCAATACTTTGCATATGGTTTGTTTTATACATAGACTGTCAATTTATGAATTAAAGATATGTCACCTTGCTCAATGTTTCATAATCTCATATGGAAGTTTTCAGCATTTGACCAATTTTCTAAGTCCTTAATATCAAGCTACAGGTAGTGGTTATCTTCAATCAGCTGCATTTTTTAACTTTGATTATTGCTCAAGACCTAAAGCTTTTTACAAATGTGCAAAGGGGCTCTTACATGGGAAATTAACATGGGAGTCTGCCCACGCTTGGAATTTGACGATATTATGCTGATTAGTTGCCAGGGGTATGACTTTTATGTTTATGGTGCATTTGATTTTTTATGCAATTCCATTGTTAATTTATGACGCCTATCATGTATGATATCACTATCGCACCTTAGGGTACCCGGTTATAAACATTTCTACAGTAATTGGCATATCATGTAACAGACCCTGAACTGTTTTATGAAATAACGATATCATTGATAAGTTTGTTGATACTATAAATGGCTTTGTTTGTATTAGGATAGTGGGAGGGCATTCATTTTTATGCCATGGTACCCCAATATTCAACTGTATATTTTGTATTCAGTCAAATTTGGAATTCAAATTATAACATGTTGCGAACTTTGTCAAGATACCATTTCAACATAAAAACTGTTCATATATATGTTTAGAAAATATTGACTAAATTTCATGAAAAACAAGGACCGGTAACATTTTTTTGGGGGCTTGCTGTAAACACAATGGTCCTGTAATTCATCAAAATGTATATACAATTATGTTTCACTGTAAAACATACTTGAATACTGACTTATCTTTAATTACCATGTTAGTATATTTATTGGTAGAAAATGGTGTTCAGTGCTTTTCCCTATTATGGATTGGCAAATAAAATAACATTAAACTTTGATAGTGAGTTCAACAATTCTTATTTAATGAAGTGCTTACACAATAGTATTACCCAAAATGATACAGTACGTTGACAACTCTAACTAGAATTGTTTTTCTACGAAAACCAGATGTCTCCCCCGTTTTGATGTCAAAAGCATGAGTCATTAAATACAATTTCAAACAGAAACATTAAATACAATTTCTAACAGAAATTCTAGTCATTTCATGCAGACACTCAGCTTGTATCTAGTAAAGATATCTGCCAATGTAGTTAACTATTGCACAATCATAACCTGGTATAAAATAGTCATAAATAATTGTTTTTGTGATGCACAAAGTTCCAAGGGAAATAACTCAAAGAGAATAAATGACAGAGTTACTTTTTTTGCACTCTGCACGTCGACTCATGTTGGTTGATACTTGTATTAAGTTTCGTTAATATAGCTTAAGCAGTTTTCAAGTTATAGAGCGGACACAATTTTTGTGATGCACAAAGTTCCAAGGGAAATAACTCAAAAAGTATGAGAGGCAGAGTTACCATTCTTGCACTTTGCACGACATCTCATGCTAATTGATATTTGTATAAAGTTTCGTGAATATAGTTTAAGTGGTTTTCAAGTTATAGAGCGGACACGATTTTTGTGATGCACAAAGTTCAAAGGGAAATAACTAAAAAAGTATAAAAGGCAGAGTTACCATTCTTGCACTCTGCACGTCATCTCATGCTGATTATTATTTGTATAAAGTTTCACATATAGAGCTTTAGCGATTTTCAAGTTATAGAGCGGACACGGTTTGTGACAGACAGACAGACAGATGGACACCCGGGGAAAAGCAATATGTCTCCCGACCATGAAGGGGGAAGACAGTATTAACACATCTAGTTTCGAACATTAAAATTACATCTAACCAATCTTATGCTTAATATGTAACATTATTAAGAATGTAAATTCATACAGAAGAGAAACCTTATGTCAAGTCAATTCATACAAGAGAAGAACCTTATATCTATGATATCATTATTGTAAGCTTCATTAAAAAAAAAAAAAACAGTTCACAAATTTAAGCTACCCTTGTCAAACCCATTGATTAAAATGAACTATTTTGTTTACAGAAACTCTAGGCCACAACATTATTGCTAATTCAATGCTTAAATTATCTCTGTTCATTCCATTCTGTAAAACTGATGCTGATTTCTATCAGTGAGCAACATTTATACTTTAGCTGGCTGTTTATTCAAGGCACATACAACTTTGTTTCTCAACCTCATATGTTCATGTAGAATACTGTTCTATAATACCACTGACCAGTTTCTGTTACACTTTATCCTGGTCACGGCACCAAAATTTGGCTACTCTAGTTCAGTTGAGATGTAAAAGAAACCCTTGGTCTTCTTGTTTTTACTTGTTTATTGTTATGAAATAGTGTATATGTTGAGTTATTAATATCCAAAGTTAAAAGAAAATCTATGCATGGGCACAAATGTTTGTTATCCCAAACCACAACAAGATACTGCATGATTTATTTCAGTAATTCCTCAAAAATAGGATTTGATGTTTTACAACAAATTATACATTAAAAATTTTGACATCGAAAATCTTAATTTTTTATTTTCTTTCATGGACTATCATAATACCTTTTAGAAAAAAGAATAAAAATTGAGGGTCACCATTCTCGTTTTTCTTTCAGGAGGGACAGATTTAACCCCATTGACCCAAATTCATAAATGGTCAAAAAGCAGGGGAAGTAATCATTCTAAATTGATTCCTGAGTTATCCAATGTAAGAATAGTGTGAATGGGAATTAGCTACATACACTGCTCAAAATATTTAAAGGAACACTGCGTATTTTGCCATTGATCACAATACAAATGCACTCATAGTCTGACTCATAGCATGAGTTGGAATAATTTGGCGAAAACATGTTTGTCCTGTGATTAGTTTGGTTACCTATCAAGGATGATGCTTGTTGATAAAAATGAAGTAATCCCTTTCCAGAAATCTCCATGGAACACTTTATGTAAAAATGGAGTTTTGTTAAAAATACCCTCCTTTTCAAAACCAAATTTTAAGATGAATTTTTCAATCAAGCACCACAACAGCATCATTTCTGTACAGTCAATAGCCTTTTAATGTTGCAGAGATCATTAGGTTACACTATTAACAAATTAGGAAGATTCTACAGAGTTCCAGAAAAAAATTGTCATTTTCAAGAAAATGAAAAATTGCAAAATTTTAGCTGTGAACTTAAGCAGCGATTGTTTTATCAAAACCTTTTTTGATCCAAAACTTTGACTATCATAGCAAAATAGCAAAAGAAACTGGGTTTCTGCCTTATTGTCTAGTGAAGTGCATCACTTGTCTATTGGACAGGGGTTAACACTATCACCTATGGAAAATTATCAGGTGTTCCTTTAAATATATTGAGCAGTGTATGTCTTGAATAAGGACTGTAATTAACAATATGTTTGTCAAAAAAAAAAAGCAAACAGGGAAGACCCTGATCACACTGCTCCTTCTTCAGAAGCCTTGTCTGGGTCTGCACTGTTTACCGGCAGCTAGCACTTAAAAACTTAGAACATATAATTATGCTGTATAATGTATTACATGTACATTATAAGTGTTTTGTTTGTTTGTGTTGATGCTTTATGTCCAAGTTAACAATTTTTCAGTCATGTATGGGCGATTTCCTGTCTTCCTAGCCAATGAACCAGAACTAATCTGAAGACAGAGTGTCTGTTCAAGGACACAAAACAGTGCCTCCAGAGAGCATTGAACTATAGATAGTCTAACACTACCACTGATTGTGCTCCTGATTACATACATTGTGAGTGTTTCTTATACATTAACCTTTATTGCACCCTTATAAAAGCACTGTGTGAATATCACCATAGCAAAAATATCACGATTGAAATGTGTTTGATTTTAATCATAATATCTGGACATTATCGAACATGTTTAAATGATGTTGTGAACAATTTATATTCAGAAATGATGAGTAAAAATGTATTCAAACATGTTAAAATTATGTTTGTTTTGTTACATATTTAAACATGTCTATCAGCTTTTATCTTTCTATCCTTTAGGAGCAGTCTGATAAGCATTTTATTTTAAGACCCACGACAGGTATGAGGTAGGGTTCTTGATTGTGATACCATTAATTTGTCATGGATAACCAGCAAAAAGTAAAGTGACATAAAGAACACGTGCAGGCACAAACTTAAAACCTGCTCTACCAAATTGCAATGGTCAAATTAAAACACAAAAGGAACCAGTTCTAAGTTTCTCTATATCCTGTTTTTGTGACACATCCAAAAGTGCATCACTTTGTGACTATTCTCGAAGCTGTTGTCATGGCAAATTAGCATGGTATAAGCTAAAAGTAGGAAGTGTGAATTATAGAACAAACTGTAAACAGGTGTGTAAAAATGTGATACGTATGGTCGTATATATAGACGTCATATCAGGCCTCCAGACAATTAAGTGTTTAATTTTTAACTCGTTTTTCTTTTTTTCTCAAACATCAAAAGAACAGTCTCAATGAGATGGTTCTTTTCATCACCTAAATTTAAAACAGTGTCAATGATAAGTAAAAATAACAATGTTAGTTTTAATAAACATAAAAGCACCGCAAGCACTGCATAATACCCCGCCACTGCTGGGGGCACCAAAAGTTATTTTGTGAGATATATAATGCCTAAATAGCAACAGAACTGAGATAGACAAGATTAATCAAGGGCAGATAACTCATGAACTGGAAAGGCAAGAGTGACGGTCCTTCGTTGTAATATGTAACCTTTGCTGTTCAACATATCTGTGAAGTTTCATTCAGATATCATAAACAGCAAAAGAAAAACAGGCCAGAAACCATTTTTTAAAGGGAGAAAGGGCAGTAACTCCATCAAAAATGGTCGGATTTTGCCCATTAACAATTCCATACCACTCATCCCCAATAACAATATGTATACAAAATTCGAAAAAACTCTGTGCATAAATACTCAAGTTATCGATCGGAAACAGTGAGCACAGACGGATGAAATGAACTACAGGTCAAAAACCAATTCTCAGATCAATCAAGGGTGGATAACTCACAATTTGGAAAGGTAAGAGTGACGATCCTTACCCACAATATGTAACCTTTGATGGTCATGAGCACGGACGGATGAAATGAACTACAGGTCAAAAACCAATTCTCAGATCAATCAAGGGTGGATAACTCACAATCTGGAAAGGTAAGAGTGACGATCCTTACCCACAATATGTAACCTTTGATGGTCAACATATCTGTGAAGTTTCATTCAGATATTCCATATAGTAAATGAACTACAGGTCAAAAACCATTTTTCAGATCAATCAAGGGCAGATAACTCATGAACTGGAAAGGTAAGAGTGATGGTTCTTTGTCACAGTATGTAACCTTTGATGTGAAACATATCTGTAAAGTTTCATTTAAATATTCCACATAGTAAAGGAACTACAGGTAAAACACATTTTCTAATTCAATCAAGGGCGGATAACTCACAAACAGGAAAGGTAAGAGTGACGGTTCTTAGTCACAATATGTTACCTTTGATGTGAAACATATCTGTGAAGTTATATTCAGATATTCCATATAGTAAAGGAACAATAGGTCAAAAACCTTTTTTCAGACCTATCAAGGGCAGATAACTCACAAACTGGGAAGGTCAGAGTGACGGTCCTTAGTCACAATATGTAACCTTTGATGTGCAACATATCTGTGAAGTTTCATTCAGATATCATGAACAGTAAAGGAATAACAGGCCAGAAACCATTTTTCCAATACGAAAAAGGGCAGTATCTCCGTTAAAAATGGACGGATTTTGCCCATTAACAATCCCATACCACTCATCGCCAATAACAATATGTATGCAAAATTTGAAAAAATTCTGTGAATAAATACTCAAGTTATCGATCGGAAATGGTGAGCACGGACGGACGGACGGACGGACGGACAGACACCGAAGGGTATAACATAATACCTCGCCACTAAAGTGTGGCGGGGTATAAAAAAATGCTTTAACGGTTAAACCTGACCTATAGCTATGTCATATGCATGTGTAGTGTACTAGTGTACACATGTTGCTCAAATAATTAAAGGTTCATCATAAATGTTGATTTTTTCTGATTTTTCTGGAAAACATATTGTTATGAGTTCTGAATGGAAGCCACTCCTTATGATGCTTTCAAATAAGTATACTACGAGAAATGTTTTCATTCAGCTAATAAGAATTTTATATCTCCAATATTAATCCATAGTTTTCAGCAGAAACGTGTACAGTATGTTATATCAAATTAGTAACTTGCCAAGCCCATTGAGTGGAAGCCAGGTTATTGTAAGGGCATCACAATATCAAACAAGGAAACATTTAAATGTGTTAATGCCGTCATATATATTATTTTAGTTCCTTTGGGTGTACGTAGTGCCATCTGAGGCACACACACATACATTGTACATTGTTACAACATCAGGGCTTTGTTTAGCAATCTTGGGAAAAGGCCCCTGATCAAAATTGGGAAAAAAATATTGACTTAAAGTTGAAATTGGGAAAAACCATCGACATAAAACATAATTATGGAAGCAAAATTTATCCTAAAAATCAAGTTATTTTAGATTGTTTTATACCAAGCACAAGTGTTTAAGTAACTTTCTGATATGCGTCATTTGTTCTCATAAGCTGTTGTGGCCTCTTTTTTTCTTCTTTTTTTTTTACTTTCTTAATTGGGAAAAATAGACATGCAATTGGGAACAAGAAAAACTATAACATGTGTTACATGTTATAAACGGCGTTGTTGAAAGGTTCTTATGAGTAATAATAGATGAAGGATAATAATAAAGTTTTTTTTCGCAATGAGATATACATTAAAGAGGCTTTGAAATCAGTCATTAAATGCTTGACGTTTCGCTAATACATGTACATAAACTATTCAATCAGACAGTGTGATGGGGGAAGCAAGCTTTTGTGAAAGCTTATGTTTGTTTTCAAACCACAGCGTCACCTAGACCCTTCGATTATGAATACAAAAATTTAAGACTTCTTCAAAGTGGGCCGATCAAATACTAGATAGACATTTAATTGTTCAAAATATTATCCATTTTGGTCACTTGCTATACCACCGCAACTTTTCTTTACAAACACGGGTAGCTCTAAAAAAGAAACAGACAGTCAGTGTTGAAAAACGTGTCCCTAAGAGATAATCAGCCCAGGACCAAAATCGTCATTAATTTTTCTATTGCGGTATTAACGTTGTTAAGGATATTTCAATATATTGAGCCTACAGAAACGTTTGAGATATCAATCTTATTTGGTACTTATCGCATCTTCAAGCAGAGAAGGCTCAGTCGAGTTTATGCCAATGCACATGCAGTCTCGCTTGTGATTTCGCTGCTCGCATCAGATGAGAAAAAATATGGAAATTTGCTATTTTTCGAATTTTAAATTTAAGTCGAATTTACGAAAATGCACAGACTCGCCTGAGCTTCGCTGATCGCTGAAATGAGAAGTAATATAGAAATTCGCTATTTCTCGATTTTTGAAGCTCAGTCGAGTTTGCGACAAGAGTAGCGTCTCAGTGGTGAGATGCAGCAGTATCAGGGTTTTTATACCCAGCATGTTTTTTTTTGTTTTTTGGAATAAGTGAAATATGCCAACGTGAATTGTTCGCATATTATTTTGCATGTTAATTTGGCCGCCAAAGATAACTTGATTGTCCATTGTCTCTATGATGCTTCAGAATAATGTTAGCTCCTATCATAATTAAATCTCTTTAGCTAATTAATTAATCATATACAATTATGGGCGTGATTAGTTAAATTCCCTAACACTCTCGTTAAAGGTGGGTTATCAAGTCATTGACAAACTCAACCGCTATAACGTATAGCTTTATTATCTGAATTCAAGTTAGGCCAATTCAAATACACTTTTTTATTTTCATACTCTTTGCGAGCTTTATATACTGACT
Source organism: Loripinus fragilis (assembly GCA_964019695.1). Taxonomy (NCBI): domain Eukaryota; kingdom Metazoa; phylum Mollusca; class Bivalvia; order Lucinida; family Lucinidae; genus Loripinus; species Loripinus fragilis. Next base: position 80,578,796 of record OZ026525.1, read on the forward strand.
TTTTCTTTATCATTTTTCTTTATCATTTTTTATCCTCTTGCAAAATGGACCATGATTTGCCATGATTTCGACTTGCTTATGCTGTTCATTCTGACGTAATATCGACGTAAGTGTTTTTCAACAATTGTCGTCTGACAAATGTGAATTTAATTCAATTTGAAAACAAACACTTTTAGGTGGTAGCCAGATGTCTTAACAAATGGAAAAACACACAAAAGTTTTCAGAAAAAAAAACTCGTTTTATTATACTCCCACTCGCAGTGTTTTTTTTGCTAACGTCAGTCTTAAATTTTCAAACATCAATAACAGACGGGTGAGGTCCGCGTATGTCGCGATACTTTTGACTTTTATGCAACTGACTGAGGAGTATCTGTTGGCAACATTTTTTTTATTATTCCTGATCCTTATGATATAAACGGCCAATTACGTCAAAAATCAATGACGTCATATAGACGTAATGAACGTTGCCAAAGGCCTAAAACTTCATGATTGGATTTTGTCTTTCCTTTTGCTTTCAAGAACAAACATCAGTTCGAAATCTTTTTTTCGTTCATAATGGAAGGTATGGGTTCTCAGTGACTTAAATTTTGAATTTGAGTTGTCTCAGAATTATCGCGACGTCACGGCAATCATAAGCCACAGCGTTTCGATTTTCTTATTGAATGCAAGCTGAGTGACGGAACTTGTAAATTTTATTTTTCACATAATGAAAATATCTAATTTTCGACATAAATTAGCATTTATTAAATGGTGCGTTTTTAAAGTCCTTCAGTATAGATGACAAAACGAAATATATAATTGGCATCTAAAAAGTTTTTGTGGGCAAAAATTGAAATTCCCTTGACATCGTCAATGCCGCAATAGAAATATAAATGGCGATTTTGGTCCCTTGATTAATTTTCTCTTAGAATATTAGATCAATTCAAATATTTTTTTTATATTTTATACCCTTTGGGATCTTTTTAAACAATAATATGAAATAAATTGGGATTTAAAAGGTTTCTGTAGCCAAATTTTGGAATATACTCGACATCTTCAATACCGCGAAAACTGGTCCGGGGTGTAAAATGCATGACAGGGTCCGGTATTACTGCTAGTAATTAACAAAAAATCAAAAGTCATAAAAAATCTTTATAAGCATTTTTAAGAAGGCTCTATAATGAACATGTGATCCAATTTTTAGGTCGACATTTGCATTTTAAATACCATTTTGATGCTTGCAAACTTTGGTCCCGGAATTTGGTCCCGAGTCTCGGGCGTTGGTCCCGGCTTTTATTCCTTCCCCTTGTTATCTTCAGTCTTTTATGAAAACCAATACTCGTCCGCGGGGAAAGAAGACTTCTCAAGTCGAAAGAATAATATCCCATGCATTTTCCTCCTTAAGATGGAAAGAAATCCAACCCCAGCCATGAATTTGCGGATGATAGGAAAAATCTACAAGCATAATGATCGTTTGACACAATTTACTTCGATGACATCGAAAACAAACCTGAGGTCAAACCAGTCGAATGACCTTCTTTTTTTCCGCGTTTTGCCTTTAATCTTTCTTAGGTTATTTTCTTTGTTTATTCATATTTTCTGCTTGTATGCCCGTTGTCCGTTTGTTTAACATTTTCTTGCTTCTATTTTCTAATAAAATGAAAAGTTAGTTTCTGTTTTATCGTGGCACGAAATAATTTAACCTCGCACACTGCTAAATATAGAATGAATGAAGTCACAATGATTTACAGAATAGTCCTTCATATACTTATTTAATATATACTAAAGAATTCCGTATCTATAGTAATGAATTTATCAATTAGTTCGCCCCAAAAACCACTGATAACACATAATTGGAAATAGTTTCTTGGTAGAAATATTAATTACAATTCTAAGTTATTCTAAGTTAGACCATTAGACCGGCTGGCGAGTGTGAAAAATAGGTACAGCCCGTGGGGAGAACAGCTGTTGAACATCCGACATTTACACTGAAAAGACACCCGATTTTAGACGTTTTAAATACTCTTTTAATAAGAGAAGTCTACATTTGTTTTATTTCACCCTTGGAAAAATGAAAAATTTAATCAAAACGTTATTCATTGAACAATAACTTTGATCACACCCCTCTTCGGAAGAGTCCATTTCAAAACCAATTACAATTATAGGCTAAGTAACCACTGTTTCATAAATGAACTAATATTAGTTACTTATGCATTAATAAGTAACGCCGTAGAAAAAAGGTGGCTATTTTCCATCGGGAATGGGGCCCGCAGGTATGGCAGATAAGCCCTGAACATGTATGAAAAATCTGAAAATAAATGATGACACAGTCATAGATCGAGATGAAAATATATATGATTTTATGCATTTTGAAAGGCAAATGCATGCCTTTCAAAATGTATGAATTATTTTTTTTTCCAGAAAAAAAATGATCAAAAAAGATATGTGTGTCTAACCTACCTAAAATATCAAGATCCATTACCCAAAACACACTAATTTTTTATTTGGCCATATCTTTAATCTAAGAAGATAATCTAAGAGGCCTGAAAGTGCAGGACTGAGTTTTTCAAAGTATTTTTGCATATTGAATATTTCAATACAATATGTAGCCATTTAATATTTCATGTCACTATTTTAACGGTTATAGTGGGAAGAAAAAAATCTGTTCAGGCCAATAAAGGTAATTTCAGTGCATTAATATATTGCCTCCTTAAATTGTGTAAGCAGTACAGGATCTTAGATGAGACTGTACAGATGGTTAGGCTCATTATGTACTCATTGACAGCATTATTCAACTAAAAGTGTATTGTGGTTTTACTAGAAGTTTCCAAGAAAACCACAAACAGCACTTGGAACTGCCCATTATTTTTTTATCCCCACGCTTTTAAAAAAAGCAATGGGGATATAGCAATCGCCTCCGCTCGTCCGTCTATCACGCTATCTCCTCCTAAACCAATGGACGAAATCCAACCAAATTTGGTGTGTGTGTTGCTCACATGAATGGGGTGTGCAACAGCACATTTTGTTTGCTCTGCCCCCATGGGGCCCTTGGGAGGGGCCAAAAGGTCAAATATTATTAAATATCACTAAATTTCAATTATAAAGTCAATTTCAAAGATTTTTAAACCAAACTTTGTGTGTCTACTCACAAATGAAAGATATAAAACATATCAGACGGGATTTTCATTGGGCCGCCTGGGTCATGCCCCAGGGGTGGGACTTGGGGGTACCGTGGGGGGTTGGGGGGTCACAATTTTTTTTTTTTTGAAAATACATTTATCTATGACCATGCACGCCTCCAGATAAACAAAAATTGAGAGCGTAAATTTGTTGATATATTTAAACCCTATTTTGGGTGCTCAGTACTCACAAAATATGTTTTGGTTGAGAAATAAGAAAATTAATTTGTGAGGCCAAATAAAAAAATACCTTCATTTAGGGTAACCAGACCCTACCCAAATTTACTGGAGAAACCTAGAATTTCTTTCAGGTTTTCTGGAAAAATATAATTCTATGCATTTTGAAAGGCGAAATGCCTTTCAAAATACATAAAATTATATTTTTTCCAGCAAAAAACAATCATAAAAAAAAGTGACTGCCTAACCTACCTAAAATTTTCAGACCTGTTACCCTAAACACACTTAATACTTTTTTTATTTGGCCTATAATTATGCAAGTTCTTTTTCTAACCCATAAATAAAGGTTAACTATTCTTATATTGACCAAGAACTTCTGGATCTTGTGATATCAGCTAAAACAAATGCTCTCGAAACGAAATCTCTAATTACAATCTAGTTTTCCCCACAAACTGCAATCAATTCACAAATTCAATTACTTGTAAAGCCAGTTATCCATGTTAGATCAGGGAAAATTCCAAATTTCAATCCTGCGGAGAAGGATTCCTTTAGATTTTTTAATCATGCTGACATTTCAGAAAACACTGATTAAGAAATTACAAACGTACTCTGGATCAGTCGAACAATTATTGCAGTCATAGAAAGCAGCCGGTAGGTAACCCAATTGAGGGCTTCACAGATCTGTAGCTAAACTATGGGTACCTTCAAGCTACATAATGTCCCAGCATGGCCATCCAATCAGATCCATTTTTGACAATGATCAGGCCTCCAGATAAGAGTGCACACTTGAGAATCAGTTTGCTTATTTCTCAACCAAAACATATGTTGTGGGTACTCAAAAGAACTGTCTCAGTGAGACGGTTCTTTCTAGCACCCAAAACACATGTTTAAATTGGTGGGTAAGAGAAAAAAAAAAACAATTCTACACTCAAAAAGTTTCCTTTAATCTATGAATGATGGAATGGCGTGTAGTGTAAAGATGTAAATAATTTCTAAACATTTGATTTGGGTGCTAAAAAAAGATTCATTGAGAGGACTCTTTTGAGTTACCAAAGCAGGGCCCCCAGGGGTTTGGGGGATCTGGGGAGAATGGCTATTTATTTTCAGGGAGCTGGGGAGCACTGGTAATTATTTTAGGGGAGCTAGGGAGCAAGCTCATAATTTTGGGGATATAGGGAGCCTTGCTAAAAAGCAAAAAAAAATAAGGAAAAGCCTCCATTTTGTTTGATTTTTAAAAAAATTCTTCTGCTTCTGGGGGGCTAGCCCCCCATACCCCCCCCCCCCCCCTTGTAAATTCTAAATGTATTTACTATCAAACTAACATGCTCATCAAGATTGATCGGAGAGAGAAATAGGGCAATTAAGTTTTCTTGTTGATTTTTTCCCCTTAAAGTTGTTGATTTTTAAGTTGGTATTAACATACTTTGGGACGCCCCAGATTACACTAGATCACATCATTTTTGTCAAACATTTTCCGGGGGAGCATGCACCCCCTAGCAACAGTGTGACTACACAATGTTACGGGGCCACCTACACACCTGCTAGGTTATTATCTTTTTGGGAAATTAGCTCTTTTTAAAGGAATTTTTAAAGAATGCTTCTCCGAATTTAATTGAAGTTAAACAAGCATATAGGCACTAATATGCAATTGTAGAAAAGACTTTTTATAGTTAAATGCTTTCACTAAGGTGTCTAGAAAAATCTTATCAGCCCCTGTTCCCAAAAAGAAAAAACGAATGGTATGTCTCTAAACCTCCAAGCCTACTCTACCAGGTACAACATTTTAAGGATGGCCTCATACTTTGAGCCATATATAATGCATTTCATTATACCCGCTTTTTTCTTTAGAAAAAAAGGGTATATTAATTTCGTACCAAAGTCGGTCCGTCGTCCGTCCGTCCGTCTGTGCGTCCGTCACGTTTCTTGTAATTGTATCTCCTCCTAAACCGTTAGAGGTAGCAACTTCAAACTTTGTAGGTGAATAGGTCACATGGTGTAGAGGGTACTGGGCGACATTTTGTGTGACCTTGACCCCAAGTTCAAGGTCAAAGGTCAAATATTGTATTTTCTTGTAATTGTATCTCCTCCTAAAGGGTTAGACGTATCAACTTCAAACTTTGTAGCTAAATAGGTCACATGATGTAGAGGGTACTGGGCAACATTTTGTGTGACCTTGACCCCAAGGTCAAGGTCAAAGGTCAAATATTGAATTTTCTTGTTAATGCATCTCTTCCTATACGGTTAGACCTAGCAACTTCAAACTTTGTAGCTGGATAGGTCACATGATGTAGAGGGTACTTGGCAACATTTTGTGTGACCTTGACCCCAAGGTCAAGGTCAAAGGTCAAATATTGAATTTTCTTGTAAATGCTTCATCTCCTTAAGCTTTTGACGTAGTAACTTCAAACTCTGTAGGTGCATAGGTCACATGATGTAGAGGGCACTGGGCAACATTTAGTGTGACCTTGACCTGAAGGTCAAGGTCAAATAATGTACTTTCTTGTAAATGCATCTTCTCCTAAACTGTTGGACGTAGCAACTTCAAACTTTGCAGGTGCAAAGGTCATATGATTTGGATGGCACTAGACAACATTTGGTGTGACCTTGACCCATAGGTCAAGGTCATATAGTGTATTTTTTGTAAATGCTTCTTCTCCTTAACCATTTGACATAGCAACTTCAAACTTTACAGGTGCATAGGTCATATTATGTTGAAGGTACTGAGCAACATTTTGTGTGACCTTGACCCCACGGTAAAGGTTATAGGTCAAAAAGCGGGTATTTGCGATGGTGTACCATCGACTTCTGCTCTAGTTGAAATTAATTATATGTCATGCTTTCCATGGCTTTTATATGCCATGTATTCCATGGCAAATACCTGTCTTTACATGTATAAAACAAAATATTACGGTAAATGTTCTAAAATTTCGAACACTCTAAAATTAAGAACACCTAAAATTATCGCCGGAAATAATTTTCAAAACATCCTTAAAAAATCGAACACTGACCTTTTTTTGAAAAGCGAATTTCTAAAATTACGAACACAAGTTATTTTCGGCGGAAAATCGATGTCCGTTTATGCTCGGTTAACTTATACTGTACAGCGACATTTGGAAGGTTCCATTTTACTTAAATGGGTAGTCTGGCACGTGACGTTCTTTTTCGCATGCCGAGTGCAAGACTATACTTTTTGTCTGCTAATTGTGCGATACATGCTTTCAGATAAGATCAAAGGCAAGAGCGCATTAAAAGCACGGACTTTCATACATGAACGTGACAAAAAAGTTTATGTATGTTTAATATTGGTTTAGTATCGACGGAAAACAGTGCAGGCTCAAATATTTTTAAAACCCTTCATTCAATTTTGCGAAATGTTTACCTATAAGAAGCATTCAATCCATGGGAAGTCTTCAGCAATGGTCACTAACATGGTCACAGACATTAAACAGACATGCCTCGGGCAAGGATTAGGAGTTACATTTACCGCGAGAAAACGCCCATCTAAGCTTATGTTCACCATGAAAGACTTAGGTCATACGCTGCCTGGTCGTCAAAATTGAACATTTGCAAGTAACAGTAGATGTTACTTCTTTAAAAAAAAAAAAAAAAAAAAAACCTGCAAACTACAGCGTTAAACAACTGAGTAAATTTGCGAAGTTAGTTTGCTTATACAAACTTATATACAAAAGGGCCTTTTTCCAAAGTGTGGTTTGAGTCGTGAGACACAAAATTAATCCATTCAACATAAAAGCGGTGATGCTTGACATACCAGAGCCATCAATGCTTGAATTGAGAATGCAGACTTGGGCAGGCTCGTCTGAGCCTTTGTCGCATTATGAAATTATGTCCGTCGACAGTTTAATTTCAATCGAGCCGGTTCACGCGCACTGCATGCATGCGCGGATCCAGAACATTTTGTTAGAGGGAGTAGTGAGAGGACCGAAATGCCACTAAAAATGGACCACCATCGGCCCATCAGCGAAACGCCTTTGAAATGGCATTTTGCTGGCGTGTCAATGGCCCACCATTGAATGCTGGCTTGGTAGCTTTGTGAATTTTAGGGGATCCGGGAACCCCTATATTTCTGTGATTTTTCAGGTGGGGGGGGGGGGGGGGGGGGGGGGTTCCGGACCCCCTGTCCCCCCTCTGGATCCGCCCATGGCGTGCATCTAAAAGAAGGTACTTGTCTGAAATGTTCCGTGATCATCGGATGCAAAGTAGGACTAGATTATAACTCTTGGTATGCTTGTTTGCCCCTGATCAGGCACGTCGGACGATCTTCGTTTGCAAACTTTGATAGCAGGTCGTAAAGAGAGAGAGAGACTGCACAGTGTTTGCACACGAATCTTTTGTTTTGGCTTGGTTTCTTAGAATATCGAAAAACAATGTTTAGGTCAGTCAATCAATCTTGTTACAACTGCTTCCGATGAGGACCCAAAACCCAAACTTATTGTGTGCATGGGCTTTTGTACAGCAAAGTCGGACATTCCTTGTGTACTTTCTATCGCATGCACACATTTTTAAATTGACGAACCATTCTATCCTGAATACCATTTGTGTCTGATCTGGATCCAAACCGTGTTTGCAAATGGAGAGAGAGAGGGGGAGAGAGAGCGACTGGTGCAGGCACGTCAAGGTAAACATTGCATCGACGGATCAACAAGTAGAGTGAGAGAGAGAGAGAGAGAGTGAGAGAGATGTGTGTGTGTGTGTGTGTTCTTTTTGAATTTCCTCAGTTTTTTTTTACTCTGGGAACTCGTCTACATATTTCAAAGTTTTGTGTCGATCTTTGCAAAAAAAAATCTGATCGTACGAGATGTCTAGCGGTATCAATTCTTGAGTACAATCTCGGACCCAAAATTACTGGGTCCGAGGTACAATATTAGCTGGAATTCGAAGTCGGCAGAGCGAGCGAAAGCGTTTTGTTTTTCTGAAGGAAGAACGAAATTGTGTAGTGATTCATCGGTAGTCCGAGACGAGTGAACATAGGAGACCCGGCTTATCGAATAGTTTAAATGACTTGTAAGTAAATTGAGTGACATAATATGCACGTACCTGGCTCTCGACTTGGCGAATACTGCACACGCTGGACATTTTACTGACTCATTCTGCATGAATTTAGCGGCGGTTTTAATAAGATTAAAGTTTAGAAAAAAAGAGGAGATAGCACAGAATCATATCCCCCTGTTTTCACCACGTTTCTACCACATTTTGACATGCATATATACCGTTTTTCTCATGATAAAGCCCACATTCTAAAATTTCGAACACTAGTATTTTTTCACAAACGTAATTTCTAAAATTACGAACAACGGAAAAAATAATTATTTTTAAGTGTTCTTAATTTTAGAACATTTACCTTAAGTGATCATTAAGTCATGCGCTCTTATAAAGCTTCATAGTTTTTAAGTATGTGATTTTAATTCTACAGAAAGATAAATACATTTTAGGGAGTATTGGCTTCCCTCATGATCCTTAATTTCTGAATCAGTCCTGAATCAGTTTGAACCTTTCTGAAGCAAAGCTGGATTCATCTGAATCCATAGAATGCAGTCTGAATCAATATGAATCCAAATAAATGATTTCTCATTCTTTCTGAATCAGTTGGAATCATTCTAAATCATTTCTGAAATCTTATGAATCCAATTCAGTATTGATCCATTGTTGAATCAGAAGAATTCAGACAACTGAATAAGTCTGAATCACTCTACATTACAAAATAAAGTCTGAATCTATCTGAATAACATCTGAATCATTCAGAACTTTATTCTACCAATTTTTCCAACTCTGAATCTATCTGAATCCCATCTGAATCATTCAGAATGAGTTTTACCATTTTTCAAAGTCTGAATCTTTCTGATAATTCAGACTTATTTTTTACTAATCCTTAAAGTCGGAATCCATCTGAATCACATCTTAATGATTCAGACTTAGTTTCTACCAATATTTAAAGTTGGAATGGTATCTGATTAAGTATTCAGATTAAAGTTTCTACTAAATTTAGTATGGGTCTATTATCTGAATCATTCAGCAAAAGATTTTTTCCTGAGTAATAAATTGATTGATTGATTTGATTCTTTACGTCCCATCAACAATATTTCAGTTATAAAGGGACAGGTCTTCCTAGGTTGAACCAGTACTAAGCTAGGATAAATGTGTCTTGCTCAAGGACCACAATGCAGTGAGGCCGTCAAGGCTCTAACCCGGGGCCCTTCGGTCTGGAGTCAAGCACTCTACCACTGAGCCACTGCGCTCCCTACCTGAGTAATAAACTATCAATATATACTTATTGGATGTTTTTTCTATGAGTATTAAATTAAAAAATTGCATGTTATCAATATGAAACTGCATGATTGGTTGAGAAATTGATATCTAACAGTAAAGGGGCAAGATGGGCTACTTCTTTTGGGGGTTATTTTAGGGTCTGATTTTTAAGGTAAATGTACAGAATGAGAATATTTATTTTAGTTGGTAGAGAGAGAGAATGAAAGAGAGAGATTGAGGGAGGAAGGGACAGATGGATGGATGGATGGATGGATGGAACAGAGAGAGAGAGAGAAGCAAGAAAGAGAGAGGGTATGGATGGATAGGTTGATGAATGGATGGATGGATGGATGGATATGGAGATTGATGGATGAATGGATGGATGGATAGATCAATATGGAAAGATAGCCTGGATTGATAGATGGGTGGATAGAGAGAGAGAGAGAGAGAGAGAGAGAGAGTGAGAGAGAGAGAGATGGATGGCTGGATGGATGGATGGAACAGAGAGAGAGAAAGAGAGAGAGTGGGATGGATGGATGGATGGATAGATTGATGGATGGATCGATGTATGGATATAGATTGAAGGACGAATGGATGGATGGATAGATAAATATAGATAGATAGATAGATAGATAGATAGATAGATAGATAGATAGATAGATAGATAGATAGATAGATAGATAGATAGATAGATAGATAGATAGACAGACAGACAGACAGACAGACAGACAGACAGTATCAAACTGAAACATGTCTGTCTGATTCTTTCTGAATCATTGCTGAATTTTTCCGAATGATAAAGACCTGAATCGGTCTGAATGTGTCTGAATTATTCAGAAGGAAGTCATGTGATAAAATGGTGCATGCTCAGTGGATACTTCCTTTTTAAATGTAGTCTGCAGCAGAAAGCAAAGGTGACACACAGCAGAAATCAATATTTAGTAAGTTTTTACTTAATTTCAAGAAATATCAGTGAGGAAAGATGAATGAAGCATGTTCAGAAGGCATTAAGTATTAAGTTACTGTTTGTATGTTTACATTTTGTTTATTTTATTCTTGCAACTCATCCCCATAGCTAATTTAGTTACCCCACCCACTCCAAATTACTTATATAGTCCTCTCAGTCTCTTTTGAAAGGCTATGTAGACAAGGATCAAACTACAAACTTAATGATTATATACAGTTTAGATGGTAGAAGTGATAACACATTAGGCATATTAAGTCTTAGGTGAGGCCAGTTGAGGGAGCCCATGAGGGAGGGGGTCGGGTGGTGCTGAAATATTCTGAATTTAAGCTGAATCTTTCTGAATTTAAGCAGAAAATTTCTGAATTCTGACTGAATTGTGCCTGAATATTGCCGAATCATGACTAAATATATCAGAATCATAGCTAAATATTTCTGAATCAAGCTGCACTATATCTGAATCATTACTAGATATGTCTGAATACTTCGTAATCATGTCTGAATGCTTCTGAGTATTTCTGAATCATGGCTAAATGCTTCAGAACCTTTCCTGAATTTTTCTGAACTACATCTGAATGCTTCTGAATCATTGCAGATAATATCTGAATCACAATGGATTTTCATAAATTGCTGATCTGAATCAATCTTGACACGGTCTGAATAATGGCTTAAAGGTCCGAAAAGCAGCAAAGATTCAGAAAAGGGGATAATGGAATGATTCAGACCAAATCAGAAATGTTTAAGCGAATATTCAGAAGGAGATTCATACAGGTTCAGACATGAAATTTCCATGAGGGTTATATTTTTGGGGATTTGGGAAGAAGCTGAACTAATTTTAGGGATTTGGGGAGCGAAGGCAAATACTTCTAGGGAGACAAGGACATTATTTGCAGGGAGACGGGGAGATCAATGCATTATTTTCAGGGATCAAGGGAGCACAGACCCCCACTGGGGGGCCTCAAAGCATGTTTTGGTTTATATTGATAACTACAGTATGTTTTGTTTACAATGTAGATATGAAAAAAAGGATTTTTAATTATGCTTCCTTATCAGAAGGGCTGATTAAACAGGTGACCAGATAAGAGTGTGTTATTTAAAATTATTTTTTCTTATCTCTCAACCAAAACATATGTTCTGGGTCTCATTGAAACAGTTCTTTAGAGCACCCAAAACAAATGTTTAAACTGATTGGTAAGAAAATGTTAATAATTTTACACCCCAAATTTATGTTTATCTGGAGGCTTGTTTAACCCAAACACTATGTGTCAATAAGCACATGTCAAATTCAATGCATAATGAGTTAGCGTTGATGCCTGCATTTTCCATTGTACCTGTACCTGTTACCTCAGTCTTAAACCTTTCATATCTTTAGTTTAAACTTTATTTTATTTGTATACACATTACATAAATTAATACAAAGTAACACAGTATTAATAAATTCATGAAAGCATTGTATAAAAGGGATTCAGAAAGAAGCCAGAAGACTTATTTGAATCTGTATCCCTAAATTCTTTAATGCAACAAGGACTCACCCAGGAGCATTTATTACTGGGACTGCGTCAATCTGGTTATAAATGCAACTCTAAAAACACAAAGAATCAGGCCAGCCGCCTACACCCTTGAATAGATCTGGATATTCAGGTAATCGCACATATATACACATAGTTAACAAGACTTTGCACTAATCTCACTTCTGACACCAGGTTTCTTACGTAGCCTGGGTCATTCCAGGCCTGGAGACCTCTTTAGACACATTCTGCTACTTTCTGAATCTGGTTCTTTCACTCCGGGTGTAACAGCATGGCTGGATGCACTTTCCAATCCTTTTATAGTCTGCACTTGAACAAATTAAGAGCGGGTGCAGAGATGTCAGATGGCAGCTCATTCTATCTATCAATGACACTGATACTTCAATGTCCCCGGACATTGAGATGATATTACATTAGATTTTCAGCAGATGTCCACTAGTTGGTTGATAACAATGTAAACAACAAATCTTTATCTACCGTAAATACCTGTGTGTTTGCGCGCGAGAGAGAGAGATGGAGATAATTGTGTGATTTACTTAGATGATGGCTTCATTGTCAGAAGTTTATTATTGGACAATTTATCCACAAAGAATAATAAACATCATTCTAGATATTATAAATGATTTCTAGTAAAATTTAATGCTACAAGGTCACACTTAGTCTAAACCACAATATGGTTGGTGTGCTAATATATAGGTGAATTATTTATGTTCATCAATCTCAGGCCTCCAGATAAGAGTGCGTATTGAAAAATTATTTTCTTTATTTCTCATCCAAAACATATGTTGTGGGTACTCAAAAGAACCGTCTCAATGAGACGGTTCTTTTGAGCACCCAAAACACATGTTTAAATTAATGGGTAAGAAAATAATTAAACTTTTACGCAAATAAAATTTCCTTATCTGGGCCTATGAGATTATCTACAATCAATAACTGGACACTGCTGCCTGGTGATTAGATATGATCAAGTGATCAAACATGAAGAAAAAACAATACAGAAAAAATAGTGTTACACAAACCTCTTTTTTCACCGCGCGCAACAGAGTCTGTCGCGTTTCGGCTTCTGAGAAAGACACTGAAGGTTTCATGTTGTTTGTTGATAATTTCCACGAATCAGACAGAAGTCAGCACCAATTCCTCCATGCACTAACCCATTTTCATTTCTGAGAGTGGTCAAATTGATTTTTGTGACCGCAGAGCTCCAGATGTAAATAATACGCACAGGAATAAAGTTCAGATATGAAATTGCAAATTACGGTCTGCTGTTGCAATGAAAGCCAGAGAAATATTTGGATAAATGTTATTGAAATAAAAAATGAAAATCTAGATAAGAAATAACAGTATGAAAACGTCTCTGACGATAAAATTAATTTGACAATTAGCGCGAAAGATTAGTCCGCGAGAAGACGAAAGTAACGGAATGTACTGATACAAAACCGAAACAATTATAAACAACCCTACATGTATCAAGTATAAGCTTTCACAAATGGCTCCTGCTTAGGAAATCCTGGCCCTTGTGGGGCAGGAGCCTGCATATATATGCCTGGATACACGGACCCAACCATACATAAGCAACCTGTAACTTCATGTGGATCAATACTACTGGGAGAACTGATAGCAATAAAAATGGTCATAAATGAAATTCAAAATCAAGCAGAAAAAAGAGAATTGAATAATGTTAAGAAAGTACATATTTTCTCGGACAGCCAGTGTGCAATTGGTCATTTATCTCTTGGATGGGAGGCTAAAATGCATAGGGCAAGTATACAGGAGGTGAAGTCAGATATTCAAAGGTTAGAAACTTCTGGAATCCAAGTAGAACTATCTTGGTCACCTGGTCATTCAAACATAAAAGGGAATGAATATGCAGATCAGATGGCCAAAGAAGCTGCAGAAGAGGCTAAAGAGAAGATGGAGCTGCCACCAATTGTAACAATGGGTGATGTTAAGACAGCAGCAAGAGAATCAGGGAAAATGAAATGGCAAAATATGTGGGAGAAATCAGAAAAGGGCAGGCATTTATTTAATTTTAGAAATCAAGTAGGTCTCAGTCAGCATCACAAATTTGAATCAACAAAAGGATAAATTACAGTCATCCAGCTGAGAACAGGATATGCCAGGCTAAACGAATATTTACACAAAATTAACACTGTTGATAGCAACAAGTGTCAATGTGGACAAATTGAATCGATAAGCCATTACTTGTTGGAATGTTCCCTATATGAAAATGAAAGAGAAAATTTGAGAAGGAAGTTGTTTCAAACCTGTGGCATCATTCATTTGGATTTAAACCTACTTTTAGATGTCAAGACAGATGATGAATACAAAGAATGGAGAACATTCATATTGCGTGAATTAGAGAACTTTGTGGTAGAAACGAAACGTTTCACCACACGAGCTTCATGTTAATAGCGCGCACCACCAAATACCGCGAGATAATACAAGTGTCGACATTATTGACCTTACGAAGATACCAGTGCGTTTATATGGCCTTAAGGCTGTATACAGAAGTACAGAAGTAAAGCTTGGTCAAAAAGCCTTTAAAGCGCAGACCAGCCTTTTGATACAAATCAATGCGCTCATTCTAGATTCGGGTTCATTTGGAGCAAACAGAGCTTGCTGTTGTCCTAATACCGTAATATAAAGACCCTCTCAGATCCTCGCAGAGCAGGTTTCGATGGCCCCAGGGGTTTGGGGGATCTGGGGAGAATGGCTATTTATTTTAAGGGAGCTGGGGAGCACTGGTAATTATTTTCATTATTTGATCTTGGAGAAAAATATGGCACAAAATTTGCGTTGCTGATTACCAAAAAAATGTTGATTTTTAGTTTGATAATAACTAACTTTGGAACACTCAGAATGCACCAGATCGCACATTTTTTATCAAAATGCCCCCACCCCTCATCACAAGTGATGACCAACATGATAACAGTGCTACCTTCGCATTTGGTATGTAATTCTCTATCTTGGTAATAAGAGGGTTTCAAACTTTGATGGTTGTTGGTCAGATATATTCTTAGTTGTTGAAACTGAAGTTAAACTTACGCATAGAGCCTAATTGCAATTATAAAACACTTTCTATGGTTACAAAAATAAATGCTTTCACTTTGTGAATGTCTAAGAAAATATAGTTTCATCTACTGGAAAAACAGCCCCTCCCCCACCAGAAAACCAAATGGTCTAGCTGTCTCTAATAAAAAAAAATCAAATCTAGAGAACATCATCCATACCTACTCTACCAGGTACAACAACAGAAATTTAAGGATGGCCTCATACTTTGAGCTATATATCATGCATTCCATTAAAATAATTATATATATTTTATTCCGTGGCCAATGACTCTCTTTTTATAGAGGCTAAGCCCTATCTTTACATGTATAACGTTAAACATTAAGTGAATATTAAGTCATCTGCTCGTGTATAGCTTTAGTTTTTAAGTATGTGAATTTAATATTATGGAAATAAAATTACATTTTAGGCAGAATTGGCTTATATTTTGGGGATTTTGGGAGACGCTGAACTAATTTTAAGGATTTGGGGAGCAAAGGAAATATTTTCAGGGAGCTGAGGTACTTTCTTTCAGGGATCTGGGGAGATCAATGCATTATTTTCAGGGATCAAGGGAGCAAAGACCCCCCTGGGAGCCTCTTTAATGCATAGTGCGATCAGGGATTTCATCTATACTGAGCAAAAAAGAAGGTTTACGCCCGACGTTCTTAGGCTTCTAATAAGCCTTTATCATTCATAGTGGTATATGATAATTTGGTCATCGCGCTGTACAACTGGTGATTCAAGTATGAAGTTTACTCCTAAAGTGACGTCCATGATGCTTTAAACGCTGGAATGGTAGTTATCTAAAATCACAGATTATTAAAAGGTTAAAGTTTAATACTGTTCACAGCAGCAAAGTTAAATTAAAAGTTGACTGAGTCACAAAAAATCGCCATCTGTTCATTCGGGCCCTTAAAGGGCAGTATTTCTAAATTTTCCATACACCAACCACTTTTAATGTTCGAATTCAAGGTGTAGAAAAAGTGCTTTCTTTTCCCAATATTCACGGGATAAAGTTAGAATGCCATAGGGAACTATTTTCAGTAAAACGGTATTTTCAAGCTAACCCCGCCCCACCAATAGAGTTTATGGACGACTGGATCGGTTACATTTCATGCATATGTAAAGAAAAAATGATGCATTGAAAAAGCACTATACTTTTAATCAAAAGGGAGATAATTTGCATCAACGTCAATTTTAAACGAATTTTGAGCCAGAATCTGTATAAATTTCAAATTTTTGTTGGTTTTCTTAGTGCCTAGACAACAAAGATTATAATGATGAAATAAGTTTAATTCTGCTCATTCGTAGAACTAATTTATGATATTTTTGCTTGAAAACGTCTTATTGCGATTCTTCTAGCAATGAGGGTCTGGATGGGGGGGTGGGGGGGGGGTCTGGTATTCACTATTCATTAAAAATTTAGCCCATTATTCATCTCATTAAAATTTTGGGTTATTCATTAAAATAAGACCAATTATTCATTAACAGTAAAAAAGGTGGCAGAGAAATCTGATTATTCACTATTCATTAATCTTTTCTTCAATTCATTAAAAAATAGGATTATTCATTATTCTTTAGGCCCTCAATATTCACTATTCATTATTTTTTGTCTCATTATTCACTATTCATTATAAAATAGGGCCATTATTCACTAATCATTATACCCCATCTAGACCCTCAGCAATGGTTAAAAGAGGGCCGATCCGTGACACCAAGATGAAGGGATACCGGAACACAGACAAAAATTCGCACTAACTAGAATACAACTATTAAGCAACACACTCTTCTTTATCCCAGAGAGACGACTACCAAACAAGAACAGAAGTAGAATTTACATGTGCACTTTCTCAGAGTTGATTTTGAAATAGGATGTCACCTCATACTTCAAAGTATTGATAAAGTGTAACTGAATTTATATTGTGCAAATGTATAGAAGGACAAATTTACCCAAATAACGGATACTTATTTTAATTTGAATTTTTGACATTTCTGAAGACAGTTGTATTATATCTTAGCGTAATAATCTAGAATCATTAACATTCTCAGATAGGCTCCACAAAGGTATATAATATTTATAATATAAATTGTTCATTGGGACCCCTGAATAAGAACGAAGTTGTCCTAAAATGGTATGGGCTGTGTGAAAATGTATGGTTTCCATGACAACCCCTTATAGTATTCTCGAGAATGGGAGAAGGCCTACAAATTCATTCCTATCTAGGGTTCTTTTTATCCTAGAGCACTAAAATGGGTGACGAAAATAAAAACTTACCTTTCTTCCTGTGGTCGGATATGTATATCATATAATTTGCATATTCATGAATATTAATGGAAACCTTAAAAATGAGGTAAAATTATAATAAACATAAATAAACATATTTCAGCCAAAAACATCACCAAACCACCATTGTTGCAAGTTTTTAGATCATCATTGATACAATTAGACAAGTCCTTTCATCCAGTGGTCCCATATGAAAATGATCTAATTTGCATATTCATGAATATTAATGAAAACTTAAAAATGAAGGAAAAAGCATTGGGTAAACTAGTATCCAATGTGGGTAATAAGATCTATATTGAACACATAGGACATTTCATTATGGGTGTACTAAACTTGGCACCACATCAATCCCTTGACATACCAGTTTTATTTAATTGTTCTATATGCAAGATATCTAATATAATTTTCATGAATATTAATGAAAACTTAAGAAATGAGAGAAAAAATCTTAGAAAAATTAAGGGGTGTACGTATAAAATTACCAATGGCTCACCTTTCATGTGTTCTAGTGTATGGTTTAAACTTTATTTTATTTGTATAATATATGACAAGTATACAAACAACACAGCATATGATTACAATACAACCACTATACAAATGGGATTCAGAAGAAAGTCAAATGACTTATTTGAATCTGTATCCCAAGAGTTCACATTACTAATATATGTACTATCATGTCGTAATTGTTATTTATGTAGAGAATAATGGTCGCACTTTGTAGCTGTTTGGCGATAGGGGTACTAGTTGGCTGTTGAGGGCTTCACGGGGAATGAAATGTAAAGTCATAATTTCAGTGGTCTGCTGTTGGACTAAATTCATCCAAAACAATTAGATTTCTGAATAAAATACTATTGGGCGTATGCGTACCCGCAAATTAGTATCATATTAGGCTTTTACTTAGTTTTGATTAGTTGTGTGTGCAACTATTGTAAGAACTTTCAAATGTGTACCTTTTTTTTTTTAGCAGAAACGTTTTGTTTTAATATATAGTCTTGCACAGCTGAAAAGAGTTCTGCATTTTCAACATCTGTCAGATCAGTATTACCATATAAGAAAACATTGACCGTAGGTTGACAGTAGGTCGAGACTCTATCTAGCAAAGCATGCCTTAATTGTCCATAGAGATTGCAGTGTAAGAAAAAGTGTGAAGAATTTTCAATCTCGCCGCATTCACATACAGGATTATCAATGATGTTTTTCTGGAAAAGATGATACCTCAGTGAGCAGTTCAATCGTATGCGGGCATGGTATATTTGTCCTAGTCGAAAACCAGAAAAGTAGTAAGGTGGTGGTTTGGTAATGTTGCTGTTGAGTTTATGGTTAAAGGATTCAACCGATGGAGAGTTCTTAGTATCGTCTGGAAGGCTCTTCCAAATACGCGTGGTTGAAGGGAGAAATTAGTTGTAGTATTGTTGGGATCTTGCAGGGACTGTCTGAAGGTTCGTCTCGTTACGCAAGTTATATTGACTTATATTACCAACAGTTGGTGGTACAAGTGAGGAGAGGTATTCAGGTGCCAAAGAATTGACCATCTTAAAGAAGAGGACAAGTTTATGCTTTTCTCTTCTCGATGTGAGACTTTCCCACCCTGTGTCAGACAATAGAGATTGAATTGATGCAAGTTTGGTTGCTCCCGTAACAATGCGGGCAGCTTCATTTTGATTTTTTTTCTAACTCGTTAGCCTCTTGTTGGGTACAATTGTCCCATACAACATCGGCATACTCAAGAAGAGGCCTTTATAAAAGACATATATATGGTTTGGAGAGACTTCCTGTCAAGCTGAAACTTTAGTCTTACAAAGCCATGCTTTAGTTTTCACAAGTTCTAAATGATCGTGCCAGGAGCAGTCCTGTGAAAATGTTAGTCCTAAGTGTTTATGGGAGTTAACGTTGTTAATTAGGTTCTGGTTCATTCATGCTGAGTGGTGGATGGAAAGGTTTATTATGTTTACGTGATAGTATCATAGACTCAGATTTTGCTGGGTTAAATGAAACAAGCCATCTGACTGCCCAAGCATGTATTTTGGCAAGATCAGCGTTTAGTTCGTCAGTCGCACTTATGGGATTATCTACAATAATATAGAGACTAGTATCGTCAGCGAAAAGCCTTATCCAAGAATGTATATCGTCCACAATATCGTTAATATATATGAGAAAAAGGAGAGGGCCTACAATAGATCCCTGAGGTACGCCAGCCTTAATAAATGCCCAAGAAGAAGCTGAACCTGGAAGTACAACTCTCTGTTTCCTATCGTTTAAATAGTCCTTAAACCACAGCAGAAGAGATCCCAGCAGATTCAAGTTTATAGAGAAGCCCTCGATGCCAGACTCTATCAAAGGCTTTACTTATATCACAGAATACTGCTCTGACTTCTTTGCCTTGGTCAAGAGAATGACAGAAGGTGTTATATATGTCTACTAGCTGGTTAACTGTAGAGTCACCTGGAACAAATCGAGACTGTAGAGTCGTCAGTATGTTATTATCTCGAATGAAATTAAATAAATGTTTATGTACTATAAGACTTTGCCTACTGTACTGAGCAGAGATATAGGTCTGTAGTTAGAAACAACTGAAGGGTCATCCTTTTTAAAAATGGGAGTTACATTTTGCTATCTTCCATATTAAAGGTACCTTGCCAGAGGTTAGAGAGAAGTTAAATAGATCGCTAAGAGGAAAAGAAAGGGGTTTAGCGAGTTCCTTTATTACAGGATTGTTGATAGCATCTGGACCTGTTGCTTTACCTACTTGTAGAGATTTTAACATGGTTTCAACCTCGAAAGGTGAAGTAGAAAGAAAATTAAGGCTATGTTCAGGAAGAGTGATATCAGGTGGTAAGGTGGCTTGTGTTTCATCAAGTTCAGTTTGTGCTACAAAGAAATTATTCATCAGGGCTGCTTTATCATCTTCTTCGGTGTAAATAATATCGTCTTTATATAACGGAGGGACAGAGGACGATTGGCTAGGTTTGATAAACTGTTTTAGTGTTTTCCACCAGCCACGTGGCCCAATGTCGTTATTGCATAATTTTGCCGCCAGTTTGCCAGTTTCTTGTTGCTTTAACTTTCTAATTTCTGTTGTAGTTTTGTTTCTAAAGTGTTTGTAGTTATCATAGTCTGTTATGTTTTTTGTTCTTTTTAAATTTCTTGAAGAGACGTTTGCGCTTTTTAATTATTTTTTTTGCTTCATTCGTTAACCAGGAGGGTTCGGACTGTCTTATCTTAACTTTTTTGTTGGGAATGTGTTTGTCAGCTAGTTCTGAGATACGATTGGTTATATTTGTTGTCCTAACATTATATGAAATTATAGACATGTTTTGCTGAAATGTTGATATTCATTGTTGCCAAAAATTTAAAAAAAATGATACATTAAAAATAATTAAATTTTATTAATTTCATTTTTTTTGCGTTTTAAAGTGCAGCTTTCTTTTGCTAGAAGAGTATCAGACTCATTACCTATTGTTGATGTTCGTCTATGACTAGGTTTTAGTGCAGTGTAAAAAATAACCATTTGGAGGTGTTCCCAACATACAAGGTGCACATGCTTTTTTTAGACTAGGCAAGCCCTCCTTTAAAAAGGAAAATTTATTTTCTGTCCGTTCGGCATCCGTTACCTTTATCCAGTAAAATGTGACAGCACCATTAATATGTGACAGCACCATAACGGATCGCACGACAGTGGGAACGCTACACTACCTGCGCTCCTTTGATTAAAAATGCATGATCCTTGGGTCCGCACTATATTGCACGATCCGCTTGGGTCTGCACTATAATTACTGTATGAGTCCTGCACGACTCTTGAATGTGTACTATATTCTTGCACGACCCTTTTTCTGCATTGTAATAACTATGCGAGTTCATCCGTCCATGGTCAGTTAGTGAAAAATTCTTACCACGGGTCGTACACAGTACTGTTAGTTGATTTTACTCTTAAAATCGCGCAGAAAAAATGTACAATTTATCAGGGTAAGCCCCGAATATACGAAACCCTGAACATGTTTAATTTTCAAGGATTAATTTCTAGCGAATGTTTATCTTTTACTCTTTGCCTGCTAGTGCCATCTGATGATACTTCTGCAAACATTTTGGACCCAGATCAGGCCCAACAAAACGTCGGTCTTGATCTGGGTCCAAACTATTCACACTCTGATTGTACTGTATTCCTCTGAAAGAAATTGTAGATTAGGTTGATTTGAACCAAAGATTCAGCAAGCTACAAAAAAAGATCTGAAAATGGCCCGCTAGGTATTTTTTTTATAGGTTTTAACTAATGCTACTCATCGACTTGCGAACGTATGGCGCATCTGGAATCGCTTAGAACGCCACAACATCGTAAGCTTACGTAGCTGTAACAGCTGTGTAAGCTCTCGATGCTGTGGCGATGCCGTGGCGTTTTTAGCCATTCCAGATACACCGTACGTTCGCAAGTCGATTCGCTAATGTCTGAGAGTAGCATAACATATATTAAACGTTCGTGTAAAAAAACAAAAACAAAAAAAAACCTTTTCGTCTTAAATGGGTTAAGCCGCTTTTCTTACAGCGTGGCTTATTTCGAGCGCTCAAACTATATAAGCACCAGTGTATGTTCATTGTAGAAATCTCGTTTCTGCTAGTAAACCACAATGAAGCTAGCTAAGATTGGATTAATATTATCCGTATTGGTTGTTATGCGGTATGGAATGGCGTCAACAAGTGGATCACATATTAGAAAGCGACTCAATGTTTTGGAAACTAAAATGTCACTTGATGCTCTTGAATTCCGAGAAGGAATAGAAAAACTTTCAAGTTCTCTGACAAATCGGACTTGCGGATGCTCTAGAGAAAATACAGGGGCTGTTAGCCCAACTGTGAAAGCACCCAAAAGGGGCACGGATGATAAGGAAATCACGCAACTCGTTAAAGGATTTCGACGTGGATTCTACAACGAAAAGAAATTTATCAGACAGACTCTCAGTGAAATGTCTGACAAAATGAAAGGAGACATCAAAGCGTGCGAGGAGGCAAATAGTGATACTCTAAGAACAACGCAATCGAAATTGGACGCTATAGAACAAAGACTGATTGAGATGTTGGATAATCTTGAAGATAAGCTGAGCCATGTCGAAAACGAAGTCAAACAGCAGAATGTAAACATTGCCACAGAAAATACAGACATAAAAGACACACTGAGTGACATGTCTGACAAAATGGAAGGAGACATCAAAGCAAATACTGATACTCTAAGAACAACGAAATCGAAATTCGACGCTGTAGAAAAAAGCATGATTGAAAAACTTAAGAATCTTGAAGATTGGCTAAGCCATGTTGAAGACGAAGTCAAACAGCAGCATGTAAACATTGCAACAGAACTTACAGACATAAAAGTGAAACAACAAATAGAGAGATTAGCGTTTAAACGTTTGAAGTACATGTATCTGGTTAGTGAAGGATGGAAACAACATGGGAATTCGTGCTATAAAATTGTGGATAAAAAAGCGACATGGCAAGAAGCGGTGGATAGGTGTGCTCTAATGGGTAGCTATCTTGTGGAGGTTGATAACCAACCGGAACAGGATTTTATAGTGTCCATTATGAAAGAAAATGACATACGGTCAATGTGGCTTGGAGGTTCTGACGGTTCTATGGGGGAATGGGAATGGAACCACTCAGGGAAGCTGGTTGGTAAAAGTTATGATGCATGGGATGAGGGACGGCCCTATAGTGCAAACCCTTTATATAATTGTTTGCTGACAGACAGATTTAATTTTAAATGGTATGATGCTATGTGCAACGCGGCAATTGCATATCTATGTGAGACAAACATTGGGTGACTCATTAACCCTTAGCACGCCAGTCATGAATTTTGTCGTCTGCTCCACCCGTCTGTTAATGTTCTTAGGTAGCCTTTATTACAAACAATATGGACCCAGATCAGACTGCTCCCATGGGAGTCTGATCAGGGTTCATAAAATGTAATTAACACATTCAATTTAAATTAATGGGCACATGCAATTTCGGGGCACGAGAAAACCTCTCATTGGCGTAGCACTCATTACGCAGGTTACGCACGTGCGTAATGAAAATAATATTCATTTATATTCCATTGGGAACAATGTTAAACGCATATATTTTTACTCGTAATTCAATATTTCGGGCCTTCATCAAGCAAAAAAACATGCACTTCAATAGCAACTACATAGTTTTGGATGATAAAAATAGTAACAATTAAGGGAGGTCACTTAATGTGATTTGAGTGATTTTCCATACTATAAGTCTATAAGGAACTGCTCATAAAGGTAAGAATTCGCTCCCTCTGGGAGCAAATTCTTTCCTTTAAGAGAAGTTCCCATTTGAAACGGGACTCAATTGAAGAGAATCACTGCTTGATCTCGTAGTCTCCCTTAGATGTGCGTAACTGTGTCAGCGTTCTGGCTACGCCGTTGCCTGTCTTCAGGGTTTCCGATCAGATCATACCCAAACTAGACTTCTCAGCTACAGAGACTATCTGGGCCTCGTCGCGAGACCAAACATCCCTTTAGATACTGTGCTGGGCTAAGCCTAGCATAATGTAACTGACCAAAAATTCCTTTAGAAACTGTGCTGGGCAAAGCCAAGCATAATGTAACTAACCAAACATCCCTTTAGATACAGTGCTGGGCTAAGCCAAGCATAATGTAACTGACCAAACATCCCTTTAGATACTGTGCTGGGCTAAGCCAAGCATAATGTAACTGACCAAACATCCCTTTAGATGCTGTGCTGGGCTAAGCCTAGCATAATGTAGCTGGCCAAAAATCCCTTTAGATACTGTGCTGGGCTAAGCCAAGCATAATGTAACTGACCAAACATCCCTTTAGATGCTGTGCTGGGCTAAGCCTAGCATAATGTAGCTGGCCAAAAATCCCTTTAGATACTGTGCTAGGCTAAGCCAAGCATAATGTAACTGACCAAACATCCCTTTAGATGCTGTGCTGGGCTAAGCCAAGCATAATGTAACTGACCAAACATCCCTTTAGATACTCTGCTGGGCTAAGTCTAGCATAATGTAACTGACCAAACATCCCTTTAGATACTGTGCTGGGCTAAGTCAAGCATAATGTAAAAGTTTTGCAGAGAGTTTGCTGTTTGGACATTGGAATCTGCCACAAGCTCCCTGTTCTACTGAGCATTCAATTCTGCATGTTTTTTTTTCTTTGTATGGATACAGGGTTGTTTGTTGTATCCCCTAGATTAATCTCGTATACTGAACAGCAAAAGAAACGCATATTTTGCATACATGTATAAGAATTCTGCTTATGTTCTGGAAGTTATGTTTTCTTTCGATAAAATGCAAAATACCAGCTCTTTAATGTGGATAAAATTTGAAATTTGAGGACAGAGCATCATAGTTTGAAAGTTATTTAAGCTTTTCATTCTGTACGCACAGTTTTGTTAATCGAGTGTTCTGGCCCAGTAGTCGAGTGTCTAAATAATATCAATATAATACCGTCAACAACCTGACCACTGGACCAGAACACCCGATATAGAGAACTATGCGTACAGTATGAAAAGCTTGAATAACTTTCAAATACTTAGCCTCAGATTTCGATTTTTTCACATTAAATTACTATTGTTTTGCATTTCAAATAAAGTAACCATCCTCTATCCCCTCATCAACTAAAAAGAACACAAAACAAATTATCTTTGGAACCCCTCTGACAAAACTTTCTGGATCCCTGCAAGGTACCCACTCCCGATACACTCTTGTAGTATTAGAGTTTGATAAAAGTCATATTTTTTAAAGTTACAAATGCAAACAAAAAAGGGAAAATCCACAACAGCACAAACATATCTTAAGGTCTTCATTAAAACACTTATAAAGTTTCAAAATGATTGGCCAAACTGTAGGAGGAGTTACGTCCACAAGGTATCCACTATAATTCCAGAACCTCGCACCACAAACCATGCATCAGGAACCACGCATTACGGATAGCCGAAAACTATGTCCCTCTGCTTTTCTTCGAAAAGACAGTGGGGGGTGGGGGGGGGGCAAACTCAGGTGATTCAGGACTCTTTCAGGTTTTGAAAGAAGACGAACGAGTTCAAATTTAGTAACGATTTTAATAGAAAAAACCTTTTTCACATATACAAGTGTGGTAGGTAACAACAAAGCCATGGTCAGGATAAATAATTTACTTTCAGACACAAATACTTATTACAGATTACAGTAAAACCTGTGTAAAACGGCCACTCTCAAAAAGACCACATATTGGTTTTCAAGACTACTTATCACTTAATGCAGGTCAAAAGTATTGCAGAATGCTCCAAGGGGAGCATTCTGCAATACTTTAGAACTTCATTATGCTACCATTTGTCATTAAGATCTTTGTTTTGTCTATTTTTGAATGGGTGCTTAAGACAGGTTGTACTGTATGTAAAACATGTAGTTATATCATGATTTGTCTACCTGCACATGGAGATAATCCAAGACTTAAGTGAGTTATGTTCCGTATATGTGTATACCCTGCCATTGTATAACTACATGTATATATTTTATACCATCGTTGTTATGTACCCTGCCATTGTATAACTACATGTATATATTTTATACCATCTTTGTTATGTACAGTAAAACCTGTCTTAAGCGGCCATTCAAAAATAGACAAAACAATAATATTATTGACAAATGGCAACTTAATGAAGGTCTAAAGTATTGCAGAATGCTCCAGCAGAATGCTCCAGGGGGAGCATTCTGCAATACTTTTGACCTGCATTTAGCGAAAATCGGTCTTGAAAACAAATTTAAGTCTTCTTTTTGAGTGGCCGCTTAAGACAGGTTTCACTGTACATCAGTACAGACATTGCATTATTACGAGGTATTTTGTTCTTAAGTTTGTAAGTGAGGTAGAACTGCGAAAACCTTACTCGGTGTATCATATGACGTCGTCTCTGAGAGGAAGGGAGCTTGAAATTTGATCCTTATATCACTTCTATAGCCTCAAAACCGAAAGCTCATAATGTCACTACGTAATGACATTATGAACTTTTGGTTTTGAGGCTATATAAGTGATTTAAGGATCGAACTTCAAGCTCCTGTGCTGAGAGTGAAATGCATTAAAATCGATGGTTAACTTCACAGATTTTCAGGAAACATTATGAAATGATGCGTGTAACGTCACCCTAACGTTTTCAAGCCAAAAATATGATTTCAAAATAATTTTAATGTCATATGATAACTAGAATCTTACATTACTGCTCCTGTTTTATTGAATTTATTACACTCGTTGGAAAGAGATAAAATGCTTGGCAAGCCTCGCATTTTATCTTTTTTCCCCAACTCGTTTAATAAATTCAATAAAACATGTGCACCCATGTAAGATCCTTTTATTTATTAAGTGCACATGCACCTATAAGTGCAAACAGTGTACTTTATGGAATGTTTGCACTTCTCATTTTCCATGTTTAACAGTACATGTATTACATTCCTTTATTTAGAATTATTCATGCGCAGATCACCAAACTTTATTTAACATGCAAATATGAAGACAAACTATTGACAACATCTTCATTATGGGTTCTTCTTAAAATGTATAGAAAGTTTTTTTATAACACCTGGTTTGTTTTAACAGCTAGCGCAAATACTGGACCCTGTCTGGCATTTTTAAACTCAAAGTTTTGGCAATAGCGTTGGTCCCCGCATTTAGTACTCAGCGGAGAGTGACTTACATTCGACACTGACTGGAAACGAAATGCGATTTTGGTTGTAGATATTTTAAAATACTGTTAAAAGAAATACTTTCATGGTGAATACTAATAATAAAAACCGCCCACATTATCATTTTTATATGAACCACTTTGCCTCTGAAATACGGAGTCCTAATTTTCTTCAGATCACCGATTTGAGGACAAACCTTAAGTGACGCTTGGTGGCGTTTCACTTTTTTGACAAAATTGCATAACTGTACGTAAGGCTAGGATGCGATTTCAAATGAGGAATATTAAATACTGTCCAAAGAAATACTTTATATTAAATACTAATAAAGAAACACTTCACATGATCATCTTCATCTGAAACACTTCGCCCAAGAAAAAATAGGGTTTCTTAGAAATTCTGGTCCTGGATCCCCTGAAAAATCAGAATTCAATGTTGGGCTATCATCAGCACGCCAGGGAAACGCCATTTAAATGGCAATTCGCTGGCGGGCCGATGATAGCTGCTTAAAGTGCTATACTATGCACAATAAATTTAGCAATTGTTTTGTATGGGTGAGCCCATCCACATCAGATCTCGAGTCTCATTTGCTGTCATGGAGATACAAGCGCCGATCATCTGACAAAATTTTCCATTTCAAAAAATACAGAATTACCAAACGCAGCGGCCGTTCTAAAGTGACGTTTAATTTTAAGACTAGCGGGTAACGTGGGTATTTCTGATCGTTGGAGGAAGCCGAAACCATTTTCAAACGATTGTTTGGTCACTGAAAACCAAAAAAGCATAGCAAATGCTGCAATTTTCGGAACTTTCTTAGAGAAATAAAGGACCAAGTTTTCACAATTTGACGTTTTTACTTATGCTTTTACGTTGTCGCCTTTAAACGGTGTTCCTAGTCGGGTTTTCTTGAACCACATTAACAAGTATAACTGCTCCATGCCTTACAACACATTCAGCCAAATACTGCTCAATGAAACATCTTCACTACTACAGTGCACGAGCCGAAAGATAAAATCTAACGTCACCGTTATCTCGCAAATGCGTCGCACTATTTTTCAGTAACTTAAGATTTTAATCAACCATAAGATGAGTTACATTGTAAACCTATGATATCTTTGTAAACTGATACTCTGTTGAATTGAAATGCCAATAAACATTAGAAGTTAAATCAAATGATGACTACGTTTCGACGTCATTGATGGCAGCTGTTTTTTTCAGCATGAAAATCTATATCACGTCTGTCATATAACCAATAGATTTTATAGGCGTATGATGCATGAGGAAGATGAAAGACCACCAAACGAAAAATCACATGCTTATCATTTAAGCATTACTTACAACGGTTGTGATTTTTGCTTACTGACCCCTTCTGCAATTCTTGCTCTCCCCAAATGCCTATTTAAAGGATGGCATCTGAAATTTCGTGGTTTCGTTCGCCTAAGATCCTGTTCTCGTCATTGCAATTGAAATTGATCGGCACTGCACAAAGATGAGTACAAAAAAGATGCGAAGCATAAGAAATTGCTAAACTTATTGTGCATAGTATATTTGGATTTCCCTACCCTCATCAGCTAAAAAAAACGTTTTTAAAGTCAGACCACGTCTGACTTAATTCTCTTGATCCGTGCATGGAGTTGCATAAGTTAACACATTGTATATTGCATATAACAGCTCGATCTGCGTATGCTAATACAAGTATAGATAAGAATAATTATCTTGTTCGTTCACGAAAATATGTTGTTGGTACCTATTGCAAGCGTCCCATCGAGACACTTCCAGTGGGTTCATACCATGTTTTCAAAGAGCAATAACAGAAATATCTGTATAATGTTGTTGTTAACTATCTTAAACTATATCACTTGGTATCACTTCCGGAAGCAAGAATTGGCTCCAAAAATAGTTTCTTCTTCTGGTGGTTACAATATCTGCTGCGTGAAGTTTCACCAACCGATGATATGTCCTCTCACGGCATGAAAGAATTTACTGTTTCCCTCCTCGCCTTCCAGTTTAGCCATCACATTAATAATGCATGAAGCACTTTCGTCTGTGCCAATCAAGGCGTTAGGACCGCCCATCTCAGTTTTCACCCAACCAGGATGAATAGCTGTAACCAGGATCCCATCATCTTTAAACTCTAAGGCTAAATTTGTGGTCACCATATTTAACCCTGCCTGCAGATAAGGATTATAAAAGATTATGCAATCATTGAAGTTTTACAAAATGAATGAATCGCATCTTTTAAAATGGCAAAATGAAGTCTTGATATAAGAAGAACATATTAAAGAGTTGGTTTTACTGTTAAATTACACTGGTTTCAAAGGGGTACTTACATCTTACTTACACGCATGGATTTTCTTTAAATTTTGCACATTAAATAGCTCATTACATACAAACTATGAAAATGTATTTATCGAATTAGATAGTTAAGAATAAGGCTTAGGAAGCAACCCTGACTTATTCCACCTTTGAGGTGGTACCCGACTCTAAATTTCTATGTCCTAAATCTATGATTTTGTTTATTTCTTTGATTTCTCATCTAGATTGACTCCAAAATACCATAGGCATTATATTAATACTATGAAACCATTTGGATAAATTATGGTTTACGTTTTCTGAAGAAGTGATTATAAAATTTCAATATTTTTTCTCAAAAATTGACAAAACATTCAACATTCAATTCCAAAGATTGATATGTTCCAGTCTTTGTCAAGATATCATATTATCAAACAAAAAAACATGCCATATTTATCCTGCTGATCTGAGCCAAAGTTCATGAAAATCCAAAATAGGTAACTTTGTCATTTCCTTCCTCTTATGGGTATAGGTCAGTTTTAGCAAAATAAATTATTTAGTTGAAATGAATCAATAACTCAACAGAAGGATGTTGTTTTTTAAATATACTTCCACTTTTCTTATAGAAAGACATATTTCAAATGATTCCATGGTCGGAAATGCTGAAGGTCATGGCACTATGGGGCCAAGGCAATGTGTATCACTTCCTCAAGTCCTGTATGATATTGTTTGAAAAACATAACATCATAACAATTTATGTGTGAAAACAAGAAGTCCAAGCATTTCCTTTACATCCCACCTGAACTAGAGTAATTACATTTTGGTGCCGTGACCAGGATAAAGTGCAACAAAGTCTTATCA
This sequence comes from Loripinus fragilis, assembly GCA_964019695.1. NCBI lineage: Eukaryota > Metazoa > Mollusca > Bivalvia > Lucinida > Lucinidae > Loripinus > Loripinus fragilis. The sequence goes on from OZ026525.1 coordinate 80,609,043, forward strand.
AATGTATCATAGACCGGTGTTCTACATGAATAAGTGAGGTCCAGAAACGAAGCTGTATGCCTAGAATACACAGCCAGCTAAAGTATAAATGCTGCTATTTTATGGAAATCAGCATCAGTTTTACAGAACAGAATGAACAGAGAACATTTAAGCATTAATTTAGCAATACCTTTTGGGCCAAGAGTTCTCTTTGACCAAAAAAGTTAATTTTAACCAATAGGTTTGACAGGGGATAATTCTTGTGAATGGGGTTTATAATGAGGCTTACAATTATAAAAGCATAGATATAAGGTTCTTCTCCTGTATGAATTGACTTGCCATAAGGTTTCTCTTCTGTATATATTAACATTCTTAATAATGTTACATATTAAGTGTAACATGAGTTAGATGTAGTTTTAACGTTAGAAACTAGATGTGGTAAGTACAGGTGTCACCATATTGTATCATTTTTGGTAATACTATTGTGTAAGCACTTCATTAAATAAGAATCATGGAACTTAATATAAAAGATTAGTGTTTTTTTTGCCAATCCATAATAGGGAAAAACACTGAACATATCAACTTCTACAAATAAACATATTAGCATGGTGCTTCAAACTAAGCAAGTATTCAAGAATGGTTTACACTGAAACATAACTGTTGTATTTTTTTACATTTCGATGAATTAGGGTCACGTGTTTTCATCAAGTTGAAAAAATATGTTACCGGTCCTTGAAGTTCATGAAATTTGGTCAACATATTCTCAACATATATGGATAGTTTTTATGTTGAAATGGTATCTTGACAAAGACCGTAACGTGTTAAAATTTTAATTCCAAATTTGACTGAATACAAAATATACAGTTGAAATTGGGGTAACATGTCATAAAAATGAATGCCCACCCACTATCCTAATACATACAAAGCCATTTATAGTATCAACAAACTTATCAATGATATAGTTATTTCATAAAACATTTCTGCGCCCGTTACATGATATGTAAATTACTTTAGAAATGATTATAACTGGGTACCCTAAGGAATGGTAGTGACATCATACATGACGTCATAATTTAGCAATGGAAAATTGCATTAAAACGCAAATGCACCATAACTATAAAAGTCATACCCCAGGCAATTAATAAAACATAATATTATCCAATTCCAAGCGTGGGCAGACTCCCATGTTAATTTTCTATACCTTGTAAGAGCCCCTTTTGTGCATTCCAGAGGGTAAATATATTTATGGTGTGATGGTAACCGCTTGTTGTGGAACACAAATTATTTGTCAAATTCCTTAGTGAAAATATATATGAGAATATATAAGAGCAAAATGGTTTAAGCCCCTGGCAAATATAGATTTCGACAAATGTGGGTGAACAGAAGCCGCCCAAGCCCACATTTGTCGAAATCGATATTTGCCAGGGTTTTTATCATTTTGCTCTTAAATATATATTGGCCTCAGGGGGAAGTGGGGGATAACTACCTATATACAACATAGCATGGATGTGCGTGCTGAATAGCCCCTTTTTCCAGCGCTGCCAGGTATAAGATAAGCCCCCCTTTTCTAAAAAAAAAGTATATGACTGACCCAGTATTTCATCACTGAAATATGAATTGTCCAATTTTCTGACATCCCTGTTTGAAAAAACTCAGCTCAGAAACCAAAATCGTTATATTTAATTGTAAACTTTGTTAACAGACAGCAAAGAGGGTATATGAAAATCAAAGAACATTATATGAATAGGTAAACATTTTGTTCAATCAGGTATATGAAAAGGTAATTTCTTTCGAATACCAAGTATATGATTGTGGTAGATTTTAAAATACTGGCTCTCACATCCGTACCCCAGAAGGGACATAATTGAAGAGAACCACTGCTTGATCCAGTAGTCTCTCTTTGATGTGCGTAACTTTTTCGGCGTTCTAGCTAGATCACACTGAATGCCATGCAGTTTATTATTGAAGAAAGACCATACCTTAGATGACCGATAAGGGTAGTTTCCACCTGAAGAATTTTCTGAAATAGATGCGACACCCGTTGATATGTTAATCACAGCAGCTTTTGAACAAGACATGGGCTTGCCAGGGTCTGCCTTCGCTGCGATTTTTAGCATCGGATAGAAAGCCTGTGGGTATAAAGGAAATGGTTAATACCTGACATGTCAACTTTGGATTGCATTGTAAATATATATGTGTAAGTTAATACCAAAATAGGTGGCAGCTCGGCTGCCACCCCTTTTGGTGTCAACTTGCACTTAATTTCGTACTAAACCAACGTGGGGCTTATAATATCTCTGCAATGATAAATGTTAATCATTTCTACCCTTTACTGTTGTGGTTATTCTCCCGATCAATTCAATAAAAAAAGAACAGAACGTAGCTTTTCAAGAAGTTGAGAAGGTTACACCAAGGCCAGTGACATTTCAGCTGCCACCAAATTTAGTACAACTCTACACATACTTTAGACAGTGTTTTGTTCGACTGACTAAAACGAAAACACGCTAAATAGATATATATTTATTATTTTATAGTCATTCATGTAACTAGCTCTAATAACAAGAACAGTGTCAAATGTATTAAACACTATACTTATAGACACTAATATTACATTTGACGTTGAACTTACCGTGTCAAATGTAGCCTATAGCAGCGCCTACTAGATCTAATGCAATTATATAAAATGTAGTTGACAACGCCAGAAAAAAAGTTTTCACCACACATAAAGACAGACGCAGAATGGAGAGAGTAGAGCAGAGAGACGGACAGAGAAATCGACAAAACTAGCCACATAGAGTGAGTGGCGTTCATGTATAGCGGGGGATGGGGGTTACCTTTACTATCATTAATGGGCCAGCACAGTTGACTCGAAAGTGATCAACCATGGCCTCCATAGTGACATCGTGGAAACCAGCTCGTTGTAACATAGCACCATTATTTATCAGCAAATTAAGACCAGCTCCCTCCAATCTTGTCTCCACGGCTGATCGGGCATTGTCTATAGAAGCTTGGTCTGCGGCATCTAAAGTGAAACCAAGAACAGAAGGTAATACCGTATTCAACCCAATAGACGTTTCCGAACCACGCCCATAATGTCACTCAGAAGTCACCTGATAGTGTTGAACTGACAAATGCAACGTGTTTGGACATTCTAACATAGGAACACTATAAAAATTTATTGTATCATACTAAGTGGAACTTTCATGAGTTTACAAAGTACACCTGCCGATAATGCTCGAGACGGCGTCAGGCAGTATTGAGAAAGAAAGAAAAAAACGGGCTGTTTTATCGAGGTTTTACCTAAGCCTCTATGTAATGTACGAGGTATGCATGTCCAGCCGAAACTAAACCAGTTACAAATGTACATGTACCGAAAAGATTAAATGTAGGGCACTTCATTCTGCTAGATGCGTGGGGTGGGGTAAGTAAAATTGAAGGCGTCGAAATTTCACGCGGCATTTTTATGAATGATAAATCATGAAAAGCAGTCAGCATGCGCGGATCCAGAGTTTTTAGAGGGGGTCACACTTTGACTTTTTTTTAGATGTGGGGATTCAAATACCACTAACAGCGAGCCGTCATCGGCCCGCCACAGAAACACCATTTCAATGGCGTTTCGCTGGCATGCCAATTATGGCCCAACATTGAATGATGGCTTGGTAGCTTTGTGATTATTCAGGGGATCCCTATTGCTAAGTATTGCTGTATTACTAAGAAACCCTATTGCTAAGAAACCTATATTTTTGTGATTTTTCAGGGGGGTGGGGGGTTGTGGACCCCCTGCCCGCCCTCTGGATCCGCGCATGAGTCACTACAAATCTTGAGATGGACAAGTCATAGGTCCAGTTAAAATATATAAGAGTACATTTTTTTCTTATTCAACAGTTTTAAATTTTGTTTTGGGGTTCAAAAGAACCGTCTAATTTCAATAGACGATTCCGTTTTGAGTACACACAATAACAAAAGTATTTTTTATCTACGTGGCGTGGATGGTGCATCAACATTTCGCTAAATAAGCATTAGAATAAAAAAAATATATATTAACTGCATTTGAGTCTATAAGATTTCCAATCCAGCAAACTTACATGTATGATGCTGTCCCGAGCCACTGTCGTCACGCTAGCGAAACGACGTCGTTCTGGCGTGGCCAGCTAGTGGCCAGCTAGCTGTTATTATAAGCTTACTGGGTTGTGACGGCATATTATAAGCCACGGGGAGGGAACGAAACCTACCTAGCTTAACAAGCACCACGGAAGAGTTGGCTGAAGCTAATTCCTTCAAATCCTGTGAAAACATAAATTACGTTAAAAAGTTGATAATAAAACAAAGACAAATGAGCCGCGACATGAGATTTCCAACAATGTGGTATGTGCGACCAGCAAAGGCTCAGAACAAAATGCACAAACTCGCAGTCTGATCAGAGCCTTTGCTAGTCTCTTGAATATTATATGACTAATAAGCTACTGACTGAAATCTAGGCTAAAAGGGAGGCTGCACAGGCTCGTCTAAGTCTACACTTGTCAAAATGACATATTGTTTGAACTCAAATATGATTTGATGATTTGTATTAAATCCACAAAGCTACCAAGTCAGATTAAAGTGATGGGCCACTATCGTCCCACTGATATAAATTGGACCAGTCAATTTCTGTTTTAAGGGATGTTGGATAGTATTTTTCATTTTTATTCAAATTTTGATAGAATACTCTGCAAGCAAACAGTGAAGACCCCGATCAGACGCCGCGTTCTGCGGCGAAGGGTCTGGGTCTGCACTATTTGCATACGTCCCACAAAAAGGATGCTAGGCTTATATGGGTTGATAAATGTTTAAACATTTCCATCTTATTGTTGTTATTTTCCAGGTCAGTACAATCGAACAGAACATAGTTTTTTTTCTTGCTTTTTTTTTGGGGGGGGGGGGGGCGCAGTGGCTCAGTGGTAGAGTGCTTGACTCGAGACCGAGGGGCCTAAGGTTCGAGCCTCACCACTAGTAACCAGCGTCACTGTGTTGTGTCCTTGAGCAAGAACATTAATCCTAGCTTAGTACTGGTTCAACCCAGGAAGACCCGTCCCTTTATAACTGAAAAATTGTTGGTCGGACGTAAAGAATCAAACAAACAAACTAACAAACAAACAAACAAACAAACTTAGTTTTTTTATAGTAGTTAAAAGGTTACACCAAGATTAATATGGCAGTTCAGCTGCCACCAAATTTGGAGATCACATCTTGTTTACCGTCTCAACGGACGGACGAACTCATGATTTTAGATCATTTAAGTCCAAATAGAGCCTTCAATGTCCGTTTTGGTAAGTTTTATGTTTTAGCGATAAGGTAGCGTGTTACGTTTATCTAACATTATTCACTGACCAGGAGTACGTTTTAGTGCTCAGTCAAATTTCAGTGTGTCATCTCACCACCTATGTGTGATTAGATCTGATTATGCAATATGACCTGGATATCTTTGCTTAATTAGCTTTAAATTTACGGATTTTCAAGCTACAGTTTTTGAGGAACACAAATCATTGACCCGGGTGTCTCCATTCCCGCTTTTACATTTTCTTCCCAAACGAAATTTCTTAATCTCACTGGCATGGCCGGTACGGATTTAATAGCTCTATTCTTATTATAATAAAAAGTCATAATTCAATGATTCATTTACAATTTTAGACTTATGGGTCCCGGGACTCGCTGTTATCCATATCAATGAGTCCAAATGCATAGAGTCCAGATGACTCCAGAACACTATTTTTCATGACGAGTCTGCAATATCACTGCATCCTGGGACTCGCTAAAATAAAAAAAAACTTTGCATCCCTGAGACAAAATTATGCGCAAAAGATGCAGGATACGCTGGTAAAAAAAATCACTGGTCATTCAAACTCAACTTATCTGGATCTTAGTATAACTAAACAGTACAGCAAGACAAGGTTAGAAATACACATTGTGACTGACCTTGGCATTCTCTGGAGCTCTACAGGTCGCGAAAATGTTGGTCGGTGGCGATGACAACTTAAGGAAGTGTTTCACCAGTTCGAGTCCTATCCCTCGGTTACTTCCTGTAATTAAAACAGATTTTGGAGATAGCATTGTCTTTGTTCACCAACTGCACGCCACGCAATGTTGCGAAATCAATACATGTGCAAATGAAGTGGTTTCTTGTAAAATATGGAGTGGAGTAGAGTGTAGGAGTGGAGTTTCTTTTATATCACCCAGCCGACAACAATGACCCACAATCGGCCCGCCAGCGTAACTAACGCCATTTTAAATGGGGTTTCACTGGTGGGCGGATGGTGGCCCGCTTTTATAAGTTTATTGAGCAGTTTCAAAACATAGACGTGTCCGCGTTCGCTATATAACTGACCCAACCAAATATCTTTACCAATTAAAATGCTCATTATCACACACCGAAGGTGGACCGACGGATTTCCGTCGTCTGTGGGTTTGTGTGTCCTCCCAGCCGACAGTCTGTCCGGAGTCATTTCTCTGTAGGCTACCGGGAGATACATGTACATAATAGATTTTTCCTGGCCAAGTATTTGTCTTAGATTATCATTGGCGTAGCTTCCCTTACGCAGTCACGCATGTGCGTAATAAAAATAGTAACATTTAATAGAGGTCAACTTATGTGTTAAAAGTGATATACCATACCAAAAGGAACTGGTCTTAAAGGAAAGAATTCGCTCCCTCTTAGAGCAAATTCTTTCCTTTAAGAGAAGTTCCAATTTTAAAAAGGGACGCAATTGAAGTAAATCACTGCTTGTTACAGTAGTCTCCCCTTGATGTGCGTAACTTTTTTCAGCATTCTGGCTGCGCCATTATTTATATGTTGCTCAAACGCTTAAAGAGTTAAAAATTTGAGCAATAATACTGGTACCATTCATAATGACTCTCTCCAGGGGTCATACAGGGCAGAACAAATGGACAGTCATAATAAGGGGATTATGACTTCCTTGCAGGGGCAATAAAGTGGTACCATGAAGGGATTAGGTATTGTATGATAAAATATAGATATTGATCTTAATGAAAGAAATTGTGTTGTATACAGGTAAGTCCCCACTTGAGGCCCCTTCAATTTTGTGAGATACTGAAACTGTCCCTTATCAGTTAATCCTTTAATGATCTCTATTGGACAGTAATATCTTTCATGGAGGCTTCCTAGTTTATTCAATGTATCACTACAGAACAGAAACTGAAATTGATTGATCCTGAACTGTCTCATCCCGACAGAATGGCATCGCATAAGGCCATTTAGTTGAAAAGCACAATAATGCACATCGAAAGAACTGATTCAGATATTGATGAAGCATCTGTCTGAACATGCATCAAAAGAATTATAAATATTCGTTAAGCAATTTATTCAAATGTTCAAGTGTTCTATGTGTTCAAGATAAGCTTAGTGACGTTGGTGCCTTAATGCAACCTATACTAACACATGGCTCTGAAATTTGGGAATTCCATAAAAGTAAAGATATTAACTCATTTAAGCCTAGCGTCCTTTTTGTGGGACATCGGTAAACAGAAGTGCAAAGATGTACCCATGCAGAAAATTTGGGACTCCTCCCTCAAATAATATATGAGATAGGCTCCTGACATGGTTATTCTAGAAATAAGGACAAGGTCACAAAACTGATACATGACACTCTGCCATCCTAAGATGCAACCACACACCAAATTTGGGATGCCTAGCTCAAATAGTATAGAAAAAAAATGCGCTGAACATGATTATTTTAAAAACTAGGTCAGAGGTCAAGGTCATAGTGACCCAAAAATGGTATACGTTACTTGGCCATCACACCATTTGCAATTCCTACCTCAAAGATTATAAAAGTAATGCACCAGACTTGATGCGGATTCTAGAAACTAGGTCAGATGTCAAGGTCACAGTCACGGAAAATGGAACGGGACAATCCGACATTCCAAGATGCATTCACACACCAAATTAGGGATACCTACCTCAAATAATAAAAAGGATATGGTCCAGATATAATTATTCTATAAACGAGGTCAAAGGTCAAGTTTAAGGTCACAGTGATCCGTAAATGGTACACGAAACTCCATCATCTCAAGACGCATCCACACACCAAATTTTGGATTCCCATCTTAAATAATATGAGATATGTTCTGGACACGAATATTCTACAAATAAAGTCCGAGGTCAAGGTTGAAGTGACCAGAAAATGGTACGTGACACTCCGCCAACCAAAGATGTATCCACACACCAAATTTGGGATTCCTACCTTTAATAATATAAGAGATATGCTCCGGACAGGATTATTCTAAAAACTAGGTCAGATGTCAAGGACACAGTGACCCGAAAATGGTACTAGACACTCCACCATCCCAAGATGCATTCACACACCAAATTTAGGATACTATCTCAAATAATATAAGAGATATGCTGCGGACATAATAATTATTAAAACTAGGTCACAGGTCCAGAGAAAGGTCACAGTGACCCGAAAAAGGTATGTGACACTCTGTCATCCCGAGATGCATTTTGACACCAAATTTGGAATTCCTATCTCAAAGAATATAGAAGATATGCATCAGAATCAATGCAGTTTCTAGAAACTAGGTCAGATGTCAAGGACACAGTGACCCGTAAATGGTATAAGACACTCCACAATGCCAAGATGCATTCACACACCAAATTTGGGATACCTATCTCAAATAATATAAGATATATACTCCGACATGATAATTATTAAAACTAGGTCAGAGGTCCAGGTCAAAGTCACAGTGACCCGAAAAAGGTATGTGACACTCTGCCATCCCAAGATGCATTTTCACACCAAATTTGGAATTCCTTTCTCAAAGAATATAGGAGATATGCATCAGAATCAATGCAGTTTCTAGAAACTAGGTCAGATGTCAAGGACACAGTGACCCTTAAATGGTATAAGACACTCTACTATCCCAAGATGCATTCACACACCAAATTGGGGATGCCTATCTCAAATAATATAAGAGATATGCTCAGGACATAATAATTATTTAAACTAGGTCAGAGGTCCAGGTCAAGGTCACAGTGACCCGAAAATGATATGTGACACTCCGTCATCCCAAGATGCAATTACACATCAAATTTGGAATTCCTATCTCAAAGAATATAGGAGATATGCTCCAGACGCAATGCAGTTTCTAGAAACTGATCAGAGGTAAAGTTCAAGGTCACAGTGACCCAATTATGGTACGTGACACTTTGTCATCCCAAGATGCATCCACACACACCAAATTTGAGATTCCTACCTCAAAGAAAATAAGAGATATGCTCCGGACAAGATTATTCTAAAAACTAGGTCAGAGGTCAAGGTTACAGCAACCGGAAAATGGTACGAGACACTCCGCCATTTCAAGATGCATCCACACACCAAGTTTGGAATTCCAACCTCAAAGAATATGGGAGATATGCACCGGACATGAAGTGGGACGGACGGACGGACTGAAGGACGGACGGACGGACAGACAGTGCGATTACTATATGAACTTTGGTAGGCATAAAAACAAACGCGTTAACACTGCTCAAGTGGCATTCCATGACAATTCCATTCTTCCCTTTAATTAATTATCATTAAATACTGATATTTATAGTATGCACTCCTATTCAAATGGATAAAAGGGCTGCCATATATCCAGATAAGAAATACCTTTAAACGGCATTTCCTCCTGAACCACTGGTCCAAATTCAAAATAATTCATAGGGTTGTTCCTCGTGATGCCTTCTTCCAATATTTAAGAAATGGTTTCAGTCCACTGAACAAAGGGGCTGCCAGAGCTCTAGATAAGAAACGTCCTTTAACGACATCTCCTAGACCACTGGTCCAAATTTCATATAATTCACATGAATGTTCCATATGATGCCCTCTCTCAAAATTGCACAAATGATTCCGCTCCACCGAACAGGAGGGCCACCAAAGCGCCAGATAAGAACTCTTTTAAACAATATCTGCTCCTGAACCACTGACCCAACTTCAAAATAATTTCACAGAATTGTTCCTCATAATACCCTCTACCAAAATTGCACAAATGGTTACACTCCGATGAATAAAAGGGCTACCAGATATCCAGATAAGAAATACCTTTTAATGGCATTTCCCCCTGAACGACTGGTCCAAATTCAAAATAATTTCACAGAACTGTTCCTCATGATACATTTTACCAAAATTGCAAAAATGTTGAAGTCTGCTGAACAAAGGGGTTTTCAGAGCTCTAGAAAAAAATGTCTTTAAACGACATCTCCTTTTTAACCACTGGTCCAAATTCTATATACCTCCACATGAATATTTCCCATGATGCCCTCTTTCGAAATTGCATAAATAGTTCTGTTGCACCAAACAGGAGGACTGCCAGCGCTCAAGATAAAAAAAAATTTTAAGCGACATCTTCTCCTGAACCGCTGACCCAAACTTCAAATAATTTCACAGAATTGTTCCTCATGATGCACTCAACCAAAATTCAACAAATGGTTCCACTCCGCTGATCAGTCATTTCAGGTGAGCGACATAGGGCCCAAGGGCCCTCTTGTTTATTATTACTTTAGCTTAACTCTACTTTATAACTCAATCGCTGACTATCTACGTTAAAGCTTCAAGTATGATTTGGTAAACAATGCAGTCGGACTCCGCCCAACCCATCATGGTCTACACTATTTGTTTACGTGTATGCTATAAAAATACTTTAGCTATTTTTACATGCAATTTTACCCCTATAGCGAACCATATATGGCGCTTCTTCTATTTATATCATGCAATATTCATCAGTCAATATTTATTTATATATACAAGTAGAACTCCCCATTAAAAGGCAATGTCCCAAAAATGTAGGACATAAAATCAGAATAGACCCAGATGAGAGGTCACGTTCAGTGCACAACAGCAGGACCTGCAGTACCTGCACTTTGGGTGATGTACTCGTGGGCGGGCTACACAATTTATAAACAGTAAACTCATTTTAAGGTGGGATAAGCGTTTATTTGTACAAACATGTCAATTAAAAGAAGCCCACCTCGGATATTATCGCTGGTTGTTCTTAATATTTTGCTCTTATGTTTGAACTTTGGTATCACACTTCTTGTTCTGAACTATAACTTGTGTATGGGTATTCAATGACTGCAATGAACACACATCTACAATCCCTGCCTAAAACAAGCGATAATAAGCTTAAAATTTAAGAAAAAAGCAACAATGATGCCATTGGTTGTTTACTTGTTTTCCAAATAAAGTTGTTTGTTTGAATACGAGGGATGATCAGAAAGTTTTTATTCTGGCGTGATAAGTGCAACATGCCTGGAAATTGTACCAAATAATAATATATTCCTTGTCTGTACACTGCTCTTACAAGTTTTATGTAACTTGAAGAGCGTCCGGAAATATACCCCGAAACAGTCATACCCTCAATGACCTATCAAGCAGACTTGGCATATTACCCACATAAGAAAAGGACCTCTGACGGTGGTAATGGGAATCACAGTGTATCGCTGCCTATTATTTTGATAAAAAATAAAGTTGATCAAAAGTATCCATCTTCATATAAGCGAGCTGTTGGTCTCTATTTTATGATTTTGCACTTGATTTTCTATTTCCATAAATGTAAGGCTTTATTTTTGGGCTAAAATGATCACTTTTTGTATTATACATCCAATTTGACATAATATATGTGAAAAGCTAGTTGGAACTCGGGGTGGGGGGGGGGTGGGGGGTGATATCCCACAGCACAAAATGTAACGTCTGGGCGAGCCCCAACATTAGCATTTTTTTGTGTGCTCTCTTGAAAATCTTTTTTTTTTCGAGTATAATGAAATAATTAGTACAAATAAGCTTCATTTTCATAACCCATTAGTCATGAAATATTACAACGTTTTAGCATATTTTTCTTTAGATTATGAAAATTGTCCTTTTACTAAATTCAGTTGGTAGATTATTTTGCACACACACTGTATCTATCCCATACACATAAACTACATGGCCATAGACTTGGTGTACATTACGCATGGATGAATGGTTAAAGTACATTGCTGCATAATATTGCACCAGGTAAATACAATGTCATCAAGGTTGGATATGGACTACAGTTTCACTTCAAAATATTTCTTAACAAATCAGATAGAAAAAACAACAACAAAAATTATCATTAAAATGCTCATAGTTTTGGACTTTAAAATACTTTCACTGTGATTTGTAATCGAGTATTGATGATGTAATAAAAATGAAACTTTTTACAATATTCCAATTAAAAACAAGATATTTTGTAATCATAATATTATTGGTCTTAAATATTTTGTTGATATAAGTTCCGCATGTTTTAAGTCCAAATTGATAGGCAAAAATAAAATAATCTCGGAAATGAAAATTCTGCAATATACTCAAAATGACGCAGTTGTCACTTTCAATGACGTCATAAGAATTGCGTATTGAGCTTTAAATATTGAATCGACACAACATCCTTACATTTGAATGGACATTATACACTGTGGCCATACCACTCTGGCAATTTGGGGTTCGTCACCCACTCTGGTGTTATAGTAAAAATACCTTCAAATAAAGGCTGACAAAATTAAGAACTTTCGAATATGTTTGTTTTGAGATTGCATCCTCTAGTTAACAGCCTCTCTATTGTATTGCCAAATGGAGATAAAATCAGATTTTAAATGTGTTTTTTACAGTTATAATAATGGTTTAGTCATAATTATAGGGCTTTGTCATTGATTAATTATCCACGATGACAAAACAGTAAATAGTTATTACATGCCTAGACATCAAACGTTAACTTTTTCACGTAATTTAAAACTAAAAGATACAATGTGAATTTGATGAACAAAAATCAACCAGGGCTTAAGCATTTTGGGACGTTTATCTGTGATTAAATGAAGAAATTGAACATGATGAGAAAGTTACCTTAGCATCGGAATAAGTGACGATACCCAAATTGACGTAGTGGCTTGACCACAGTGGTATAAGTAACAAACCACCAAACTATATTATAGATTAGTAAGATCTTATAAAAGAAAGTATTGACCGAGCCTGTAATACGAATATGTCAGATATAATCATAACTAGAGATTTCAATTTCAATATGGCTGAAAACGTTCCTAACAAAATGTCTGAACTCATACTAGAGTATGACTTAAATGATTTCTGAGCCCACATTCATGAAAAAATTCATTTGACTAACAACATTGACCAAAATATCAAAAACATCTCAGAAGCTATTATGCAGGCAGCAGACAAATCAATACCTAACAAATAGTCACCATGAAACCAGATAACATGCCACATAAAAACATGATCTGAAAACGCAAACAGGTGCTATCGTTAGTTCAAAAAAAACAAACATTAACTACTATTGGCTAAAATACATAACCATCAGAAATAATGTCTTCAAGGAAATTAAATAGCCAAAACAACAATATTTGGATAAACGTGGTTAGCTTGTGTCCTCTGAAAATACCGATCCTAAATTATTCAGGAAACCATCCAAACAATTACTAAACCTAAATAAATCTCCTGGAAGTATTCCAACCCTCAAGCTGAATAGCAACATTGCTGAAAATGACAAACAAAAGGCCGAACTATTAAACTCCTACTTTACCTCACAAACCATGGCCAATGACGCAAATAAAGAACTACCCAATATAGATCCCCAAACCATACCTTAGATTCCATAGGTATCTCTCGTCAAGATGTAAAGGATGTCCTTCTACACTTAAATATGACCATTGAAAGTGCACCTGGCCTTATTAGTCCTAGACTTTTGAAAGAGGGGCTGATATACTTGCGCTTCCTTTCTATTATCTTCAATGGCTCGCTGGATCAAGGATACTTTTCCAAAACTTGGAAAGAAGCCAATGTCACTCCCAACTTTAAAAAGGATGAAAAATCAACGCAAGTAACTACAGATCGATATCTCTCCTGAGTCAATTTGCCAAAGTAATGAAGTGCTGTGTCCACAAATATCCTTATCACTATGTAATTAGTAATTTCATTTCAACTCCGTTGCAATCAGGATTCCTGATCTTTGTCCTCTTTCTTACTTTGTACAAGACGACTCAACCACTTATATTGGCTTCTTCACACATACCACCAATTCTGTGAAGCGGCTGATAATGGTAAAGAGGTGCGAGATATTTCCTGTGATATTAGTAGGACATTCGACAGAGTCTGACACTAGGGTTTGTTACATAAGCTTCGAGGTATAGGCTGTTGGGAAAAAGTGCTAGTGTGGTTCAGCAGCTATCTTGGATGGAAGTTCTTGCGGGTGTCCCTCAAAGTTTGGTTCTTGGTCCTCCACTTTTTCTTCTCTTTATTAACGATATTTTCAAACGTATAGCAGCATCCATTCGTCTATTTGCCAATGACACTAACTTATACATTATAGTTGACCTGCCAGAGCAAGCGGCTATAATAGTCACTACTGATCTAAAAATGATTTCTGATTGGGCAACTTTTGGGCTTGTGGCATTCAATGTAAGCAAAACACTGTCAATGATCTTCTCACGCAATTTAAACCCAGTGGTTCACCCTTCCCTCTTTATGCACGATACAATGATAAATGAAACCACAAACCATAAACATTTAGGTCTTATTCTGTCTAATAAATGTTCTTTAATAGAACACATCAATAGCACTTGCGCAAAAGCATGTACAAGGCTCAATCTAATGCGAACTCTTAAATTTAGGGTAAGCAGAAAAATCTCTGGAAAAAAATGTTTACTTCATATATTCGCCCCTAGCTTGAACAAGCGACTCGTTATGGGATAAGTGTTCCACATAATCCAAGCTGCTAGTGAAATCACAGGCGCCATTAAGCTCTGCAGCATCAAAAAACGTTTTGCTGATCTGTGGTAGGAGTCACTCCAAAATCGCCGCAATAAGCATAAACTTGTTATTTTCTACAAAATTCTTCATGCCATTGCCCCAAAGTATCTCTATGGCATTTTACCACCCTTAATACAAGACACAACTACATATAACCTTTGGAATGCTGGAAATATTCAGAACTATAGAGTGCACACTAATTTATTCTCCAAGTCCTTCTTCCCCACCACATTAAGCGCCTGTAACGACCTACCAATCGACATAAAGAATGCGCCCTCTGTTGCTTTGTTCAAATATAAAATCAACAACAAGAGGGCCAAGTGGCCCTAAATTGCTCACCTGAGTTTTGTTAAACGCTAACATATAGGTATATGTTGAAAGCTGGCAATGTACCTGGTGGCAGATTTTGGCCCTATGGGCATAATTTGAACAAACTGAGTAGAGGTCCACTTGATCAGGCTTCATACCAAATATCAATGCTCTAGGCCTTGGTTTCAGACAAGAAGATTTTTGAAGTTTCCATCTTGAAAATCTATTTTAGCCTGTGTGACCTAGATTTGCAATGGACCAAAATCATTTGAACAATTTATAAAGATGGCCATAAAAGGATCAATTCTGCAAAGTTTGGTCAAAATCCAGCCAGTAGTTTAGGAGGAGATGTCCCTTGAAGCAATTGTTGACGGCGCACGACGCACAACTGACACCCAAAGATTACAATGGCTCACCATGAGCCAATGGCTCATGTGAGCTAAAAAACCTAAGATCCCCTCCCACATTATATAATGTTGGAACAGGCAAAGGTCAGATATTACAAGCATGACTACGAATGGTATGTAGTTCCCTAAACTCTTTGTTTGTTTGTTTGATTTGATTCTTTACGTTCAACAATCTTAAAGTTAAAAAGGGGCAGGTCTTCCTGGGTTGGTCCAATACTAAGCTAGGATAAATGTGTCTTGCTCAAGATCCACAACGCAGTGATGCCGGAGAGGCTCAAACTCGTGGCCTCTAGGTCTTGAGTCAAGCACTCTACCACTGAGCCACTGCGCTCCCTGAAGGAATAAACTTAGGCGATGCTAGCATATCAGAAGAAGAGAAATCACAGCTAAGCCAATCTGTGATCTTGTAAAGTATAAGATGAATTTGACAGATGATCAGCAAATAAAAGAACCTCCTAGGAGAATATCTCCAGCACTATATACTGAGGTAAAGAGCATCTTGCTGAAATGATAGAGGCTGGTGCGGTAAGACCAAGTCACAGCCCATATGCTTGAAACATAGTTTTAGCAAGAAAAAAAGATGGTTCAATAAGATTCTGTGTAGACTTACCAAAATTGAACAACAAAACATTCAAGGGTGCATATACTATTCCTAGAAAAGAAGATTACCTCATCTACTTGCTGGTGCCAAATGCTTCTCTAAGTTAGACCTTAGAAGTTGTTATTGACAACTAGCGATTGAAGAGGAGGATAAGAAGACAGCGCTCCAGATAGGTGGCCTTGAATTTTATGAGTTCAATCGAATGCCTTAAGCCCTCCAGTTAAATATCTTTACTGACCGTTCCAAGGCGGTACTTCTTTTATGGATCATTTGTGTTATTTATGTCTTGTGTTTGTCATACTTTCACGTCTGTTTATTGATGCCTTGCGGTCACCTGAAGGGAAAGGGCTTACCTCTTGGCTCTTGTTTGTGATGTTTATGGTGATTTTGTTACTTTCCCATTTGGTATCTTTGGACAGGTGTGGTACTTGATTGTATTGGTTCCTGATCCTTGCTGTCTTTCTTACTTTGATTTATCTCCTTTGTATATCTTGATTTATATGTTCTAGGAGATGATGCATTGATATGTTAGGGGTCTTTCATGCAAACAAGCATCTATGTGTCTTGATCCACATCTGAACCAAGGGTGAGGTTGGCGCGCCATGAAACCGGTTTAAGCCCTCAAGTAAAATATTTGTACTGAGGGTTCCAAGGCAGTGCTTCTTTTGTGGATCATTTATGTTATTTATGTCTTGTTTTGTTATGCTTTCATGCGCGTATGTTTACTGATGCCTTGTGGTCACCTGCTGGGAAAGGGCTGACCTCTTGACTGTCGTTTGTGATGTCTAATATTGAAGTTGGCACTTTCCCATTGGTACCCTGGGTCAGGTAAGTTGCTTGATTGTTTCAGTTCCTGATCTTTGCTGGCTTTCTGATTTTGGATTGTGCAATGCCCCTGCTATGTTTCAGAGACTCGTGGAACTGTGTATGGGGGATTTAAACTGAGAGACTGCTTGGTATATCTTGATAACAAAGTAATATTCTCATCAACGTTTCAAGAAGATCTTGAACATCTTGAGCCAGTCTTCTCTCAATAAGCTGAGCACAATCTAAAGCTGAAAGCATCTAAGTGTGTGTGTTTTTTTAAAGTCAGATGCTACCTATCTAGGACTTGTAGCATTGAAGGAAGACATGCAAACAGATCCTGAAAAATTGGAGGCAATAAGAACGTGACCTGTACCTCAAAAAATTATGGAAGTAAGATCTTTCCTAGGATTTACTGGATATTACAGGAGGTTCATCGAGAATTATGCCAGCATAGCAAGGCCACTAAATGACCTCTTTGTTGGTCATTGCACAAACAAAACAGAAATGATCAAATCCAACAAAGTGAAAATAGCACCTTTTCATTGGAATGTTGACCAGCAATTGTCATTTGAAACACTAAAAGAAAAAATGATGAACCCTCCAATTCTGACTTAAGCTGATTACAACTTGCCATTCAAGCTACATACTGATGCATCAGGCAGTGGCCTTGGAGCTGAACTGCATCAGGAACAAGATGGAAAGGAACGAGTTATTTCGTTTGCCAACAGGAGTCTCAAATAATCTGAAAAGAATTACCATGCACATAAACTATACTGAAGGACTTTGGTTACGCATCATTTTACTTTCACTATCTCTTCCACCTGGCTGATTTGAGGATGTTTCTTTTATCAATTTACCCACTTACACAATAGACCATGATTTGTCATAATTTCCATTTGTATATACGGTTCATTCAGAAGTAACACCGATGTTAGTGTTTTTCAACAATTGTCGTCCAACAACTGTGCGTTTAATGCAATTTGAAAACAAACACTCTGCACTGGTAGCCAGATGTTTTAACCAATGGAAAAACACAAAAACTTCAGGAAATAATCGTTTATTTATACTCACAGTTGCAGCGTTTCTTTGCTAAAGTCAGTCTTAATTTTTCAAACATCAATAACAGGAGGATGACGTTCGCCCATGTCACGATACTTTTGTCTTTTATGCAAAAGGTTGAGTAGTATCTCGTGGTGATAAAAGATTTTGATTTTTCCTGTTCCTTAGAATATAAGTGGCCAATTACATCAAAAAGTTATGACTTAACGTAAACGAAATGAACTTTTTACACAAGACAGAAAAAGCAAAAAAAAAACACAAAAGAAGTACCGCCTTGAAAGGGTCATTAAAATATTCACATCTGAATTAAGGGTGAGCTTGGCACCGTTAAACCGGTTTAAGCCCTCTAGTAAAATATTATACTGACCGTTCCAAGGCGGTACTTTTTTGTGGATGTTTTTGTTTTTTCTGTCTTGTGTTTGTTTTGCCTTTGTATCCGTCTGTTTATATGTGCCTTGTGGTCACCTGCTGGGAAATGGTTGATCTCTTGGCTCTCGTTTGTGTTGTCCAACTGTGAGTTTGTCACTTTTCCATTGGTATCCTGGGTCAGGTGTCGTACTTGATTGTATCGCTTCCTGATCTTTGCACCCTTAATTACTTTGTCAGAAGCCTAGAACTTCATGATTTGATTTTGTCTTCCTATTTGCTTTCGAGAACAAACATCTGTGCAAAAGCTTTTTTGTTCTCACTGTCGAAGGTATTAATACTCTGTGACTTTTTAAATTTGGGTTGTCACAGAATAATCACGACGTCATGGCAACCATATGCCACAGCATTTCGATTTTCTTATTAATTGCAAGCTAAATGATGGGACTTATCAATTTCATTTTTCCCATAATTAAAATATTAAATTTTGACAATAAATTAGCATTTTTGCAGGTGGTAAGTTTCTGATTCCTTCAGTATAGAATCATTGGCACTTAAATGAGGTGTGACAGAAAAATATAATGACTATCTTTATGGAGCAACTTTTGAAGTCATTACTGATAACAATCGCCTGACCTATATTTTTACAACAGCCAAACTGGATGCAACATGTCAGCATTGGCTGGCAACCCTCGCTTATTACAATTGTAAAATAAAGTACAGAAGTGAAAAAAACAATACAGATAGTCTTTCAAGGCTCCATGAAAAAGAGATAAAAAATCAAACAACTGTGTTTCTGGATGTATTAAAAGCTATAAGTCAGAGTATAATAGTACAAAAGATAAGATCTCTATTGTAGAAAGTCTGACTACTGCTTCACTTGATAATCAAATTTTGTATCCTGAATACATCATCTCAGAGGAGGCTTTAGAGGGAACAGCTTTAATCAAACAAGATATGCGAAGAACTCAAGGATCTGACAAGAATATTGCATATCTGGCTAGTAAAATGGCTGTAGGCACCAAGATAAGTAAACATGATGCGGAGGTGAAGGGAATAGATAGAAGATGTATTGTAGACTGGGAGTAATACAGCCTAAAAGATGGGATCTTACATATATACTCAGAAGAAAAAGTTTAGTCAGTATTTATGTTTTCTCATAAAATCAACAATACTGGATCTATCATTGTCAAATTTTATACATGGGTTGTATTATCGTAACTTTACAGGTACCTGTTTATTGTGTAACAAATAATGCCTCTGTTAGACTGTATCAGCCAAATTTCAAAATGCACGATGTGCATGTGCTGCGGTAAACCGACAGGGTTATTTTATCATATGCTGTTCGGTATTGAAAGAGAGTTGTTCCTAATGCAATAATCCGGAAAAAATTTAGTGCTAGCAAGCTTAATTCGTCGTCCAGGCTATCAACAAATTACAGAAATACCGCGTTTTGACGTTTTGAAGAAGGTACACGTGTTGCTGACGTAACACGCAGTTTTGGATGTTATGAACAAACAGTTTATCGTCTGCAAACACGTTTTCAAATGCCTGGCAGTAAAAATGACAAGCCTCCGTTGGGCAGACCACGGACAACGACGCCATTTGAAGTTAGGGTCATAGTGACGTCAACATGACGTAATCGCTTCATGGCCGCTTGGAAACTTCTTAAACACCTTAGTCATGCAACAGGTACGAGAATTTTCCTCTATACTGTCAGAAATCGTCTGAGGGGCGCTAGACTAATTTTTGAGTTATGAAATTTGAATTTTAATATTGACCCCTTTGTGTAATTTTGATGAAGAAAATGGGTATATTTTGAGAATGTTTTGTTGGAAATGTTCACATTTGTAAGACATTAAATTAATTTTATGCTGAGTAATGTTTTTGTCAATATTAAGACTGTCTTACAAAATCATTGCACACAGTGTCTGTACTGACCAAACTTTTTCTTCTGAGTATATCATATAAGGTAGAAGATTAACTCTTTTATCAACTATTACTACCAGTGTCACTCTGGGAAATAGGTTTTAGGAGTTACTATGGTGATTTTGGTCATCAGGGCAGAGACAGAACCCTGGCTCTTATATAAAAAAAAAGATTTTTCTGGCCTGGAATGACCCAGTGTATTCAAAATAAGATACAACGCAGTGCTTGCTTTATCAGAAGGAAAAGAAGTCCAACAAAAGCAGATGAACTGGTGAAAATTACATCTACAACACCCATGAAACTTGTGTGCACTGATTATTTATCGCTTGGACGCTCAAAGGGTGGATATGAAAACATGATGGTCATAACAGACCATTTAAGTCGATATGCACAAGCCGTACCAATAAGAAACCAGACAGCAAGGAACACTGCAAGAGTCTTATATGAAAACCTCTTCATTCATTATGGTTTTCCAGCCAAAATCCACAGTGATAAGGAGGCCAACATTATCAAACAACTATGCATAACAGCAAATATCAAGAAGACAAGACCATTTCCTTATTACTCTAAGGGTAATTGTATGGTGGAAAGATTTTATAAGACTCAGCTTAGCATGCTTGGCACAATGACAGACAGACAGAAACTAAACTGGACGGTACATGTCTCTAACCTTACCATTGCACGAAAGTACAGGATACTCTCTGTTCTACCTTATGTTTGGTAGACATCCTCGTCTGACAATAGATGCTTTTCTTGGATTACAGGATAGGGACAAGAAACCTAAGAACCACCAGAATTATGCAGAACAATTAAAAAAAGAATGGCTATGGCATACACAGAAGCAGGAAAACAGGCTGCCAAAAAGGTCAGAAATACAAAAAGTATTATGACAAAAATTATGTTACGCTGTTCTTGAGCTAGGTGATAGGGTCTTTGTAAGGAAGGTCGGAATCCAAGGAAAGCACAAGCTTGCGGACCTGTGGTAGGCATATCCATATATAATCAGGTCACCGCTGATACCTGATATGCCTTTGTTTAGTTGAAAAAGAGACTCTGCAGGTAAGTTCAAACTCCTGCACAGGAATATGCATCTGCCTTTCCTTTCTCTTAGCCTTCTTCACCAAGAAGAACAGCAACACCTGCACCAGATGGCTCAGGTTGGCGCCGGAAAACTGGTTTAAGCCCTCCAGTAAAATATTTTACTGACCATTCCAAGGTGGTTCTTCTTTTGTGGATCTTTTATGTTTTTGTTCTGTCTTGTTTTTGCTATGTCTTTGTGCGCGTCTGTTTATATGTGCTTTGTGGTCGCCTGCTGGGAAAGGGCTGGCCTCTTGGCTCTCGTTTGTGGTGTCTACTGTGAGTTTGTCACTTTCCCATTGGTATCATGGGTCAGGTGTGGTACTTGATTGTATCGATTCCTGATCCTTGCACCCTTACTTACTTCAATAGTAGACAGTGAGACAAGCTTCTCATGTTCTGATACTGAGTCATCTGGCTCAGAAATATCAACCTCACCCTCCAGCCAGAAAAATACATGGATAAGAAAAAAAGAGCTCGATTCCATCACGCAGACGTCCCTAATGGGTTAGACATACACAAAATGGATGAGAGCTGAGGACTGGGATCTACGGTGTGAGGGACACACAATTAGGGTAGATTCAAAAGATGTCATTTACCTGTAAGATGCAGACAATTATTTTCCTGTAATATGGATCTCTTATTGAAAAATCATTGTGAACACCCAGAAAGCTATTACCAAGGTTTTGGATGGCAGAAATCTTAGCACAATCCTAATTTATTGCATATGGTAGTCAGATCTGGTTGCGTTGTTGCACTTGTTGGTTACATGTCTGATAGGGATACAGTCCAATCACTTGGATTCCAGCAAGGGGTAATTTTTATGACCTTACATGTCTATTATAGCAATGAATTTAGTGTTATTTCAAACTCTTTCTGGTAGATCTTTGTGGTGGTGTGGAACACTTTTGATAAACAGTACCAATTTGTCCCTTGAAGTGCATCAATTACAGACAGGTTTAAATTTTAACTGATTTTTGAGATTCGAGGACGAATCCATTTCAGCAGGGGGCAAATTATACATATAGAATGAATGAGACAATGGATGAGAGAGATTGATATGTTTGTTGCTCCTGGGTTCCTATATCTTATATCCTAAAGGCCCAATTCCCAATGTCCCTACAAGCCCAAATCTCTGATTCTGTACCCTACAAAGCAGTCCAATAAGAGTGAATTATTAGTGAAAATTACAGTAAGCCAAGTACCTTTAATTTTTTTCTGTATAGATAACCACTGCAAATGGGGATAGTAAAGATCCCTTTTCTTGCGCACCATTAATAGATTGCAAGATATTTTTTTTCTTCTATTCCATCTCGTTGTTTGATTGAATGTTTATAGTCAGTTTGATAACTGGCATGTTCTGAACAACAATGTAAAAACAAACTGTTAATACAGTGTGCATTACATTGTTGTTAATACATATCGCTGAATTGAGAGATGTTTATTGAATGTTACTTTTGAATCATGTTTCCTTTGATTATGACATTTGCTGGTCATATTTAAGTTTATCTGAGTAGGTCAAACACAAGCAAGCAATACATTGTTTAGCAAATCATCATCAACATCATCATCATCAGCATCAGCAGCAGCAGCAGCAGCATTGTCATCATCATCATCATTTGCTAGTATGACCAGTGAGCATAAAAGATAATAGCAGTCTATTTTCGTGAAAAAATATGTCTTATTAGATCATTTGTGTGTGTGTGTGTGTGTGTGTGTGTTCATTTATTTATTGCAGGTTCTTCTTGTAAATATAGTAGTTGGTATATGATCTTTCAATATATTACTTCATTTTGTAAATGTTGGGACGCCATTTTGCTTAGCGGGGAAGCATGTCATAGGTTGGATTTGGGCTGTAAAAGGTCAAAGAAAGGAATGGTCGTATTTCACTATGTCATCTACTCACCTTTGTCCTGATATTTCCCATTTCCATTCATTTTCCTTAAAACCCCTTTGCTATTACACTAATATATACTAACTGTATGTACCGTTACATCTATGTCACATCCCTTATATGAATGAGCACTAACATGCCTAAGTGCACTTGTCATATAGCCGTTAAACAGCGAAGTTGTAGACTTCGCTGTACTGCTTCGACGTCATAGACGTTTTATTTAATAGTTCTTATATATATAGTTTCAGGTATGTAGATTTAAGTGTTTCAGCATTTATGAATGAGATTAAGGATACGCTAGGTTAGTGTTTTGACATTTTGATATTTAGATATTTTGTAATGGAATTGCAAGAGATGGTCGTTTGGCATAGCTTCACAAATCCACACTCATATCCATTCATATTGTATTCTATATCATTTTCCATGCTTGTTATCAAGTCATACAGTGAGCATATATACAAGCAGCATTGAGCATGTTGGTTGTATATCTATTCATTGTATGGCACTTGCCATATAGCCATTGAACAGCGAAGTTGAGGACTTTGCTGTACTGCTTCGACATCATAGCCGTTTTGTTTAATATATTTATATATATTGTTTCAGTTGTAGATCATCATTAAAGACCATCCTTATTTGCTGTATCTCGAAGTTTGTCCATATATGAACCACCTGTCCGGCGACAAAAAATAAACATTGGTTTCAAAACAACAGAGGCTCAATGAATAAGAATGTAAACAATTTATTATTACTTTAATTTTACTATTTCATTTATATTCACATAGTTTTAACTTAAATGGAGAGGAAATGAAATTCATCAAAGGGACATTCAGCCATAGTTCAATGGGCAGGTCTACCAATGGTTATGATGGCTTGGCCATTCACTGTCCAACTGTTTCTTCAGAATATTCAGATTCTGGTCAGATCCCCTCACTTTTCACCAGTTCTAAGACAGTTGCCAATGGCGTAGCCAGAACGCTAAAAAATACGCACATAAAATGGAGACTACTGGATCAAGCAATGATTCTCTTCAATTACGTCCCATTTCAAAATGGGAACTTCTCTTAAAGGAAAGAATTTGCTCCCAGAGGGAGTGATTTCTTTCCTTTAAGAGCAGATCTTTAATGGTATGACAAATCAATTATCCCATTGGGTGACCTCCCTTGAATGTTACTATTTTTATTATGCACGTGCGAAACTGCGTAATGGGAGCTACACCAATGGTTGCCAAACTTTTTCACCATGCCATCAAATGTCCCTTGGCGTGGTAGAACCTTCCCGTCCCTTCTTCTCCTTGAAGTTTAGCCAGAACATTCATGATTCCTGTCGCTGACTCATCACTGCTGAGAAGCGCACTAGAACCGCCCAAATCTGTTCTTACCCAACCAGGATGCACTGCTGTTGCTAGGATACCATCTGCTTTCAAGTCATTGGCTAGATTAGTGGTCACCATATTCAAAGCAGCCTGGAATAAAAAAAAAATAACCAGACTTAGCCCTTAACCCTTTGAAGACCAGAAACCCTTTGGCAAACAGAGAAGATTTCATCAGGGTCTGCACTGTTTGCTAAGACGAAATTAATCTTCAGAGAAAGAAATATCAAATTTTGTGGAAATTATAATCTGTTACCCTCAATGTATACAATGGTCTATTTTGACTTTACTGCAGCAAACATTATGGGAAATTCCATTGGTATACAAAGGGTAAAAGCGTCAGCAAAAAAGCTGCGTGGATTAGAGGTCTATTCTGGCCCCATGAAGAAAAAAAACTGCTTTTAATCAGTATACTGTAAATCCGGAAATTTTCGCGAGAACTTTATTTTCGCGAATAGCGTTAAAAGACATATTTGCGACGTCAAAATTTGTGACTAGTGCATGATTTACCAATATCACTAAACGACAAAGTGATTTCGCCATTTCACGAGGATTTTGTTTTCACGAAACTTCGCCTATGCGAAGTTTCGCGAAAATAAAACCCTCGCGAAAATTTCCGAATTTACAGTATTGGTTTGTTAGAGCAATAACCTGCACGTAAAAGTCTAGTATTAATTTGAATTTCATTTTTGCAAGGGTAGCATAAAATGGCCTAAATATGAACATGGACATTCTTGTACCAATTTGAGAAATACGAGAAGCAAACGCTCTGATGTGTAGAAAAATCTCAATCTAATCTTGACTTCAGCCAATGCTAAAGTCTCATGCGCCGGCTCAAGTCTTTATGATTGTTTTTTTTCTCTCTCTCACCCTTATCCCATCAATACATTTGTGTCCTGCTGCATAAGCTCAATTGCGCTTCAAGTTAGATCTTATCATGGAAGCAAACACTATAATCCCTGATCTGGGTCCATATCATTTGCAATATCGGCAACCTTAATCTAATACATAAGCTGATGAACGGTGCTGATGACAAAAGTCGTGACTAGTGATAAAAAAAAGGTTAAAAGCTGACCAGTGTTAGTACCTTTGAAGCTCTGTATGGGTAATTTCCGCCGGAAGTATTTTCTGCAATGGAGGCCATTGATGTTGAGATGTTAATAATGGCTGCCCTTGAACATGACATGGGTTGTTTGCTGTTGGCTTCAGCTGCGCTTTTGATGAGGGAATAAAATGCCTGTAAAATATGTTCATGTTATTAACAAGTAATTTTGTATTGGTCCAGTTGAAGGTCCAATGGCTGTCGTTTTGTTATGAATACAACAGACTGGGGATCCATAACTGGGTCATAACGAATTACTCGATTTAATGACAAATCTAATCATAAACAAATAGAAAACTACACATTTCAATAGTCTTTCAACTTGGTGGTTAAATGGTATTGGTACAAAAGAGTAGGCCAAGTATAGTATGTGTAAGGGTATTTGTGATAACGAACATAGACTATCCATAGGACTTTGTATGACGTATCTTATGACGGAACACAGGATTTATTTACAAGTGCGTAAATGACAACATTTATTTACTCATTTGTGTAGCTCTTTCGTGTCTTGCTTTTACATTTAGTAGACAGAATACTGATCAACACAAGTCCATCGATCAGTGGCGTTAGCTTGAAACGACATAGTGTGTGGGGTTCATTTGATACCGTATTTATATAACTTCAAAAATATTGCCTACTTTTGTCTTTTTTTGGCTGATTAATGTAAATGATTGCAATTAAAAATTGTTTCTGTTAAATGATATAATATGCCCAACATAACGTCATCCTCCTATATCGGCCATTTTTTCTGTTCTGGTCGTCAGCAGTGTTATTACTGTTTGAGTAGCTGGTAGCGGTCAGTGAAACTAATCAAAGAACAAAAGAAACAGTGTTTTTCAATCGGCACCAATTTAGAAGTCTTGCCTTCGGTGTTGCAACACCCACAGACTCGTTTGCAGAATTAATTATTTGCGAATTTTCATTGCGTGTTCAGCAATCACGGAATCAACTATACAAAAGTTGCCTAAAGTGTATGCCTAAAATAATATACACGTAGAAAACAGGGGTTAACCTCGAGTGGGTATCGATCAAACATAACAGCAACATATCACTAACATTTTAGTTAAAGCTGCATACTCTGAAACTATGAACATTTTTCGAAACATTTTATTTTCTTTTTAATCATTTGTAAAAGAAGAATTAAGCTATGTTTTCACAATAAAAATGTTCAGTACAGCTGAAAACTGCAAGGAAAAGTGAATTATCTTATCAAATAGGTGTTTTTTCTCTTGTTGGTAATTATTTGCGTCCCTCCAATAATTCTAGACCGTTGAATTTTAACATAAATGCAGTAGTTTTGATAGCGATAACTTGTTAAGATTTAAGAAAATGATAAAATGTTTACCTGAATTTGAGTATTTTTACTGTGTTCTTGAAAAATAAAAACATTATTTTTAAAATTAGAAGATCAAAAGTTACAGACTATGCAGCTTTAACACTTTTAAATTGATAACCTTCGTTTGCATTATTAATCTTGATATTCATTTACAAAAGCTTTAGCAAGACCATTGAATTAAACTTAGGGCTTGATTTCTATACGACTGGAGCACAGTGTAGCTTCGAAACAGACTTATATGTCTTGATCCAGGAAAATCTCGCACCGATTGTGACAACCACGCAATTACAATGTCCAAAAATCACGCAATTTTGAAATCGTTATTAACCAGTCATGCCACAGTGATATTGTCAATCTAAATTATTCATTTTTCAAAATCCTTTGCGTAGATGTCCAGTTGAAGCGCCATGCGCTTCCATTGGGTACCTAAGTAAACGGTTTCTTGGAGAAGTCAGAAAATTGTTGTATCATAATTTTCCGATGAGTTCAGACTTCACGTGGAAGAGATATTAATATACTTTTCGCTTACTGTAAATGCGCCAACTTCAATATTCATATATGGGCGTGGTTCGGCTGTTTCTTCTGCTAAGGAAAGGAAATTATGTTCCATTTATAATTTGGTGAAGAATTAATATGTTATTTGGGCCGCGCAAACGTGTGTGCATTTTATGAAAATCCTAACCGTATACACACTGAACTCACATTTATTAACCCTTAAAGAGGCATAGTCTGCAACTATGAACTTTTTTCGATTTTTTTTTATTTTCTTTTTAAATCATTTTAAAAAGTAGAATTAAGTTATGTTTTCACAATAAATCTGTTCACTATAGCTGAAAACTGCACGGAAAAGTGAATTATCTTATAAAAACAGGTGTGTTGGTAATTATTTGCGTCCCTCCAATAATTATAGACAGTTAATTTTAACATAAATGCTGTTGTTTTGATACTGATAATTTCTTAAGATTTACGAAATTGGTAAAATGTACACCTTAATTTTAGTTTTTTTACTGTGTTCTTGAAAAAAAGAAACTTTTGTTCTAAAATTAAAAGATCAAAAGTTACAGACTATGCAGCTTTAAAGCGCATAATCAAAAAAAATGTATGTTTTTTGTCGTCCAATAAACTATTAGAGACCTATAGACAAATAGTGTGGACCCAGATCAGACTGTCCATACAGGAGCAGTCTGATCTGGGTCCACAATGTTTGCCTCTATGCTTATGTTTTAAAGTAGACATTTTCAGTTGGCGTTTTAAGGACTCACTTATGTGAGGTAATAGCGCAAGATGATACAGTTACTTTGAATAAAACCACGCCTCATTTTCAGCTTTTACCTATGTCTGAGGTTGACCAGTCCTAATTACGCGTTCATGAGGTGCCGCCTTTACAGTAACCAAAAAGTCATATAATACCGTAATGTGAATTCCACTTACCTTTGCTACCATCAAAGGGCCAATGCAATTCACATTGTAATGTTCCATCATGCTGTCCGCACTGACGTCTTTAAACCCGGCTACCTTCATGATGCCAGCATTATTAATAACCAAATTTAGACCAGCTCCTCCAAGCTTCTCCTCAACCAGGACACGGGCAGCATCTATAGAGGCTTGGTCTGTGGCTTCTGGAATAAGGCAAAGCATATGTCAAAGATAAGGAATCGTTTAGAATGTTATTTTAATTGCAATCATTTAATAGCTATCAATTTAAACATGTGGTTTGGGTGCTCAAAAGTATTATTTTGTCAAGAAAGTGTCGTAACACCGATATGAAATAAGAATATCTGAAAGCTGTGTTGGTCCGAATCCGTGATTGGTCGAAAGACAGGACCCGGACAACTTTACCTGTTTCCTGACGCGGGAAAGGTGCGCATGGAAATCTTGCTGAAGTATATTCTGAGTCGAACGTGCAAAACAAACTTTTTGTTTGCTCCATTGGCTGTCCGCGTTCACAATGGCTGTTCCGCTTTTCCGTTTTACACTCCAAACAAACCGTTACGATTACATATTAAATACAAAACAGGTTTTATCCACAATCATAAAAAAAATCACATTTTCGATATTTATAATAAACTGTAAATATAAGCAATAAATTCAAATTTGGTCTGTTCACGAGGCTCGAAGTATTTATGATTCCATGAACATTCCAAAAATTGAATTTATTTCTTAAATCAACTTACCTAATTGTACTATAACCAGAGATGGGTAAGAGGTTGTAAGTGCTTTCAGATCCTGAAAATATAGATAGGGTGTGGAAACATGGGTGAAAGTTCAAAATTTCCAAAATCCTGAACTTTTGAAATTCAAACTTTGAAACAGACAGTATGCTTACAAAATAATAGCAATTTTACATTTAAATGGTCAGTTGTCTTAACACATGCAGAAGAAATCAGAAAAGCTATTATAGTCTGTTAAATTCAGCATTTTGAGGCTGACTTTCTGTGGAAAGTCAGCCTCAAACTCCTAAATTCAGGAATAATCCCATGTGGAAAGTCTCTGATCATTCAAACCAGAGCTTTTAGAAGTATCGGTTAAACACTTCTGCTTCTACAATGAAACGTAAATTACATTGTTATATTGTTGTTTGTAGAGTGCTAGCCTTGAGGTTCCTGGTTCAAACCTAACCGGGATTACTGTGTTGTGTCCTTGAGCCAGACGTCTTTATCCTCGCTACTTAATACTCGTTCTACCCAGGAATCCGTCCCGATATGATTGAAAAATAATGGCTGGGACGCAAAGCTTCAACCCAAACTAAATGTTTTTGTATTTATATCTACTTCACATGCAAAACCACTTTCACTGTAGCGTCGTAAGTTTTAACCTATTTGCCTGTCGATAACATTTACAAACTGTTTGCACCCAGACCAGGTCCGACTCTTTTCCCATGATTTGGAACCAAACTATTTGACACTCTTAAGGTATTCCTGAAATATTTTCTTCTAAAATTACCCAGCATGTAAACGAGTTAAAATTCTCAGCCCTTTTTAAGCGGGAAAATATAAAATATTGCCAAAAGAGATATCATGTCAGATCAGTATAATACCCCATCCCATTTTTCAACTAGTTCAGAAATAGTGCAGATATAAATCAGGCTGGTCTGGGTCATCATGTGCCGTTAAATTCAAAACGGGATAATTAAATATACTGTATTTGCCATTTTTTTTCTTTTGACACTTATATATTGACTTTAAGTTTACACATTTTTTTATACACTACGTATTTTATTTTGTACTGAATTATGAACCGTAAAAATATCATTTTAAAAAGGTGATAACTGAGAGTTGAAAATGAAAAAAAAGTACTCACATGTGCACTATCAGGAGACCGACATGCTGCAAAAACGTGGCTTGGCGGCGTCGGTAACTTCAGGAAATGTTTGACAAGTTTGAGTCCTACCCCTCGGTTACTGCCGGTGATTAAAACAGATTTGGGTAATAGCATGATTTTGATCCTCTGGCTAATGTGG